>OZ018413.1:2500-460401 GCA_963969595.1 Neckera pumila | reverse complement strand
CTTGTCCTATTTGTTGCATTTTGTAACAACATTCATGACTTTTTCTGGAGTACTTTAGAATTAGAAAATAATTTTTTTTAAATGAAAAAAAATATGGCTTATGTATACACCTTTAAGATGAAGGTAACCACCAAAGGAGAAACCTAGGAAAATTTTCTAAGTAGGAGAATTAGAAAAGTGCCAAAACTCAAGAAAATAGATATTTTGATGTTTTAATTAGTTAAAAATAGGAAAAAAAAATTAATAAATAAAATAAAAATTGGCCATTTATAAAAACTCTATGGAGATGGCCATTTACCAAAGGAACCACCAAAAGTATGTTTTATATGTTTCAAAATGCAAGCTAAATGAAGCTCTTTTTGTGGACTTCTACACCACATAAAATTCAATATTTTTAGGAATCCTTTGGACCTTAGCTATAACTCTACTAGAAGACCATCTCCTCCAAATTTTTAGCTCCAAATTTGCTTTTTTGGGTACTAGTATAGTACTAAAAATCCCAAATTAGAATTTGTGACATAAAATTGGGGGTTGTTTTTATATATTAAAACATTTTTGAAAAAAGCAAAAAAAATCAGGCAAGTTGTATAATAGTGATGAGTACCTTCTCTATAAATCTTGAATCATTTGGAGCCAGAATGCAAAAGTTATGGCCAAAAAACAAAAAAGAATAGAGGATGTGACAAAAAAATAGGACAAGTGTTTCTTGCAATCACCCTTAATAGAAGATTTTGATTATTATAAACCAACTTAACCTTTTTTTCTCCCAAAATGGAAGAATGTTTGTAAAAGATGGACGGTTTAGAATGTAGATAGATTTGCAAAGTTCCTACTGACAGTTTGTAAATCATTGCTCTAAACTCCTATCCTTTTGTCATTGTTATTTGTATTGCCATTCTATTCTATTTTATTCTTATTAGTTGTGACTTTTGCAGAATCCATCTTTTTCAACTTTTAATTATCTAAAAAGTCTAACACAACATTTAAATGTATTGTAAAGTAAATTTTTCTTAATAATTTTTATTCACCTTCTACAATCTAAGAAAGTTGGATTTTGGCCTTGAACAGGACTTGCACAATTGGGATTTGAACATGAAAAAAAAAACAGTGCTAAAAAGTAGTCCTAGATTGAAAGTGGACCTTATTGCATTTTTTGTTTGCCAATTGCATAAAATCATTGCATTGTTGGTATTAGAAGCTTTAAATTGCTAGCCAAGCTCAAAATAGTGAAGTATATCTTCAGCTCTTAAAGAAAACCACCATGATTAAATAGAAAGGTAGGTGATTGCAAGAAACACTTCACGTTTTTGGCTCAATTTTATATAGTATAGAATTGATGGTTGAGATCTATGTAGTATAGAATCAACGGTTGAGATCTATGTAGTACTGAATCGATGATTCAGTACTATGTAGTACTATGCAGTACTATAGACTGCTGCAAAGTACTACAGAAGCCATTGGGAGCAAAAAATAGCAGAAAAGGATATGTGCACCTTTTTATTTTTTATAATTCAAAAATAATTCAAAAAATAGAAATAAAAGAAGGTTTTTGCTAGAGAAGATTGCGCTCACATTGCACCAAAAAATTAATGTAGGAAAATGTTTCCCTCTTTGCAACCTTTGCACAAAGGAAAGTCACTTTGACCATATGTGGACAACTGACATGTTGCTATTTTCATAAAAATCCATTGTCAAACCTTGTAATGTTAGTAGACCTCCAATATGTCCAATTTGTGGCTTCAAATTTGCATTTTTGGGTAAAAAATAGGACTAAAACCCTCCAAAATGGCCAAAGTAGACACCCAATCGGGGGCAGTTTAAAAATAGTGTACAAATTCTCAATTTTTTTTGAAAATCACTCAATGTCTGCAACTACCATATGTACCTTTCTTCCAAATTTCACGCCAAATGGACAAACAATGCAAAAGTTATGAGCAAAAAACTACCCGTCCAAAGGCAAGGGGACAAAAAATAGGACAAGTGTTTCTTGCAATCACCCAGGTGATTTGTCCCCGCTTCATATATTGATTTTGAATCTTTCTATACTTACACAATCAAATGTAGTAGTGTTGTAAATCTTCCTTGATATGCTTATGGATGTGGCTTTTTTTCATCAAAAACCACCGAAGTTGCCATTTCTATTGCAACAAACAAAAAACTTTACAAATGTTTTGCATATTTGACCATAAGATCTTGAACAAGACTAATACAAAAATATGTGGAAGAAATTTCAGAAACTTTCAGTGCTTAGATTGCTAAATATTTGCACATAAAGTAAAGAGAACATGGTTTTGAGCATGCATACTTAACCTTATGGACCATTTTCTTTAAATTGTGAAAACCAGGTTAAAAAAAAAATCCAGTATGTTATTTTTTCAAGAAGTTTCCATAATTGCTAGCAAAACAAATAGCTCCATAAATTTTATATTATTAATCCAAATGAAATGAATCAAAGCTTTCCATGTAGACCACAATCTAATCTATAAGGGAAAAAAATGCAAATTAATTTCAAATTTTGTGGATTTTTTTATTGCCATGTCTCCCTCATTTTGAGCTTATTGTGGCATAACTTTTGCTCCCAAGTATAGGTTGAAATTTAAAAATTATATTCTTTGAAAACTAATATGTTTTTCTATCTTAAAGGTTTTTTTTCCAGAAAATCACCTTAAAAAGTGAGGCTACACAAGCCTATCTAAAATCCATTTTGTCCCCAAAGAAGGTTTTGGGACTTTAGGGATAAATTTCAATATTGAGCATCGTGTATGTGGCATGCTATTGTGATTCATTCCTTCACATATTTTACATGGTCAACCATTAGCCACACATTTTTTAAATCTCTTCTAGATTGCATGTATTTCATGAGCTCCATACCTTTCTATCAACATCTTGAATAAAGACACCTTTTATTGAAAAGATACTATCTTGTAGTTGGGAAGTAGGTATTAATAGAAGATTATAAAACGTATTTGTGACATTAGATGTTATTTGGAGGTAGTATAGGGCTGTTTCAGGCCCATTCTCCAATCTATTCCCGATGCAAGGAAGGAATGTTGGGCTGCTATCAGAACCCTAAAAAAAAAAAAAAAAAAAAAAATTGCTTTTGAAATTAAAAAAAATGATGTGGCCCAAGTTTGGCCACGTCACATTGCTGCAGCCCTTTGGGAGGGCCAAATCCCTTCTAATGTTATAGAATATAATATCATTAATTGGCTCTAGTATAGAGATCTTTTAGGAAAGGATAAAAAGAAGAAAAAATACTAAACTAATGTGGTTATAAAGCAATGAAGGTCAAGAATTGGATGTCTTTATTGAGTGTATTGGATGAAAGCGTGACTCTTGCAATTGCAAAGTAGTAATATATTAAGTAGGAAAGATGACTAAATTTTTTTGTAATTTCACATAATAAATGGTTTTTTGGTAGTCACTTGTATGACTTTAATGATAAAAATATGCGTACATTTATAGAATTTTTTCTTATCATATCAAGTGTGATCTATGAATATATTTATTTCATAAAGCGGTATATACAAATGGAACAATGAATGGCGTTTGAATGCATACAATGCAGAAGTAACTTGTAAGTTGTCTAAAAGTTAAAGAAACATGAAATGCATGAAATAGAAAATAAAACTTGGAACGGCTAAACTCAAGAGAGGGAAGTGGTAAACAAAGTGCAAGAATACAAAGAGTATTGGTAAGAAATACCAAGTGAGCTCATGTCTTGAACACATTAGGATAAGTTTTCAATTTGAGCGTTGTCGTGTTGCAAATGCAGACATTATGTAGATTATGTATATATATATGATTTAGATAGATTTTAATATTTGTTGCATTATAAAGAAGTTGACATCATTTGAGGTGGCTTCATCTCATTCGATATTCTTCTTTGTGTTTTATTTAGATTATACTATGTCGAACTAGAGTTTTTTATTTCTGAGTCTCAAGAAATTGGGGTTCTAGTTTTTTTTTACCTCTACTAGATATATGTAGATTTTAATTCTTTATTCTGTAGATAGAATGGATAGAGTGAAGTTAGAGGTAAGATAAGATGGAGATTGAGTGGAAAAGTAAAAGATAAAGAGATAGAGTGAAGTTAGAGTGAAGTTAAGGTGGGAAAAAGGTGATTTTTTTTCATCTTCTCTCTCGTTGTGAGTTTAGGGGGGAGATCCGAATGTTTGGAGGTTGTTGTTGTGTTATGTTTTGAGAAGGGGGTTTTCAATGAAAATTGGAGGAGTTGTGTATTATGATGTTGTGATTGGAAGAGGTCTTTTCTTGCTTGAATTGAAGTTGTAAGTGGAGATTTGTGCTAGTTTGAGTGGAGGAAGGTCTGCTGCCTCCCAATTGAAGGGGCTGAGACTTTGACCAACCATAGAAGACGGAAAGATTTTTATTTTGCAATGAAATTTTGAGAATTTGTAGAGAATTTTGTTAGCTTTTCAAATAGCTATTATTTGTTGTATTTGGAGCATTTATGAGTGAGTTGTGAGTGTTGAAGTGGAGGAGGGTCTGCTGCCCTCACTTTTAGAGGCCGAAACTTTGGGCAATCATAGATATTGGAGAGAGTATTTGAATGAATTGAAATTTGGTGAAAGTATAGAAAATTGTATTAGCTTTACAAAGAGCTATCACTCATTCTATTTGAAGTTGTGAAGCATTGGTGGCGTTCATTCAAAGTTTAGCTTTGAAATTGAAGTTGGAGTGAAGATTTGAAGTTGGAGTTGGAGGAGAATTTGTGTGTTGTGGCTTGTGGCTTGTCTTTTATTGTAAACTTTTGTTGTTGCGGGCAGCTTGGGTTAAACCAATGCTTAGCCTTATTTTGTGTTTGTGGAGACGGTGGGATTTAATCACCCACATGGTTGAATCTGTTTGTTCTCACAGTGAAAGCTAAAGCCTAGTTAGAGCTGGTCACCGGGAGTTTGAAGTTTAGGAGCCCATCATCCGGACGGCATCTTGTGTTATGCCATCCCGTTTTACTCGTCCGAGGCCCGTGGTTCTTATTACCTACCTGACCGAATCCTGACCCGTTTAGAGCCAACACAGGATAGGCCAACGAGGAGGAGTTTGAAGGCCGAAGAACGAAGAGAAGATTGAAGACTAGAAGACTTGAAGATTATTTGAAGTCAATGACTAACTAGTTCCAGTTGCAGCCAGATACTTTGCGTATTCCCAAAGCGCGCTCCTCTCAACACGATAGCGTAATTATAGATCACTACACATAACATATTGTATAGCTATAATTGTCAAGAAAAACATCAATAAAAATGAACATAAGAGAGTGCCAAAAACACCCTCTCAAGACCATAAGCATAAGCATCTATACTCATAAGTCAAGTTATCTCTCACATCATGAAAGGGGAATCTAAGAGTACAAGTATAAAGAGAAACTCCAAGCTTTATTCCAAAGGCTAATGACCATAGCCAAGCAAATCTTCACAACAAGAGCACTCTCTCTCTTAAAACATTCATAAGACTTGACTTGACTTGACAATAAAGGAAGCCTCAAGCATAAGTACTCCAAACCTTAGTTGACAAAAACAAAGAGTCAACTTCTACATTGGATTTTTAAATGATTAGGGACTCTCTAAAACCACAACATAGGCTAAAAAAACCAATTTAGCCTAGTCAATAATACATCGTAATGTGCTTTAATCCCTAAAGGTCAGAGACTATTTTTTCACCTAAGACTCTCCGAAATTGCCATTTCTAGTATAAGTACCAAATTTTAGAAAAAAAACATTTTTGGACACATATAACCATAGGATCTTGTAGTAAGCTTATTTGAGAATATGTAGAAAAAATTTCAGAATTTTCACATTGTAGATTGCAAGATATTAGCATTTCATTGACAAAACCCCATTTTTTGGCTTGCAAAAAATCGGGTAGCTGCACTTCACAAGGTCACATTTAAATGAAAAAATGTCCAAAAAGGTTTGCTCTTTGGATTTGTTCTTCAAAAAAGTTGGATACATGCATGAAAATTTTCAAATCATTTGGGATTGTACAACATATAGGAAAAAGTTGTTGTAGAAAGAAGTAGAAAATGATTCAAAACACTAAATTGTTAAGAATTTAATTATGGAATTGCCAAATATCAATCCCAAGATTAAAAGATTAAAAAAAAAGATAGAATAATTAGAACCTTACCTTGTTCTCCATCTAGTCCCTCTTCTTGATAATTTGCTTATCGCTTAATGGTAATTTGACATATTTAGAACGCAAGTCCTATTTCTAAAACTAATTTCTTCTTAGCTTCCCCTAGCTTTGAAATCTTATTTCTCCCTCCTTCATATTTTAAACCTAACCAGGTGAAAGCACACTACGCCCACCTAAAAAGTACGTCAAAATAGTACTTTTGGAGGAACTATTGAAATTTGATTACTTTTTAAGATTAAAGAATTCAATTTTTCTTATTTGTATTTTGGTTTAATGGGTGAGTAACCTTGTGAACTTTGGCTTTTGGTGGCCATTGAACTAAAAGAATGTTTTTCCTAAGCTATAAAAAGTACTTTAGAAAAATTAAAAGTACTGTACAGATGTTAAAAAAACTGAAAAAGTACTTTGTGGAGGAAAATTGTTGTACACGCAATCTAAGCGTAAGTATCTTTAGCCATAATGTTGTGCTAAAATGACACGAGTTATCGTCCCAGGGAATTCCAAGATGGTGCTGCACATTTTTAGTTTTCCGGATTCTCTTTTCTCCTCAATCCAATCACCTATTCACTCAATTCCGGAACTTTCCACTATTCGGAATTCAACCCAAATCCGGTTTGACCCGGAATCCAATTTCCACTTCCAAATCAATATGGTTTCTTTCACCTCTATTTCACCCTCAGAGGGTCCAATTTGATCTTTTGAAGGGTAGGGACTTCACCACTCTGCTTCTCACACTCACTAAACTTGACAAATACAAACAAACACCCAAATATTTAAAGGAGATGCAACAAGGAAAGAAGATCCGGATCCTCACAACTTCCTAGACACCCGATCCGGAAAGCAGGTCACTCAGGACTCGATCCTCTTCTCACTACAACGACAGATCACAGGGTTTCGGAATCTACCGGGGGTGGTTTGTTAAGTACTAGACCGTTCTGAAGTTGGTAGACCTTCCGGGAGAGTGGCGACTTCCTCTGGGCGGGCGCTTACCTCCGCATGGGTTGACAGCCAGACTCGCTTCCGCTACTCAATCAACCGGATCACTGTTACGGTAGTTTAAAGGCGCTGTGTACTTCCACTCAGTCAAGAATCAAACACTATCTCAAATGTACCTTTCAAATGGAACCGACTATCCAAGATCCGGATTCCTCCTCACCCGTCTTCCCTCTCATTCTAGTACAGTCATAAGCAATCATACCAACATTTGAACACAAAGATGGAAATCCGGAAGCTCACTTCAGCACTTAGATTAAAAGAAAGGAATGGAATACAAAATGAAAATCTGCTAGGAGGGAATCCCAGCACAACAAGCTTGCCAGCCCTTAAAAACCTACAAAAAGCCAACACCTAAAAGCCAAAAAGCAGTCCCGGGAATCCGGGCAGCCAATCAGAGAACCCCTCAAAATACCCAAAAAATCCACTGCCGGCTCATTCTAAAAATAAATCCGGAACCAGAGTCCCAAGTGCGGAAAACCAGTTTCGGAACCAGAATTCAAATCCTAAGCAAAAATCCAAACATCCTAACTAACTACTTCCTCCGCGACTTCTTCAAACTGCTGCCACCTTGCGTTCCTCCTGTCGTCTTTGTGAGAGTGTTCCAGACACTTGCCCGGATCTAGATTGGACGTCGGAGGAGCGGAGTTGTTGTGTCTTCCGTTTCCTCGTCATCGGATAAGACTAACTCCTTATCCAACTCCATCTCAATGGGTTGCCCCAATGAAGCTCCAACCAGATCTTCTTCACCGCCTTCCTCCTCTTGCTCGAATGCTTCCTCCATGTGGGTGAAGTCTTCCGGATGTGTCCGGGCCGGATTCTCCACGACAGGCATCCGGCTCGTCAAATCCGTCCAACTCGGAGAAGCCAGGACCGTGGATCCTATGTTCCCTTCTGGTACCCTTGCCATGCGTGAGGGGAACGTGACCAGGACCGTCTTCACCGGAGTTTCCTGAACCATTGGAGAACCCGTCCCCTTCTTGGTAACCTCTGCGGTTAACCTCTCCCTCCTTCGTGACGGCCCCGCTTGACCTCCACATTGAGCCGTAACATCCTTCAGCAAGGCTTGAAGCCCTTGCTCCGATATGGGAGTCCTTCCGGCGGGGACTGGTTTGGCCGGAGTCTTCTACAACTGTGCACTCTGCACTTCCGGAAATTTGGTGAAGTCTATAACTGACGGATCAAGAAAGCCTTACAGTTTCCTCATCTCTGCCAGTACGTTCTCCATCTTGATCTCATAATCCACCAGGATCTTGAGAATCATACTTCCGGTCATGACGCCCTCTTGAACTAACTTATCGGTGAAGAGCCGGGCACGCGTGATTTGATCCGCGGGTTGTCCCACCAAATCCGTCAATGTCCTCACTACCTACATCGCATCCGACTCCCTCTTGGATGCGAACTGGAGGGCTTCATCCGCAATACCCAAACGGGTCTAGAGTTGGATCTTCTCTTCCTCCAGTTTTCGGGTGTATTCCTCCTTCAAGGCCATATTCGTTATATTGAGACTTTTCGTAGTCTCATTTTTATCTTTGACTCGAAGATAAAACGTTATAACTGTTCAATTTTAAGACTATTTGGTAAGTTGAGACTATAATATATTAATATACATAAAAACCTTTGATCGCCCAAAGGTTGTAGTCACATCTTATTGTTGACTCGACGATAAATCACTATAATAAGTTTAGGGTTGAAGTCTCAAAATGTGCAGATTGTCTCATTTTAACGAATAAGGCCTTCTTCTTTCTGAGCAGATCCGGATCCGGACGCTTCCTAAGCTCCCCCAAAATCTTGTTCGGCTCCACCTTCATTTCTTCCGATATCATGCATATAAAATCCGCCAATTCCTCATATCGTTTCCTTGCCTCTTGGAACCACTCTTCTCTGGAATCGAACAACTCATTCCCTCTAAGATCTGAGAAGGTCTGGCCCAGTTCCTCCGTTTCTGGAACTTGCTGTTTCCCCCTTGCGTTCGGGTCGGTCGACTTCCGTTGCGAACTTTCCCCCCTTTCTGGCCTTGGCGGTGTCATGTCCCGAATTGTTTCCTCGGCGTGCTTCTCCGGTTCCGGAGCTAGACCGTACTTCAGCATTTCCTCGGCTACCTTGTAGTCCTTGGTTTCCTGCTCACTCACGATCCCGTTGTGGTAGTAAAGGTGGAAGAGGTAGGTGCTGAGCGGGCTGGACTTGGCCTTCTGTACGCCTTCCGCCAGTTTCTGCACCACGGCCTTCAATATCCTCCCCCAGTGTACCGGCCTATCCTCCATCGCTCCAAAAATGGTGTTGCCCAACGTGCTGGTGAGCCGGGTCGGCTTCTTCGGATACAGGATCGGAACCAGGAATTCCAGCACTTGTCTCTGCCTTATGTCAATGCAATCGTGGATCGCATATCCTTCCTTCGGATGGGGTAGGTTCCGGAACTTCTTTTGAACGTACCCGTCATTCCTCAAGGCGTATCCGGAATTTGCCTTTTGGAACGAGTAGACTTCCGTCCACATCTCCTCGGTCCACTTTGCCGACTTCCCTCGCTCCGTCAACTCAAACTAATTTGGAGCTCCAGTCACGACTTCGTGGATCATCGTCTCGTTCTTGAGATTCCACGGCTTGTGCAACAACCCCGCGCATCCCATGCTGTCTATATCTCCTTCCAAAAGCACCCGCGCCTTTGGATCCGTTGGTATGACCGGATTGAGCCACTTGGCCGTAACTGTCGGTTTGCGAGATTCCTCCATCCATGCCAACCGAACTCTACTAACCTAGTGCAATTGGCACCTTCCTCTCCTTCTTTCCCTATCTGATCCTATCTCACCACTTTTTCACTCAGCTAATGCGCGCTCCAAACCTGCAAATACACACGCATCCTCGAGCGGAAGAAAGAGAGAAATGAAATGGAGGAGAATGGCTTAAGTAGCCGGCCAGCGACCGACACCCGTTGGGATGGCCCATAAATGCGCCGCCTTTTTCCAACGGAACCCTAATTCCCGAACCGGAACCTAGGTCGTAGGTTTCCTGAATCCGGATCACCTTCCGGATTATGGATCCCGTTAAGATCCATTCCTTACCCATTTTACAGTTTTTGCTAAGCCGGAACTTTCCCAGTTTCCTGGTTTGGCTAACTGTTCCAGGTTACTATGTCCGTATTCAAAAATTTCAAAAAAACTCGCTAATCTATTTCTAAACTAATCCGGAATTCCGGAGTTTGACATTAGGTACTCTCACAAAAATCAGACTATGAACTTTGAATAATTCTATAATACTTTATTAGAGTATTTGGTATGTGAACAATTCTTTCTAACAAATAGAACATACTTGCATTTATTGCTCCAATTAAAGAGCTTATGTGGCATTTTTTTTTGCAGCCAAAAATGGATGGGAACAAAAAAAATTTGCTAATCTTTTGGTGCCGGAAGCAACATTAATATAGACTCTAGGTTGGCTAACAATCAAATTCCCCCAAAAATGTATATTGAAGAATATACAATACAAAATACAAAAAAATGTACAAAAAAGTACAAAAAAGTACCAAATTTTCTTGCCAAAACCGTACCTAGTATAGTAGTGTAGTGTGCTTTCATCCAACTCCATTGGGTTTGAATTCATCCCCTTCTTTCTAATTTTTTCTTTTTCAATATCTTCTTTTTTGTTCCCTTCCATCTCTTTCTAATGCCTTCTTTTCTTTTTCTTTCTACGTCTCTTTTTCTCCCTTTCTTCCTAATTTCCTATCCACTATTGGAAGTCAAATAGACTTTGATTAATCCCTAAAGGACCAAGGCCATTTTTCTGCCAAAAAACACCCAAATCTGCCATTTCTATAGCAAAGAGTAAAATAAATTGAACATTGTTTTTTTTTCACATCTAACCATAGGATCTTATACATAGCTACTATAACCATGTGTGGAAAAAAATTCAGAATTTTTGACCACATAGATTGCAAGATATCTGCGTTTAAAGTGAAAAAAACAAGTTTTCCAACACATTGCATGATAGATTTTATGACTTTGAACATTTTTAACTTAAATGTTTTGCACTACATAGATTTGAGCTTTTAATCTTTATAGTGGAGAATTGAGTTGAGAGTCTAAGGGAAACAAAAATCCAAAAAAGCTAAATTTTCATTATTAAAAAAATTATTAAGCAGAAGTAGGTACAAGATAGAAGGAAAGTCTAAAATATTAATATCTTTTGTATAGAATTAAAAAGCGCTAATTCCAATGGTGAGATTGTTCTAGCAAAAAAACTAAACCTTGCAAAACTTTTATTTTTGAAAAATTATAAAAATTGCATTCAGAATTGAATCCTACAAGTTATTTTTTTCAAGAGATGCTCTAAGTGCCTGAAAATCAAGACTGTCCATAACTTTCTCATAAAGAATCCAATTTAAAGTAATATAAGGCTTACCAAATAGAGAAAAATATAATCTCTAAAAAAAATAATTAAAAATAATTAAAAAAATAAATTGCAAATTTTTTTTTGCTACCCTCCATCTCTTGTTTTGAGCTTATTTGGGCATAATTTTTTTTCCTGGGCACCAATTGAAAAAAAATTATATTCCCACAAAGCTTAGCAATTTTTTTATCTTCAAAAAAAGTTTCAAAAAATCACAACAAAAATTCAGCCCGTAGGTACCTGCCCAAAATCCCATTTGTCTCCCGCAAGGACAATAGTCCTTTAGGGGTTAAAGGAATAAACTATTTTCTTGTAAAGTCAAGTAGACAAATCTCCAATATTTTTGTCTTTTACTTTGGAAACAAGAATCTATACCTATTTAAACTCTTATTGTATAGCCTTCCCTATCTTATCCTAATAATTCCCACAACTCAAATTGGTACAATGTCATCACTCCCTTCAAATTTTTGAATTTGAGATTGACATCCTCTCTTAGTTTTCTTCTCTTCTCTTTCACTTGGCTTATTCATTGCTGTTGATTAGAGCCCATTGCCATTGTTGGCTGGACTTCCAGTTCTGGAGGTAAAATAGCTTGCCATTACAGTTTGATGCAACGCCTGGACCTCCAACCAACCTTCTAGGCTCCAGTCCGTGAAAATGGGAATTACAAAGCTGGAGGACCTAGAGGGTCGACTGGACCCTCTTGTTCAATAGAAAAGACGTCTAAAGCCATTCACTTTGCATGCTTTACGAGGAAAAGAACCTCCAGTTGCACAATGAAACCCTAAACCTACCCGAAAACTGGAATCCCTCATAACTCTCATCTCATTAAACGTACAAAATAGAGTGATTCAAACTTTTCCACGTCTTAATAAATCTTTAGTACTTTTAGTTTTTCATTTTTCAAACAAGTGATTTTTAAAGAAGTTTTTTAAGCTGCTCAAGCTACCCGCCGAGTAACAAAAATTACATATCATGCATAATTTTTTACCATGTAGTTCAAAGTTATTAAAATTGTTGGACCTTAAAGCTATTCCTTGGGCACATGTTGTGTGAAATTTCCAAGGAAAAAGAATGAAACCTCTGTTTGTAGTGAGTTGCCCAAAATTTCTATGTTGCCAAAAAATGGTAGTTAACTATGCCTATTGTATTGTGCTAATATTGAAGTCTTAATTTGCCAAAAGAATCAAGTTAGACTAGAGTCAAGCCCAATTGTTGGACCCATGTCCTAGCTTTGATAAATTGGATTGAGCCTCGCCATAGTATCGAGACTCGGCCACTAGACCGAGCCCCAATCAGTGCTGTTTAGATTGAGCGCGGCATTATACAAAGCATTAGAAGGAAAAAGGAGGTGCTGAAAGATAGTGAGTTCCTTCCACATTCCGTTAAGCACTCTGGAGCCCGGTGCTTTAGAAAAAAAAAATTGATTACGGAGCGTAATGCTTTCGTTACAGCGCCAGGCACTGATTACAGCTCTTGGCACTATAACCGGTGCCAGGAGCTGTAATCAATGCTTGGTACGATAAAAACAATTCAGGGCAGCTAGTTATTTTTTTAGGGCAGCTGGTTTTATTTTAAAGCTAAGACTAAAACTACATGGAAGTAAGACTAAGACTAAGACTACTAAGCTCACACTAAATGGAAGTAAGGCAGACCCCAAAATCATAGTAATAAACTTAGGCAAACTTTTGCTGCATATTGCTCAAGGATTGCTGCAGCTTGCTCAAGGATATCAAAAAAAGTCAATTCTCCTTACATGTGGTATAAACCATGTTTGAAACAAAGCCAGCATTAAAAACTTAACCAAAAAAACCTTGGCTAAGAAAAGCTTGGCTACCATGCAGAGTCTAGTGGAAAATCTCCAGTGGAAAAGCTAATTGTCGTACGCGCAATCTAGGCGTAAGTATCAACACAAAAATGTGCCAAGATAACACGAAATATCGTCCCAAGGAATTTCCGGATTCTATGTAGTATGTTCTAGCTATCCGGCTTTTCTATCTTTCTTTCTTCTCACTTACTTACTCTTTTTCCGGCTTCCTTCACAATCCGGATCATAAACTATCCGGAATCTGGTTTACGTCTCTGCTTCCAATCTGGTTTTCTATACCTTTGTTTTACCTTCAGAGGGTCCACTGTTGGTCTTGTAGAGGGGTAGGGACTCACCACTCATTGTTCTCCTACAATTCTAACAAACACAAATAAAAACACCCAAGTATTCAAAAGGTTGCAGCAAGACGAGAAGATCCGGATCCTCACAGCTTCCGGATGGTAAATCCAGAAAGCAGGTCACTCAAGAATACTTCACTCTCCCTAACTACAACGACAGATCTCAGAGTCAAGTATAAGGGGGTGTGATCTTTCTAGAGGTTGAATGAATTCTAAAGTTGGCAGATCTTCCGGACAGGTGGGAACTTCCTCAGGCAGGCGCTTACCTCTGCACGGCTTGACAACCGGACTCGCTTCCCCGCTATTCAGATCCGGACTACTCTAGTAGTAATTTAAAGACACAATGCTCAGCTCCTAAGTCAACAGTCCAACAACATTACAATAGCACACTCTCGACTTAGACCGTATTCTCCTAAATCCGGATTCCTCCTCACCCGTCCTTTCCTTCCAACACCCAGACCCCAAGGCAACACAATCCGGATACACTGATAAAGCCAAATTGCATACCCGAGGGCTTAGATTTCGAAAAGGGAATGAAATACAATTGAAATTCAACTAGGAGGGAATGAGAGGCAACTAACTTGCCCGCCCTTAAAAACCCAAGTCAAAACCAAAATCAACAGCCTAAAAACAACAAAGGGCAGCCCAAAAACCAGGGCAATCTCACACACACACCAAGGAAATCCCGATTAACCGAGAAAGTCCTTATCCCTAAACTTCCAGAACCCGGGCCCACGCTAGGATTCCGGTTCCGGATCTAACTAACTAAATTCTAATCCACCTCCACAAGTAATCCCCTTTGAACTACTTGGTCATCCGAGACTTCTTTGAACTCCCGGCTCCCTGCTTGGTTGTCGATCTACCGGAACCCTTGGCTGGCATCATCTTGGCAGCTCAAGGCGGATTCTGCCGGGTCGCAGGAGACGTCTCCTCTTCATCCGTATCCTCCTCAGACTCAGTAGCGGATTCAAACTCACCGGATTCAGAGTCTTCGATCTCTTGCTTCACTGGCTTCTTACCTTCCGGCTTCCGCTTCTCCGACTTCCGGAGTTTGAGTTGCTTCCCAGGTTCTACCATCTCCAGTTCTTCTTTCGGATCCGAGAATTCGACCTCCACTATTTCCGTCTTCGTGTTCTTCCGGGTTTCCGACTTGAGTTCCGGTCTCGCCTCTGGAGCCGGATCTCCCAAATTGATCAACTGTGTCCCCCGTGCTGGTGATGGCTCCGCCATGTGGGGGAATTTCTCCGGATGCTCCCTTGCCAGATTTATCGTTCCCATACCTTCTAAGAGGTCCCTCCGGATTGGCAATCTCTGCCCTGTCTTTCCGGATTCCGCCGGAGATTGTGAGGAAGGACTAAAAGTACTCACCGTTCCCCACTTCTGGAATTGACCCGAGGAAGGTACCTGGGGCAGCTTGAAGAGAGACTTCAAGCCTGGGTCTTCTTTTGTTCCGGAAGTTCCGGCTCCATACTTGACCGGCGACTCCATGAAGATATTCGGAAGTGGCCTAAACTCGTCCTTGGCCACATCCAGAGGTCTCAGCAACTGCCGCATCTCGTCCAAAACGGTCTTCATCTTGGCCTCGTAATCGACCAAGACTTGCAACACTCGAGATCCGGTGACAATGCCGTCGGTATCGAGTTTCTTCGTGAAGAGCGCGGACCGGATGACCAAATGTTCCGGTTGTTCTACCAACCCCTTTAAATCCCGGACGAGCTTTAGGGCATCCGTCTCCTTCTTCAAGGCTGAGATCGACTGTCCCTCCGTCTAGTAAAACTTGTTCTTGTAGTGATCCCGTTCCGCCTTCAACAGTGCGATCTCCTTGTCCTTCTCTTGGAGTAGTGCCGGATCAGGTCTCTTCCGGATTTCGTTGAAGATCTGATCCGTCTCAACGTTCAATTCGCTGGCGACGCCCGTGATTACCCCTGCCATCTTTGCGTGCATCTTCCGGCACTGTACCATCCATCGGGCTCCGGCATCATAGAAGTCGGAGACATTGGAATACTCCGGCAATGGCTGGGTTAGGGCCAGATTCGATTCCGGTACGTCCATACTCGCTCTTCGTGAGTCCGGACTGGTTACCTTATGCCGCTTCTTCTTTTCCAGCGGCTTCGGTTCCGGATGCTCCTCCTCTTCTTCTTCTTCTTCGGTCGCTTCTCCCGTCGGCTTCAACTCCTCCATGAATCCGTATTTCAGGATTTGCATTCCGGTCTCATATGCAACTTGTTCCGGCGGGGTCATGTAATCATAATAATAATACCGGTATAACAAGTACGTACTGACTGGACTCTGCTTGGCCTTCTTGACCGCCATCACCATCTTCTTGACCTTCTGGTGAATTAGGCCTGCCCAGTTCACAACCCGGCCTTCCAGTGCTCCGAAAATCGTATTCGCGACTGTGACCATAACTCTCGTTGGTTTTTCCGGATATACTATGGGAATCAGGAAATTCAGTAACCTCCTATGACGCTTATTGATATAGTCACTCACGGAGAAACCCTCCTTGTGGTGCGGTGGCTTCTTGAACTTTCCTTCATGAAACTTATCCGTCCGGGTTGCGCTTCCGGATCCGGACTGCGTCAACCCGTAAGTTTCCGCCCACATCCCTTCCGTCCAGGATGATAACCACCCCCTTGGCGTCGGCTCGAACTGGTTCGGCGCCCCAAAAACTAACTCCCAAAGAAAGTCCTCGCTCCTCACCGTCCAGGGTTTCCGGATGAACCCTATACACCTCAGTCTGGACAAATCTTCCTCTAACTCTAAACGTTCACCGGGATCAGATGGAATGATCGGGTATAAGAGTTTGACAGACGGAACTGTCTTCTGCCCCTGCGTTGACGTTTCCGCCATTGAACTCTAATCCGGTGCAATCGGCACCCTCCTTTCCTTCTCTCCCTATCCGGCCTAACTCACCACTCTTTCACTCTTCTAAGAGAAAACGCGCTCCAAAACTTGCAAGCACACACCTCCTCGAGCGGAAGAAAGAGGGAGAAGAATGAGAAGATCATCCGCTTAAGTACCCGGCCAGTGACCGACACCTGTTGGTTCGGTCATTTAATGCGCCGCCTTTTTCAAACGGATCCCTAGTTTCCGTAGGCCGGACCCCTAGTTCGTAGGTTTTCCGGAATCCGGATCTCCTTCCGGTTTCCGGATTCTGGTAAAAGTCCGTCTCTTACTTCTTTTACAAGTTTTTGTGAGCCGGAACTTTCTGACTACCTAGTTTCTACTAAATGTTCCGGTTCACGGTTCCACTACTCCAAAATTTCGAAAATATTTACGGAATTGATCCTAAACTAATCCGGATTTCTAAATAATGACATTGCGTGCTCCCACACTAATACTACCGTGACAGGAATGGGACAGGCCCCAAGTTCCTTACAAACTCTGCAGTTGAAAACTGCGAATCCACTCCATTGATGACTAGATTGATTATCTGACAATTGTTGTTGTCTTTAAAAACATGCTCTGGCTTCCCTCCGTCAGTAGCTATAGGCCCTGGCTTCTTCTCGTTGCTAATAGGCCCCTTAGATCCAACCACAACCCCCGATGGCTTGCAACCCCCAACAATATCCTGCAAAACACAAACAGCAGCATCATCCTTGGCTTCCAAAACATCCTTCACCTGCATGCATCCAAAAAACAAGTTAGTGATACATATGTTCAGAAATAAACACAGAAATCAGTATGCAAGGATAACAACTTGATACAAAAACTCACCAAAAAAACTGACACAATCTCAACATCGAATCATACAGGCTGTCAAAGGATTGCAATGATGTAAAGAATCAGTTCACAGATTAAAACAAATTAATGATGGGCCAAAACGAAATCCAGTTAGCATGAACTTGAAAGTCACATAAACAAGTTAGCAATATAGAAAAAGCTGTATAAAAACAATAGCACAAAAACAACAAACTCCAAACAAAATTGAAAGAATAATCAACTAACACAGTAACACAGTAAAAATTAACTCATTCAAAATTGAAAGAGTAATCAACTAACACAGTAACACAATCAACTAACACAGTAACACATAAAAATTAGCTACGAACAAATTTGACCAGCCATTAACGTTTCTTATTAGACACGATAATTCATTGTGTTGTTCACTCCAACTAGCTAACAATTTGGAGTAAAACAAAGTCACTTGCCGTGTTGACCAAAATTTTAGGATCCTCTAGAGGAATGCTTCTAAGACTCGCTGTAACCACTGCAGTCTCAACTAACTTACAACATATGTTAGAACTTAATATTTGTAAATTCCGAAATCCTATAATAGTAATTTCAAAGTTCCAAGCATTGATTGATGGACCTCAATCTGCAATCAATTTTCAGCACATTGAATGATCAGTGTGTTATTAAGTTACCAATTTATTCACATGTAATGAATTTCAGTGCTACTACTTATGTTGAGTTGTTGACTATGTTAACTAACTAGCCGTGACCACACTTGAAATTGAGCCCACATTAATCCAGCAACTGCAAGCCTCATTGAAATATAAACTTTATCTCTCCAAATCTGCAACTGTCATTGAATAAAAAGGAACAAGAATAGAGAACAGACCTTAAAAACTGATCTCCAACATAATCGATGCAGACCTCGAATAAGATGTTATCACATTCCCGTAACTCCCTCCCACCTCTCACAAAAAAAATTCTGGTGCAGTAGTACGCAAATCTACGGTTCAAGCCAGCCGGGTGCTTCACAGATGCCTCCTCGGAGTTGAGCATTAGTTTCTCTTTGGAAACAGACAAGACATCACTCTTTACAGTCTCCTTACCTAGTCCCGCGCGCACAGCTCAAATTATTGCTTCATCTGTTGTTAACTTTACTCGATGAAACCTTGGATCAGTTAGAATGTTGAACGGCAATGCTGGCTTCGATGAGGTTTGTACATAGTGCTCTTCTTCACGAGCTCATATAATCCTGCCATTTGCTCGAAGCATGCTCACAATCCTACAAAAACATTTCATAAAGAACATTAGAATCATTTTTACACTACAAGTCATAGTATATAATGCCTACATACTCAGAAGTTGCACTCACTGTTATTGAGAGCTTGCTTCTTATGATAGCTCTATTGTGCAGACCTTAAGAATGGACACATTAAGAATCCAAACAAGATGAAAAAATTCAGATATGACTACTGAACAAAACTAGAATTGCAAACCTTATACTCTAGAAAGATCTTAGAACTTCAGACCTTAGTAATACACAACTTTGACTCTTAAATTTGTATGTCCCTATACTTGTTCATATTAACAATAAAAATTCACGAAATATTTTTCTTTTTAGTAATAGTCTTTTTAACTACTTGGAAAAATGTGAATTAAACAAGTTAGGGAAACTTATGTGCCCGGTGGATATAAATCACCGTTGCGCTTTGCCACCTGGAACATGAAAAGCTGCAGCATGTCTACAAGAGGTACAACATCATCTAACTCTGATAAATCTGCAATGCTTAGCTCAGTAGAGTAGCCCTTAAAGCACTGGAAGTCATCGAACGCCTTGCGAGCCCAGTTTTCAGACTGCACACTACGTCTACGACCTCCTTTCATGACGTTGTCAAGTTCCGTTTCATCAACATTACGAAACCGATTAGAGAAGGCCGAAGCAGGATCGTGAATGTCAACACCAAGATCGTCAACAACAATAGCACCGTGATCACTATCTGATCCACTAGAGTCCTCAGCTATAATGTATGGACCAGCATCAACAATGTCACCAAGTGCTGCCAGAACATCGTCATCACCTACTGAATATGCATCGGCATAATCGGGACTTGGACATACAGACACTGTGTGATCAACCGGGGCTACATCACAAGTGACATAAACCTCATTAGTGACCTCAATCTTGTGTACTGCAGTATCATCATCGGCTACAGTCACAGCCTCAGACCTTGATCCCTGTGTGGTAAAACGGTTAGCTGAAACCCCTGCAATAGACTGTGCAATCTCAATGGCACTGTCAACTCGAGGTAACGGAGAGAGGACATCTGTAGATGCCACTCCTAAAACCTCAGAGGACACCTCAATTCCTAAAGGACCATTGTCCCTTCGGGAGACAAATGCGTTTTGGGGCAGGTACCTACGGGCTGAAATTTTGTTGTGATTCTTTGAAACTTTTTGAGAAGGTGAAGAATTGAGAGAGGTATGTGGCGGAAAAAAAAAATTGAAATCGAACCTTCGAGCAAGAAGTTATGCCATTTCTTGGAATGCGTAGGGAGGGAGGGCAGAAAAAAAAAATTGCAAAATTTTGAATTTAAAATTTTTTTTTTTTTTTTTCTCATAGATTATATTTTTTTCTATCTGGAAAGCTTTGATTCATTTCAATTGGATTTGCTATGAAGAAGTTATGGACATTCTTGTTTTTCGGGCAATTAGAGCATCTTCTTGAAAAAAAGAACTTGTAGGATTCATTTCGGAATGCAATTTTTGTAATTTTTCAATTCTTTTTTTATGTGATGGTTTAGTTTGATTGCTAGAACAATCTCACCATTGGAATTAGTGCATTTTAATTCCACCAAAAATATATGAGTATTTTAGATTTTCCTTCTGTCTTGTACCTACTTCTACTTAACAATTTTTTAAAGAATGATAATTAAGTTTTTTTTATTTTTATTTTTTTCCCTAGACTCTCAACTCAATTCTCCACTATAAAGATTTAAAGCTCAAAATGCTGTAGTGCAAAAATTTTAAGTTAAAAATGTTTAAAATCAAAAAATCTAGTCCCACAATGTGCTGAAAATCTTGTTTTTTCCACTTTAAACACAGATATCTTGCAATCTGTGCAGTCAAAAATTTTGAAATTTTTTCTGCACATTCTCATACTAGTTAGGTATAAGATCCTATGGTTAGATGTGCAAAAAAAACATTTTTCACATTTTTTTACTCTTTGCTCTAGAAATGGCAGTTTTGAGAGTTTTTTGGCAGAAAAAAGGCCTTGGTCCTTTAGGGATTAACATCAAGGAGCAGCGGATCAGTGACATTTGTAAGAACCAAACCAATGGAAGGAGCCTGCACGTTTTCACAAAGAACAGGCAAGGTGCGAGGTGGAGTACTCTCGGCTTTTGGAGACACTACAACTGGCTTGCTTACGCGCAAGAACGGTTGCAAATCGAACTGGGTCAAATAGAACTACAAGGTGATCGAAATACTTAACCTCTAGACTAGCACTACGTCGCCTCTTACCACTCTCCATGACAGAACCAAGGTAAGGTCTCTTTGATCCAATTGTTTGTTGCGTCGCATCATTTAGCAACCATCGCGCCATTTGACAATGATGTACCTGCACTCAACGAACAATTAATCAAGAAACATATAGAAACAAGACGACCTTCAAGAAATCGTAAGCTCTCACTACATACACAATAAGTTAAAAAAACCTAAGCACCCTAAGCACACACTCTAAGAGTGCACTACACACCGTAAGTAGAAACAACCTAAGCAAATACAATCAGCACACCCTAACCACACCCTAAGCACACACCCTAAGCACAACCTAAGTACAGCCTTAGCACCCTAAGCACAGCCTAAGAAACCTAAGCACACACAATCAATACAAACAAAGAAATAGGAAAATAATATTACCAACAGCAAAAGAGTGTTAGATGTTGCAGCGCCAGAGACAGAAAAACGAGAATGCCAGCACCGACAATAACAAACAAATGCAACATTAGAACCGATTAGGAGATATGCAAGGTATAGCGGCAATAACACAAACAAGCAATGCGACAATCTGCAATCAACACAACAAGCAATGCGGCAACAACACAAACAGGCATTGTGGCAACACAAAGGCAAAACAGCGGCAACGACAACTACGTAAGAAGAAATGGGAGAGAAGAGACATCACCCGAGCGGAGACAGAAGCACCCAAGCAGAGACAAAAGCACCCGAGCAAAGACAGAAGAGTGAAGATAGGAGCACCCGAGCGACGACAGAAGAGAGAAGACAGGGGCACCCGAGCGTAGAACGAGAGAGCACTTGAGCGAACAATGAGCGAGCACCAGGGCGATCAGCAAACAGGAAGATGAACAAATGGCCAAGACGAAGGTTTAAGAAGCTTCCTCTAGCAGCGATCAACAAGAGAGCACCGGAGCGATCAGCAAACAAGACGACGAGCGAATGGCCGAGACGAAGAGTTAAGAAGCTTCCTCCAGTGGCGGCTGTGGCGCCAGAAATATTTTGAAAATACAACGGGCGCGAATGAATGTGAACTCTAATTTCAAAATTGGGCAAGGGGGCTGCCCAACTGCTTAATGCAGCGTGAGGCATCGCCACGAGGGCATTTTAGCCTGTAACGGCACCTGCCCTTGACCTCGGGCTCCCGCCCTCGGCCTCAAGCAGGTGCCGTTACAGGCTGAAATGCCCTCGTGGCGATGCCTCACGCTATACCAAGGTCACTAATTTTTTTCTCATGAAGGAGATTTCATCCACACAATCAAATGACATGACATGACGGGGAAACTTAAACGTTGTGTATGCTACCTTCTAGGGATCACCATATGTGAAGAAGTTAGAACACAGCATACATTTCTACAAGCCAACATAAAATAACTAGCACAAAATATAACAGTTGCCTAAGTTAGAACTTGTTGACTGCAATCCACCAATCGTGAATATTCTAGTCACAAAAAGAGCCCAACTTAGGAACAACAATAAGACAGCCCTTTTCAGGCTTCAATTTTTTTCTAATGCTTTAGCCACTGTATTGAGCCTTAGACATTGAATTGAGCCCATGTGAGTCTCGTAGTTGTCACCCGAGCCTCGGAATTTTCTTTTTTTTTTGCATTTTACGCATGTTTATGATTACTTGTAGTCCAAAAGATAGTATAAATGTATTCACATAGCGTTTGGAAGAAGTCCCTACAAATGTGGTGTGAATTGACCGAGAAGTCCGGTAGTACTTAGAGCACTTCTATTTACTAGTGTTTAAGTCTAATTAGGTATTTGAGAGAACATTTAAAGGTTGATATAGAATTGAGCCTTGATGGCCAAATAGCAAAAAACACCTAAATATAGACTTTGAAGGATTTAATAGCAAGAGTGAATGTGCAGAATTAGGCTAAATGAATGAAAGGTTAGGACTCCTAATTGTTCCAAGAGTCTTAGGAACCCTAATAAGCAGTATGGAAGATTAGGAACTAAATTGCAAAAGTTGGGAAATAAATCATCATGTGTAACAATATAGGTAAAATCCACGGATCACATTTACATGCAATCCACAAGTGAAGAAAGGTGTTTCTAACTAAGAGACATACCAAGAGCGTAACGGTGAAGCTTGATTGCCAAGATTTTCTATTACGGGAATGATTCTTTCCTATAGGAATTAAAATCAAGAAGTAGGAAGTTAGGGCCTACTATTGAGAGTGTCAAGTTCAAAGATAATCTTGCACTTAACATTTGGAAACTTCCTAAAAGTGACCCATAGGAAGTCAACCGTGTTTTTACACAATGGAAAATTCCTAAAAAATCCCAAAGTGGCGGTAAAATCCCACTTAAAACTAGAATAGAATATTTAGTGCTCATAAAGTGCCCAACCAAATTCCATGATATTCCAACATCGACAAGTATCAGAACTAGCGGCATCAACGGATTTTTAACAAAATCAAAACATTTGACAAGTTGACCAGTACACTAGGAATTTACGATGTCCGATTAGAGTCAATTTGGACTCTTTTCTTACTATCTCAAACCTTACAAACAACCCAGGCCAATCAAAACTTTGAAGGAAAATCGTCTCCAACATTTGGATTCTTGATCCTTTTTAATGGTACAATAAACATTAGTTTTTTTGTGTGAAACGGCTTGGAAGTAGGGATAGGGGGTCTCCTTGACTAACTTGGATCTTCTTAAGACAATGACGCAATTGATTTGGCATTTGGAGCATTTATCCAAAAAGTTAAAATGATCACAGCAGTAGCGTATTTCAATTAGCGTTAAATTTGATTTACTTAGAAGTAGATGTAGGTAATTTGAGGGAAGTTGAGGGCCTTGGACAATTATAAAAGGCCCTCTCCTCCCCTCACTTTGCAACCTTTTTTTTTCTGTAAGCTTTGGCCAAAACGCGGCCACATTGTTGGAATTTGGCAATATGCCAAAAAACTTGTTTAAATTGCATTTTGAAGCCGCCTTGCTCCTTGATTTCTACGAACTCTTGTACGTTTAAGCATTTCAAAGGATGTGAAGTTCTCTTTGAAACGCTTGCTAACCATTGAGTTTGAGTTATTTTTTGAAGTATTTTACTTATTCGGAGTTGTTAGTACTAACACCAAGGATATTCAAGCCAAATTCTGGTGATGCTGTTAGTTTGAATACCTTAGAGCTTGCGTGATTGTGATTTTAGTAAGTTCAAATACTAGCAACATTCCACTGAGCTTTTTTGTGTGGGATTTCCTATCATTTGGTTTGTGAAAATCCTCTTAAAGCCTGGACGTAAGAATATGTGGTCCAAAAGTATTATTGGTCATTTGGAAAAATCTTGGATTGGATCTAAGGCTTTCAAAATTATATGTATTTAACAAGCCCCATTAGGTTTGTTTTAGAATTTGAGGTTAATACCTCTTGGATGGCAAAGCTATTGTCTTTAGAAAAAGTTTCCAAATTCCATCATCTAAAATATTGCCTAATTAAGCTTTGAAATTCTAGTCTAAAATCCTCGGACGGCAAAGCTATCGTCTTCCCTACCCTTTAAATTTGGTCCATCAAAACTACTTGTGTCCTATCTTATTTAATACGTGGGGTCTAAAACCCTCGAACGGCAAAGCTTCACCCCTAGTCCTAAATTTTCAGTTGTATTTGAATTAAAGGGTCTCCAAAAAGAGACCAAAGGGTGGTTTTAAACCAATTTGGTGAGCAACGGCCGAGATTGTAAGTGAGAGCTTAAAAAGTCTAGATTAGCATCTAGCTAGAACCCCCAGCTGGCTAGAAGCCTAGCCAGCCAAGTTGGTACTCAGCCAACCAAGAGGTACTCAACAGAAGGTTGCTTGATTGCTACGGTCACTGGTTCTTACGTACATACATCAAAACCAACCAAATTGAGAAGATACCCGCCTAGGGGTCCCAATTTTGTTTTTTCTTCTCATTTTCTCCAATTGGTGTCACACCCTGGAACAAAATTCTACAAATTGGGAGACTGGAGGGTGAAGTATCTTTTCTAAAAAACTAAAGGCTTACCATTGTTCTGGCTTTAGTTAACATCTAGCCAGAGAATGTGAGGTGAGAGCTTTAAAAATTTGGATTAAGCCCAACCAAAGAGTTTTGAGGTGAGAGCTTTAAAAAGTCCACATCAGAACTAGACAAAGAGTATGAAAGAGAGTTTAAAAGTCCAAATTTCCAACTAACAGAGAACAACCACAAAGAACAATCACATATTGGGTTGATTAAATTCCTACACCTACAAAGCAACTAGAAGGCTAAGCATTGATAGACATCGAGTTGGAACCGTGACCTCAACTCCAAGATGTGCACAAATAACCAAAGACATCTAAGAACAAGAATTAGCACTAGTAGTTGATAGAAAAGAAAGGATTAGAAATAGGGAACATTAAAACCAGGTTGGATTTTATTTATAGGACAAAAACTAGTAGAAAATTTGGTTTTCTGATTGATTTGGTTGCATTGATTTAGCTTACTTTTCTATTCAAATCCACAGATTACTATTCAAATCAATAGAAAAGTAAGCTAAATCAACTCGACCAAATCAACAAAAAAAAACAATTTTTCTACTAGTGTTAAATAGAAAGAAAAAATAAAAATTGACCTCTGGAAAGATTCAAGAATTAGTTAATTGTTACAAGAAGTTAGACAAGCTTTGTTTAAGACTTTATTTCATTCCAAGAGAATTAGCCAAGAAGTTGGTGTTAGATTTTATTAGACTTTATTCCTACAAAATATCTAAAAGAACTGGTATTAGATTTGATTAGGTTTTATTCCTAAAAATCATCTCCAAAAGAAAAGAAAACATTGGAAATAAATGGTAGACAAAAGAAAAGAAAGGTATTTGAAAGAAGAAACTTGGATTTCTTTAAAGACTATTTAAAAGGTTATAAGAACCAACATCAAAACAAAGAATATTAAAGATGGATTTGGAGCTTGCGGTCAACTAGTGGGTGGCGTTGTTCAACGAGGAAAGCAACAATGTTGAGGTCAGTAACTAGTCATTTTTATCAAAAATTCTCACCTTGTTCCAAATTTATTAGATCAGACTTTCACTCTTGAAATTAGCGTAGAAGTGGAATTATCCATAGGAACTTAGAAAAAAAGCAAATAGGATATTTACTAAGACTTTTAAAGTTTACCATAGTAGTTCAAGGAGTTTTATCACAACAATTGAAGAAACTTACTAATATTTATCCTTGGATAGAAAGTAATAGTAAAAATTAATGAAAAAGTAGAAAGTTACCAAGAAAAATCTGTAGGAACCATTTAAGAATCTTTTAGAAATCTTAGAATCTAAGGCAAAAGTAGAATTCATTTGAAAATTCAAGGTAAAAAAGAATTATGGAAGAGTTTTGATGAATCAAGCAATAGTCAAAACTCACCCGTAAATAACTATCTAAAAAGTCAAAAATAAGAAGTTTTTATCTATTTAAAGATTTAAATTAAAGGTCAAAAAGTTAAAATGTTAATCCTTAAAGATAAAAGTGAAACCTCAAATAAATCCAGTTAGTAATAAATAGTTAAGAATTTATCAAGAAGGTAAAAAGATTTGCAAGGGATAATCTAAAAAAAAAAACTTAGGGAAAACATTCTTCAAGTTCCAAAACTAATTTTACCTTTTTATTTTAACAAATATTGAAATAATTAGAATAGAGCAAAGTTTTCAATAAAGATAGAATTCGGATAGGAGTCAATCAAAGTTGACCAAAACAAGTCAAATTTAGAATTTAGGTAGAAGATAAAAGATAGAAAATAATCCAGAAATCCATATATTCAATTTCAAAAATTAAAACATCTGCAATTGACAGATGAAGTTTTGTAGTGAATTTAGAGTTAAAATTCATTTGTCATTATCCGCTAAGGATTTAGGTCAAATTTAGATTTTTTTATCATTTTGAAAAGGATAAAGAAGCTCTACACTTAAGCTATTTTCTTGCTTGACTAACAATTATTGGACCTTAGTTTTGAAGGTTAAAGTTAAAATCAGCCGCCACCACTAATACATAGGTTAGATTGGAAAAGCATTGATAAGTGAAACAATTAGGAATAGGGAAACAACAAGAATCATTGTTTGGAAGGCTCACTTAGATTGCACGTAGTTAGACACCCGCTAGGAATTCGTCATTAAAATACTAAGAACCCGATTGTGTACAAGGGTGGAAATAAAGTGTCCATAGCCCACAACAATATTGGCACTTGACCAATTGGATTAGCAACATTACCACAATTTGATTGAGGACAAGCTGCCGCAAACTATAGCCCTTAAGTACATAGCCTAGCCTAATTTTTGGAAAATTAACACAGAACGAATTCCATCTAAACTTGGACTTTCATGCAAATTTCTTAATTTTAATTAGTAGTTAGAAGGTCTAAATAGAATGAGGAGTCAAAAATATATGATAAAAAGGGGGAATAGCAGAATAATATCAAATGAGTGAGGTTGCAAACAAAATGTGATTGTTGAGAGTTGTGAGAGTTTTGAAGTAGGAATTCAAATTGCCACTCAATCTTAATGGTGAGGTTAGGAGACTAATTTAACCCTCTAATAAGGTTTTAGCTGCAATCTTAAACAAAATATATTTGATTACCATACCCATAATTGATTGAATTAGATATTAGAGCCTTAAGTAGATGATTAGTAGAACTTATGAGGCTTTTGTCATCATTTCTATTTGATTCCCGACTCCATTAGAAAACAATTAGTAGTATTGAAAGTCAATTGTGACAATTTAAACTATTTTCAAAATTAGAAGAAAATAGAAGAAAATATGGAAAATAGTTAGGGAGAAAATAAAAAGGAAGAAGTAAAAAGATTAGTAGAAAGACCATTAATTATACTAGAAGTTGCTACTCATACAATCATTGTAAACTTGTTATGTAAGTAGCACGTAAAAATCCAAAAATCAACAATGATGAACCAAGACGGGTACAACGACGCAATAACAATATGATCAAAAAAGGTGAAATCATTGTATCAACGAAATTGGAAGTATATGGCTAATTTTGCCATTTGATTATTTGATTTTTTGTAGAGAGAGTAATTAAAATTAGAAGTTAACCAATTAATTTTGACCTTTAGGAGTCTACCAAAATCCAACTTTGAATTTAGAATCAATTGTTTAATTTCTAGAGAGTTTCAAAAATGTATTAAAAGTTAAAAATAGATAAATATTTAAGAAAATATGTATGGATGAAGTTTAGTAATCAAAGAAGTTAGTGTTGGATGAAAGTAAGAAAAAATCATTCAAATAAAGTAAAAAAATCTTATTAAAATCTAGATAAATTTCAAAAGTCAAAATCCAAAGGGAAAGTCAATTTGAAATTGTAGAGTAGTAGAAAACATTGGATGAAATTTTAGATTGCCTATTAGTGGCTAAACTTCACATGTCCTCAATTTTTGATGGGAAAGTCCAAACTTTGAGCCAAACTTAAAGTTTATTAATATTTTTTATAGTTAATTTTATGCTCTATAACCACTTTATGCTCTATAACCATGTACCCTTGTTTCGTTTATGAAGAAATGAATTGAATATAAAATGAACAGTATTATTGAAGTGGTAGAAATATAAAGTTCATTAAAAGTATTGATGTCTGCACCAATTCTTTTAACATTTTGTGCAAATCAATGTGAGGTGAAAGTTTAATAAAGGGTTGTTGCAAGAATGACCTTCCATTTTTGTTCCACTTTGGCCGTTTTCAGCCATTTTTTGGGAGTACTATAAAAATAGAAAAACATTTTTTTAAAAATATGAAAAATATGAAAAATGTATACACCTATAAGAAGAAGATACCCTATGAAGGAAAAACAAAACAAAATTCTTTAAATAGGAGAACTAGAAAAGTGCAGGATCACAAGAAAATACATACTTTAACATTTTAATTTGTATAAAATAGGAAAAGTAATTGAAAAAAAAATTGAAAAACGCCATTTGAAAAGACTTCATGGTAAAGAGATTTCAACAAAAAAATGATCCTAAAACCATCTTCAATATTCAAAATTGCATGCGCAAAGGAGCCCTCTTTGCATGGACGTAGAGGATATAAAATGCAATATTTTTTAATGCCCCTTGGTAGATACATGAATTCATACTATGGAAATAGACCATAGAAATATCAGCTCCAAATCATTAAATTTGGGGACTCCTTACGTAGTAAAAATCCTAAAACTCAAAACATGACAAATTAGTTTAATTGATTTTTAAATATAAAATGATTTTTGAAATTTTTTGGAAAATATGAGATATGATGAAACTCATAAGAAGACTCTCCACTAAAAATTTCAAATTTATACAAGTCATGCTTCTAAAGTTATTGCAAAATGAAGCTTCGGCACTATGTTTGTGACAATGTTTCAGTACCGGTTTTTCATGCAATCACCCTAAATCATAATGAAAAGTCACAGGCTAACAATAATGTTGTATTAATGGTAACTAGGGGAGGCAACCCATTCCCAACTACCTTCCCATTCTGATTGCGTAGATTGTTCTGTTTTTATGAAGGAGCAGATGACCAGCAATTCATTATGGCATGGTTCCCTAGGCAATTGTGGCACATTAGGATTGCCTCCAAGACTCTTAATATTGCAATCACCCCTTGGTGGATTTTACAACCAGCCTTTGGTTGGAAATAGGAAAGTCTATATGACGAGAATGGGTAGAACAGAATCTTCAACTAAAAAATTCAAAGTAATAATGTTTTGAGAAATAAAAATCTGAAAAATTATAGAAACCTTCCTAACTCTATTCCTGCACACAAGTAAATTTCCTAGTGAAGAAACCCGCCTTGCAAATATGCGTAATTCCATAAGTGATCGGAAATGAGTTGCCTCCCCTGGTGTGCCTTGTGCCATTGCCACAATATAATAATACAAAAATAAAATTAATTTTCTATTTTTTTCCACTCATAAAATTTTTCAAATTCTATAATTTTTTTTGCTGTAGGTCAAAAAACGCTACAAAACAAAGTCCAAACATTCCTTCTTGTAGAAGGCTTTCCGATAATACCAAGAACGCATTGGAGGACGCACAATCTACAAGATCTCAACGTAATGAACAAAACAAAAAAATAGCCTAGCCTAAGGTATGGATGTCATTGAAGTCTAAAAATCTCAACCATACAATCTTGTAGTGTACATGGTATTGATGACATGAATCAAATTTGGAGTCATTTGGCCAAAGATTGCAAGATTAAAATGTTATGGTATTGAAAAAGCATGCTGAAATTTTCCTACCAACACATTTGGAAGTGAAATTTGATTTCTAAACCTATTCAAATGAAAATCCTTTAAACTTTAAAGTGATGTAAAAACAGTATACAAACATATTGGCAAAAGACAATATCATTCAACTGACTCATTGTGTTTGCAAAATGGCTTTGAAATGTCAAAATAGTAAAAAAAAATTGCAGAAAACACACCTTAGGATGAATTTCCTACTAAAGTGCTACTTAGTCATTTATAACTTCTTGGATTGCTATGAAATTTAACCACACAAACTAGACTAGTATGCATAACTATACCAAAAACTTTTATTGAAAAGGGACGTTGTATGAAGAAAAAACAAGCATTGGAGTTAATTGTAAACCAAAAATGTCCTAATTTTGAACTTCAAATTGCTCCCAAACACTCAAATAGCTTGGATTGACATGAAGATTTTACCACAGTAATTAGACTTCAAGGGGGAATATAACCTCTTTCATTGAAAACAAACATTAGATGAAGGAGACATAAGCCCCCCAATTTGCAACCATCAAATGAAGTTTGGTGAACTCAAATTGAACTTGTGAACTTCAAATGGCTTCCAAAAAATCAGTACATCTTGGATTGATCTAAAAATTTTACCACACAAATAAACTAAAATAGAGAGTGCAGATTTCTCAACAAGTTCTATTGAATTCGGACATTGGATGCATATATTATAGCACTTCAAATTAGACTTGAACTATATGAGGACACTTTTGGTCCCCTGGGGCTCCTAGTCTTAGTGTATGGGTGCGGATGCTCTATCATAATAAGCTCAGTTCGCTTTCCGTTGCCTTTCCCACTTTCTCCAGGCCTCCTCCCTACGTTCCTTACGTGCAGGGAACTTAAGCTTAGCCAATCCTGCATTCCTGCCTCTCTCTTTCCTAACTAACTAAACGTCTGTCTGGGCTTCCGTCCTGTTCTTGCAGGCCCCGATGCTCCTCTTCGTTGCATGCATTTGCATTTCCCTGCATCGCCAGTGCCATCGCCTTCAATTCTCCCTCGCCATCGCCGCTAGATGGCTCCTCTCACTTAGGCCCGCGGGACTTCATTTTATTGGCTAGCTCTCTTGCCCCAATTCTCTTCGACTCCTCTCCTCTCCTGCCCCTGGAGCCCGGGCGCAGCCTTTTAATGTATGCATGCTGCTGCGGTTTCCGGGCTTGGACGGGCATTGGCCCACTTCGTGTCTCGCTGTTCATGCGTAGCCTTCTTTGTGCTCTTCTCCTGGCTTTGGCCGAGCTGCACTTACGGCCGCTGGCCTATGCGGCCAAGCATTTGCGATTGAATCAAGTGCGCAACGCTTCCTCCCGGGTGGGTCGTAGAATTAGATTATATGTCCAGGATGGACGCGCTCATGAATCCATGGCTGTGCTCAATTGCTCCTGTTCACTCCTCATCACGCAATGCCCCGGCATCTGGCCCCACGCGAGGCAATGTTGCAGTCACATCTCATCGCCAGAAGTCATTTGGAATTGCGGCCGTGGAATCGTGTCAGAAAGACGTATTTCACCTCCAACCTGGGAATTCGGCAGGGAAACTGCGCTGCTCTTGCGGGTTAAGATGGAGAAGTGGTACCGCAACGAACTCCTTCGCAAAGAGGGGAGCTGGCTTAATGGCACTTTCGAGAAGCATCGTCAATTTGAGGATTATTCCTCCGAAATTCTTCGACAAGAGCAATGAGAGCAGCAACAGCAGCAAACTTAAGGTGTATTCGCGGAAGCAAACAGTCGAAGGGGCAGCTCTGTACTTTCTTGAAGACTTGGAGAGGGATGACGTTGCGAAATCTCCTAGAAAGTCGAACCAAAGTCGAAGCAGCAATTCAGGGGCGTCCAGTGTGTCGTCCGGCGTTCGGCTTGAGCATATCAGCAAGACTTTTAAAGGGTTGCAGGTTTTGAAAGACGTAAGCTGAGAGGTGAAGAAAGACGAGAGGGTGGGCCTTGTGGGCGTTAATGGTGCTGGTGCGTGTCTCACATTTGCTGATACATTTGATACCTCAATGCGCCCTCTGTATACTGGAGTTTCGTGAGAGCGTCTGTACCATTCATCCAAGAAAACATGAATTGCGACGTGGTCTCTTCTCGATTGATCCTAGGAAACAATGCTGTTGTTTACCTTTAATACCGATACACGAGATTGATATTTCAAATTTTGACCCATGCATGTTCAGGAAAAACCACGCAGCTTAGAATAATCGCTGGCAGGGAGGAGGCGGACGAGGGATCCGTCCTCCAGGCAGCAGTCAACATGAAAATTGCATTCTTGTCTCAGGAATACGAGGTGGTGGGTGCCAGGACGCTGCGAGAGGAGTTTATGAGTGCTCGTATTGAGAAAGTTCAGGTGGAGACCCGCCATGTCGTGACATTTGAAAATTCTCTGTCGTCGTCTGTGTTGTAGCCTGAGGTTCTGAATTCGGATTCCTCCTCTTCCTCTAAAATCTACGCCCTCTGAACCTGAAAGCTTATTCCTGTCCAGAATACATATACTGATATATGTAGGGTAAATTTGACTTCCTGAATCGGTTGGTGGTTATAATTTCCGTCGTCATTGCCACAAGCAGATTCAATATCAACTGGACAGCATTTGTTTCAATAATCAACTGGACGAGTGACCCGTTAATGTCGTGCAGGTTGCTCTTGAGGATGCAACCGATGACATGGGTCTCATGGTACGCCTATTAGATGAGCTGGACACCTTACAAAAGCAGGCACAGTTGTCCGACCTGTATAATGTAGATGTGAATATTAACGAAATGATGCCTGAATTGGGATTTTCTACGGAGGATGCTGACAAACTTGTTGCATCATTCAGTGGTGGTTGGCAGATGCGTATTGCGCTTGGAAAGATTCTCCTTCAGGTACTCCATCCTTCTGGTGCACCATGCCTGATTTAATTGATTTTGTTGGTAGGGATGTAGAGCACGTATACTTAAGAGGACACAGAGAGGTGATAGATAAAGCACATTTGTCTTGTAAGCGCCGCCGACCTCCAAAAATTATGGCCGATATTTGAATTGAACGATAAATTGGTTGTCGTGTCTAACAAAAGAAGAACTGCGTGTGTAGAGATCATGGGGACTCGATTTTTTACCTTCTTTGGCAGTTTGTTAACTTTGCGTTGCTTCCAGTATAGTATATGATACCCGATTACGGCACTGACGGCACTATGTATTTCCGTCCAGGAACCGGACTTGTTACTGCTTGTTGAGCCCACAAATCATCTTGACCTTGATAGCATCGAGTGGCTGGACGGTTACCTTAAGAAGCAAGACGTGCCTATGGTTATTGTTTCACATGATAGAGCAACTCTGGACCAACTCTGTAAAAAAATTGTGGAAACTGACATGGGTGTGTCAAAAACATTTGAAGGCAACTACAGCGAGTATGTCCTTGCAAAAGCAGCTTGGATTGAAACTCAGCGCATGGCTTGGCTGAAGCGGCAGAAAGAGATATCTCGAACGGGTGATTTGATACAGAGACTGGCCGGTGGGGCCAATTCTGGTCGAGCCGCATCAGCTGAGAAGGTCAACAATTACTTTCATTCCAAAAGCTCATGGACTGGACTTTGTGTATTGGTCTTTTGATTTATGCTATCTAAACACCAGTTTGTATTGCCGTCTAATCAGGATGTTGGAAACGACTTAGATTCGATTAGCACGTAATGGTCATTTCCATTACACTTTTATTGTCTTCTGTTTAGTGCATGCCTACCTGCCGGAGGTCTGACATCAATTTGATTTGACTGTTTCAGCAACTGGAGAGAATGCAACAGGACGAGGATATAGCTGAAAAGCCGTTTGAACGCAAGGCTCTGAAATTCCGGTTCCCTGAGCTTGAACGCAGTGGGAAAAGAGTTCTGGAAGTACGAAATTTGAATTTTGAATATGATGGCAAGGTACTCGAAAGGTTATGTCCCTAGCCTTTTGAGAGGTTTTGGCTTGCTCTGGGACCTTGAAAAACATACCAGATAGTTGACGAATGTAGACCGTGCGCTTAGAATTAGTCATGCTGGAAAGTATTGGTCGAGATGGAAATGTTGAAGGCAAGTTCCACCAGCTGTCACTACGTGCTTCGAATTATCGGGTCTGTGAAATTATTTGAAAAGCCAAATCCCTCCATTTGTTGTTAATATCGACCTTCAACCGAATGTACCCTTGCAGTATACTCGTCGGATCCTAAACGAAGAATTGTCAAGCACAATGAGAAAGAGCAAGTGGAAAAGGTGTTATGGAACTGCAAATGATGGATCCCCGGTTTAATCTTTGCTGACTTTCAGTCTGAAGAAATGAATGAGCGATTATATTCTGTGTTCACATATTGTCAGGAGTCAGCACCCCTCTTTAAATCACCAAATTGTAGATATCTTTCTTAGAAAGCAGTCATTTCCTTGAGTAAGAGCTGAACACGATTTGACTTGTGATGAATCATTTTCGGTGTAGGTTTTGTTTAACAATGCGAACCTTCTTGTAGAACGAGGACCAAATGGGTGTGGTAAGTCAACGGTATTGCGCATGATCATGGGGACGGAGGAACCTACTTCTGGTGAAGTTTCACTCGGAGAATACCGGGTTGTACTAAATTACTTCGAGCAGAACCAGGTTCATCCTCTTTTGTTATGTTAAAGGTGTTGTATTGCGACAAATGTCTCACAATTAACCTGCGCTTAGCACAGAATATTGACTCCAGAGTGAGCGCCATATTTGTGCGAATGCCATCCTTTTGAAGAATTAATGTATATATGCAACAGGCAGAGGCGCTGGATCAAAGCCCTATTGGGTCGTTGCAACTTCAAGGGTGATATAATTCATCGGAAAGTTGCGTTTCTTAGTGGTGGTGAGAAGGTATTACTTTGAAGACAATTTTACAAGCTGAAATTTCCTTGGTTATTGTTCCCAGCAAAATATCCTAAAAATGTGTGTTGACTTGACATAATAGGCTCGACTAGCGTTATGTAAGCTTATGGTAACACCATCGACACTGCTGATTTTGGATGAGCCCGCAAACCATCTTGACATTCCATCTAAAGAAATGTTGGAGGTGAGTTCACCAATCACCCAGTACACCCTTGCATCTGGAATTTCTTGTTGCTGAAGCACTGAAGATGTCCGACTTACTTCCGGTTCGGGAATCTGGCAATTTGCTTCGTTGATCAGGAAGCTTTGAGAGAGTAAAGCGGGTCCGTCGTTGCAGTATCTCACGATCGTTACTTTCTGCGTCAAATCGTTAACCGTGTTGTTGAAGTGAAGAATCAGAAGCTAATTGATTATGTTGGAGACTACAATGTAAGAATCTCGTTTCCCACTGTCTTACGTTTTGTGCTTCCAGAAGTCGGACGCCATTGATAGCACCCACCTGAATCATTGATTGAGTTTATTTGGGAAGTCGATTATCTCTTGATTCCTTCGGGGCATGTTTAAGAGTTCTGAATAGAAACATACATTTTGGCTTGGGACTTACGGCAGAAGTCGTCAAGTGGTTCATCATTCTAGTCCTGACTGTAATTTATCTTGCATTGTAGTATTACTTGGAGAAAAACTTGAAGGCTCGTCGAACAGAATTACTTCGGGAGGAGGAGCTGGAATCTCTAGCTCCTACTGTGAAGGCTAAGTAAGTCTAAAATGACCAAGGTACACCACTAATTCTCTAAAAGTCTGTTCCTGTTCTTTCTGTCGTTCTGTCTCAGAATGCTTAATATTGTTGATCGACGAATTGAAAATTCTTGTGGCCGCCTCATCTTAGGATACCACTCTAGGATGCCAATCGTGACAAGACTGTAATGAGTTCGTCTGAAAAGGGATTGGTCATAGAGGTATTGAACGAGTCTTCCCAGGAACCAAATTTTCGTGATTTTTGTTCCACCTTTGAACATGCAAGCCATCATTGGTACTGGTGATGCCCATGCAGGTCTTTGTAGAAACGGATCATCATTCGAGTAACTAATTTATGATTCTTGTACTCTTTTTCAAACTAAGAACACTTAGATTATAACATTAGGAGAGACCAGCATCATCAACATCATTAAAAACGTTATGGGCTGGATCTATAATGTTCTTATATGATACAGTACCTATTATCGGTGTTGGCTTCATTGTACTTGCAGGCAAGAAAAGGAGCTTCAAAAGAAGCAGTCTTTTCAGCGAGGGAAAGCTAAATCCAAAGTCTCCAAGAATGCCAACCACTGAAATTAATTTCGACTCAGTTAGGTTAGTTTGCATTGAAGCATGCAGCGAGGACGTGTAATTCCAGAATGAAACGAAGTCTCCATGTACTATACAGTAGGGTCCAATAATCTTACTCCGTACAAATTGCTCAGTGTGCCATTCAAAGAATTTTGTACAATATAGAGTACAGTTGACATTTTTTGTCTTGTATAATTAACATTCAACTTTTATGTAATCCCAATCAAGCATACCAAATTTCAATTCCAAAAAACCAGAACTCCATTTTTGGCAAATTTTTTCATTTACTTTTCATTGTTTTACATGATAATTCTTTGAAAAACATTGATGATGGAATTTTTTTATTTTTGATTGTAGAGATATGTAGGAAACATCCATACGCACATCTTTTTTTCAATAAGCATCTTCAAAATAATTTCACAATTCCCTCTATTGAGATTTCAATGTTGGGGTGATAATATCCTAATTTTGAAAAATAAATATCTCTTTATTGTAATTAGATTTTGGCAAGGTAATTGTATGGTACCCTTGGCTGGGGTGAATTGACCCCCTTATCACCCCCACTTGAATGAATGTGGATGAGTGCAGCTTGTTCCTGCATCACTTTCCCTCTACTCGTTCTCGCAACATGTTTGCGCAGCTCGTTCCTGAAGCTGAAATGCAGAAAATTGTTGCAAGGAAGATCACAAACCTTTCTCAAATACAGTATTTTCTTGTGACAGACACTACGGTAACAAGCACAATATCAGAAATTCAGAATGAAGCTTGTCAAGGAACTCAAGGAAGAAATTGTAGCATTGAAGTTATGTTGGTATTCCTTGGTGATCAAGAAGCTCGATGATGGACGACGTCTGAGGAACCTCCTTGATGGCCTGGAAGAATTCAGCTGTGAGACAGTGACTGAATAATTTCCAACGGGCTCTGGATTGCACTTTTTTCCCTTCTAGTTTACAATTCTCAAAACTGGCTAGTTGGGACGTGATATGGTTGACTTCATCTTGCAATTGGGATGAGTGTGGGTCTAGTTGGAGCTAACCATTTCTTTGATCAAGCAGCTTATAAAGTGTCGCTTCTTGCTCTCTTAACCCCTAAAGTACCAAACAATGTTTTTTGGCAACATAGCGATTTTGGGCAGCTCACTACGAGTGGAGTTTTTATTTTTTTTCTTTGAAAATTTCAAAAAATATGTGCCCGAGGAGTAGCTTTAAGGTCCAATAGTTTTCATAACTTTTGACTATATGGTTAAAAAGTTATTGCATGATATGTAATTTTTTGCGGTCGGCAAGGCAAGCCGGGTAGCTCAAAAAACTCCTTCAAAAATCACTTTTTTGAAAAACGAAAAAGTTGGAAGTGGTTCTAAGGAAACATTTAAGAGTGGAAAAGTTTGAATCACTCCATGATTTTGTTTAACATTAGAGAAAATCTGGACTCACTACAGGGCTGGTTGGGGTGCGTGCCAATGTGCAATTAGAGAAAAAATTAGCCGAAAAGCTGCAACAGTCAGTGTAAGATGAGCAGTCAGCCAAGGTGCCCCGTCGGACTGCCGATTAAAAAAAAATATTTTTTTTTTCAAAAAAAAAATTAAAATTAAAATTAAAATTAAAATTAATTTTTTTTTTTTTTTTTTTTTCCCTGTATTTGCACTCCCGCCGAAAATCTGGACTCTCCCAAACAGCCCTCTGGAGAGTCCAGATTTTCTGTAATGTGAGGTGAGAGTTATTAAGAATTCCAGTTTGTGGGTAGGTTTGGAATCCAGAGACTCTATACCTACCCACAAATTGGAATTCTTAATAACTCTCACCTCATTTAACAAAATAGAGTGATTCAAACTTTCCACTCTTAACCCTTTAACGATTGGTCAACCACTTTTTGGTCAATTTTACGACTTTTTGTCTCCTACTATTCATAGAACATTTGATTTCAAAAAACTTAGAGAAGAACCCAATTAGAATGTCTTCATACACTCCTAACAGAGCCAATTCCAAGAGAATGCGTGCAAAATTGAGTGAATTGTGCTTGTTTAAACTTGAATTGGCCTAACCTTTCATATTGGAGTTTTCAAAGAAAAATGCATATTTCATGTAAAAGACAACTATATATATATATATGTGCAAAGGAATTATCCAAAAGGTTTTTGGTCAATTTTCAAACCATATGCTCAAATTTATGTCCAATTGTAGCAAACCCTAATTAGAACTAGTGCCAAAAGGTGTTTATGATACATCAATCTTCAAAGAGTAATTGCAAAGATGTAAACCATTGGATCACTTTCATTTTTGGTTTGCTTCAAGGATCTAACCTATAGAACCAATTTATACAATCTGATCTAAAATTACATCTTTGAAGAGGGCATGAAACAACACTTTTTCATAAATGTATGCAAAAACTACACCCACCCCCCAAATCAAATATGGTCCTTAAAGGGTTAAATGTGTCCTTAGAACCACTTCCAACTTTTTCATTTTTCAAAAAAGTGATTTTTGAAGGAGTTTTTTGAGCTGCCTAGGTTGCCTGCCAAACTCAAAAAATTACGTATTATGCAATAACTTTTCAACCTTGTAGTCAAAAGTTATGAAACTATTGGACCTTAAAGCTACTCCTTGAGCATATATTTTGTGAAATTTTCAAAGAAAAAAAATAAAAACTTCGTTCGTAGTGAGCTGCCCAAAATCGCTATGTTGCCAAAAAACACTGTTTGGTCCTTTAGGGGTTAATTCCTTGGCCTTCTGGATATAGAACCTGTGGTAATTGCGGATAACCAACTTGAACTTCGAGGAAAAAAGAGCCTCCTGTGATGGTGCTCGTCAAGACTCTCGAATGAGGTATGCAACTTCATCAAAGAATGCAAAAGAAATTATCCATCTGCTGGGCCGTGGTGTGACAGGGGCCAGCTCAAGAAACACGGACACCGAGCTATGATCCAAGCGAGTGTGGTCTCCACGAATTTGATATAATGGAGAGGCAAGGTATCAATGACATGGATCAAATTTGTTCCACCTTTTATTCTAAGCTTTACTCACAGGATCCAATAACCCGTCAAATTGCCCAAGATCGGGACTCATCCTCTTATATGTCTTTAATGAGTTCAGCTCGGAGATGGTTAGTCAACTGGAAGCCCCACTGTCAAAAGATGAAATTTGTTTGGCTATGAAAAAACGGCTTCAGGTCGCAATCGAGGCCCCGATGGGATTACTCTTGACTTCTTTGTCAAGTTTTGGGATTTAATAAGTGATAATTATCACTATAAGAAATTGGCCTTTTTTAAAACGTCAGAAAAAACGTCGTATGATGTCCGTTTTGACATGGCTGTCGTCAACGTTGATGTCACCTAAAATCGCGTCAGGGCAGATAAGCAAAAAACGTGATAGGATCTCAAAAAATGTGCAAATTTCTGGCTTGTTTTTTTCTAACATCTACATAACAGGGTCTTCCAAGCTCACAAAATGAAGGGCATGTGGAGGCTATATAGGCAAATTTTTCATCCAGACCATTTTTCATCCAGTCCATTTTTTCATCCAACCCATTTTTCATCCGGCCATATTTGTACCCATTCTTTGTCCTTGGTGAGACAAACAATATGGGATAATTAGCCTACGTTGTCTCAGACGTCCAGTTCGACATCCAACATGTTGTTTCAAACATCTGGCCCGACGTCCATCCATCCATTTTTTATTTTTTTTCCAGAATATGCCACGTGGCTGCCCTTCTTTAAATCTACTTGTTGATGTGGCAGTTTATGTTGTACGCAACGTTATATAAAATCATGGCCACATCGCAGTCGACATCGTCACAAACGTAGCTGTATACAATGACATGGTCACGTTTTCTGGAACATCTGATGTTTGAAAAAACACTACATGTTTTTTGCTAATGCAGCCAAAACATGCTTTTCTTATAGTGTATGCCAGTATGATTCAAGCATCAATTGTTCAAGGCTGGCTCCCTGTAGGGGTGACATTTGGATTAATAGCCCTTATTTATAAAGAAGGCAACCGAGCTAATCTATCCAATTGGCGGCCAATTACTCTGCTCAATGTCTCATATAAGATTTTGGCAAAAACACTTCAATTGAGACTTCAAACCGTACTTCAAGAGGTCATTAATCCAGACCAATCTGCCTTTTTGCCGCTTAGGTACATATTGGATAATGTGTTACTACAGTACGAGACTGTCCAATGGGCCAAGGATTCACATTGGGATCTTATATTCCTAAAACTTGACTTTACAAAGGCGTATGATACAGTCTCTTGGAACTTCTTTTTTGGTGTTATGAAGAAGATAGGCATCCCTGATGCTTTCACCCACATTGTCCGAATGTTATTCCAAGATGCATCAGCATCTGTCTTGATTAATGATAAAATCTCAAAGTCATTTGACATCCAGCGTGGGGTACACCAAGGGTGTCCTTTGGCTCCCTACTTGTTTCTATTGGTTGGAGAAGCCTTCAACAATTCAACATGGTTGCCAAGGAAGATCAGCATTTAGGCAAAATACAGGGCATCCAATTACCTGAGTCAGAGGATCGTCAACTCCTTTCTCAATACTCGGATGATAATGGAGTTTCCATTCTAGGTTGAGCAACCTTTTTGAAGAACACGATGGATCTCATTCACCATTTTGGCTCTGCATCAGGTCTAGTTATCAACTAGATCAAAAGTACAGGATATTGGTTCTCATACATCCTCCCCCAGATTGGCTTAATGATTTTGGTATCACTTGGGCCCCTCCTCATTCTTTGTCGAAACTATTAGGAGTCTCTTTTGGTGTCTCACTAGTTAGAGATTGCACATGTGGATTTGTTTCTACAGCAGAAGATTACCAAGAAGTTGAAGTATTGGACTATCCAACGCCTCTCTTTAGTTGGGCAAGCAATTGTAGTAAAACAATTCTCCTTTCATCAATTTACTACTTTATGGCAATTTAGTGTGATTCTATTCAAGCAATTAGGATAGCCAGAGGTAGTATGCGTAACAATTTGTGGAGTGGCTCCAAATACCTATCTCGGACCAAGGTCAGCTGGGATAATTGTTACTTGCTAAAATCAGCTAGCAAACTCCAACTACTCAACCCAGAAGTGTCTATCAATGCACTACTAGCTAAATGGGTTATGTATGCTATAGAACCTAGTATCTCTAGACTTAAGACCCTCTTTTGATACCGGATCCATCGTATGAAACCACACCTAAAGTAAGGGTTTTATTTCTCCTCAGCTGCGTGGCTTATGGTACAAAGACCATCGATGTCCAGAGCGTCAAGAGTATGGAATCACATCTCCTTTGCATGAAAGAAGCTTGTGAAGTACATAGACTTAGTTCCACCTACTAATGCATCTGAGATTCTATCTACTAGCATTTGGTGGTCTACGAGCTTTATAGGTTCTAATTTTAATTTCTTGGTCAATCGAGCATGAGTCTTTGCTAGGGCAGGCCTTCTTACCATTGGAGAGTTATGGGTTGCCAATTCAAGTGAATTTGGATCAAAGCCTGCCCACAAAAGGAGGCGGCCTTTATGTGGTCAATCTGGCATAATGTCATTGTTGTTAACTCATGGCGGGTTAAAATTAATCCAAGAGCTGATGAGAATTGTGTTTGTTGCAATTCTCTTATCATAGAGACCCCTTTGCATAGATTCTTCAACTGCTCGAGATCCCAAAAAATTTGGAATTATGCACTTTTGATGATGCATCATATTCGTGGCACGTCTCCAATTTTGGGCCCTCATCAAAGAATGGATGCCATCCAATGTATTTTTGGGACTCCTATTCCTAGATTGTTCCATAGAGTTCACACGTTATAGTAAATTATTCATGGTGCTGCTTTATGGCTACGTTGGATTATGCACAATGATATGGTTTTTGTCCAGGATCGCTGGCCTACCATCCTTCTCTACGCAAATCTATAAAGTGCTCTTCTTGACTCAGGGCAGGCTGTTGCTCTTAAGATGGACCTTGCTTCTAGACGTAATTCTCAACATTCCGATAGGATTTGGACCAAGTCTTCTAGTACTGGTTACAATCCCTAGTCCTTGCTACTAGAGTTGGTTATTCTATTAGGTGGAATAAAGAGGTTCCCTCTTTATTTGTTTGTTTAGCCTCCTGTTTTCTTTTGCTGCTCATCTTCTCTTCATTTGTCCAGCCTCTGGCTTGGTGGTTACTTTTTTTCTCTTAATACAATGGTTTCCATTTTTTATCAAAAAAAAAAAAAAAAAAAGTTGTGTTGGTATATACAAAAAGGTTGGTGAGATATTCACTCCATACTTTGGTTATTTGCCAAATAAATGAATGCCGTAACAAAGCAAGGATAAGAAATGCATATCAAGCTAAAGCATGCTTAACAATTTTAAAGATTAGCCATTGGTTCCATCATTCGGTTCTTATAGTGCTCCAATAGGGCCATAAAATTGAGAAACCTACTACATTGCTGGATTGAATAATGTGATCTATATTTGTCAAATTGTGAATATTTAAAAGTCTATATGTCAACTTCTTTCAAGTTTTGTGTATAACATTTTGAAATGATGTATACCACATGTCAAGGCACATAAAGTTTTTTTGGGGATTCTAAGAAAAAATTGATAAATTATAAAGTATCACCAGTTGTTTGTTAAAAGATCATCAATTGGTTTCAATAAAATATTATGTAAAACCATAAAAATTGACTTTAAAAATTCATTAAAAATGGAATTTTATTTTTTGGAAAACTAAAATTTGATATATATGCTTGATTGGGATTGCATAAGAATTTAATGTTATTGTGCAAGACAAAAATTTCAATTCTTTTCTCTGCTATGCAAAAAAATTGAACGGCAGATAAGCCAATTTGTAAGATTATTGGCCCTTGCTGTACAATCCACCACGTTATTCATGGCACTGAAGTGACACACTCAATAGATCATTTTAATTACTGCTTATGCCTCAGTAATTTTGACATGTTTTTGGAATTGAACGTATTTTCTTTTATGCTATTGGAGAAAGTGCTCCTATTTTCGAGGATCCATTTGTTATTTGTGTTCAACAGGCCATTGATGCCAAATAGCCAAGGTTGTTTCGAACAATTCCATCATCAATTGCGGGTTTGAAATATAATGAGCAAGCTCAAGTACATTCTTTTGAAATGCTGGATTCTGAAAAATTGATCTCCATGGTTTATAAATGTTTCCACTAATTCTCAAAACAAAACACCAATTGCTGTGAAAGCCGTGACGTCTGGGCGCGGGGTGCAAATCCCCCTTCACTTAAACCACAAGCAATTACAAGAGCAAGTCTGGCACCTTGAAATGCCAAACTACAGCTCTAGGGTTACAAAATACAAGAGACCAAAGGGCCTCAAACTGCACGAAAGTGAGTCCTAACTTTTCCTTGTTCTTGATTCTAGCAGTAAAGTTCTTTCTAATCACCATACTCGCGTGGATGGTAGACCCCCAAGTAGTACTCATAACACTCTTTGTGCTAAAGTCCATAGTGTCGTATTTTAAATTGCATCTTTCGACCCAACTATGCCAAATGAGAAAGGATCTAAAAATGCCCCAAGGCTAAATGGCATACAAACTGTTGTGCACACTTTTTGCTGTAAATACCAAAGTGCACGAATCATTTCTTGATTTGAATATGACTACATTTACATTCTAGAAAGGAATATAAAGCTTTCATCAAGTTGCAAGGTTTCATTGAGAAGATGTTTAGATGTTATTAGGATTTAGCAAGAACAAATGTATGAGCAATTGGGTGGATGAAATCATGATGGATGAAACCTTGACATGTTTTGCATTACTACTATGCATATAAATAAAGATATAAAGATGAGTTATAAAATGCAGCTTGTGCAGTCATCAAAGTTGTTCCATTTGTGTCCCCTTCAAAAGAAGTTTCAATAAAAATTAGACCTTGGGGCTTCAATTTGTAAAGGATTTGTTGGAAAAGTAAAGGGCATGGAATCCAGAGGGACAGAACTGCAGGTGGCAGGGGGCAAGGGGGACCAAAGAAATGGTAGCAGCATGGAGCACAATGAAGAGAATGAAGACCTTTAGACAATTATTGTCAACTTGATTTAGCTTTGGATATAGGAAATGAAGTCCATCAATTGATCATCTTTATATGCATTAGCTTTTGGATAAAGCCCATTTCAGTTCAAGGGTCATTTAAACTTTGTGAGCAGAAGCAAATCTAATAGATTTTTACTATTGTTACAAGCTTTTTACATTTTACGAAGGATAAGCAATGGTGAGTAAGCTCACTTCCACTTCAAAGTGGATGCAAAAGTGAGAAAAGGTGAACAAGGTAAGTCATAACAATGTAAAACCTTAAACTCCTATTTTTTCCCTAGAATTTTCTCACCGTTTTCTCCTAATTTTCTAGGAGAAGACGGTGAGAAGATTCTAGGGAAAAAATAGGAGTTTAAATTGTATTTCCTAAATTTTGCACCAATCTCCCAAAGTCTTCATTGCTATTTAATGGAAAACTCCTAAATTCATAGTTATATGTTAACACAAGAAACATTTTCAATGTTCCCTGTAGGCACTATAATAGAAATCCCCTCCGAGAATTTGCTTTTTTTGCCTTTTCCCAGTACACAGGGAATGTAGCTCTCACAAGGAAATTTGTGCATTTTTCAGTGATATCCCTACCTCCAAATCTATTGAATTTGTGAAATTCAATATTTCAGAATGTAGATTTATGCCTCCAAAATCTAAGCTTAATGTAGATTTTAGCTTGCATAATCAATACAATTTATAGATTTTGAAAGCTGAAATCTAACGGAAATTTAGATATTGAATTTCCAATCTTATTGATTTGTACATTTCAAAATCTCAAAATTTGCACATTTCAAATTTGTACATTTCAAAATTTCTTAGATCTCTAAAAAAATTAGATTATTGTGAAATCAGTGGAATTCATTGGAGATTACGTGACAACTTACAAGTGTTATGTGTCCAACCTCACCGTACCCTTGACAATTGATATGGGACAATTGCGTCTTATAAAATCTACCAAATATTAAATGGAAACAACATTGAAATATAAAATGTATACAAAGTCTACCAATTTTAATTGTACACGGGGAATTTGGAGAGAATTTATGAAATACTCACAAAGAAAATCCATGATTTTTTCTTGTATAGGAATTCTTTGAAGATCCCTCCATGGTGACATTAGAACACAGAGAAACATGAAAACTAAGAGAAACTTGCAGGGAAATACTGCAGAATCTCCAAATCAGTCGGAGGGAATTTCAAGAAAGTCCGTTGTGTAAGCTAAGCCTTCTTCCTAATACTTCTTAACTCATAAATTCACCTACTTTGATTAAATTTTCCACATTCTAAATTGTGAGCCAATGTTTGTTGACCCCCCCCCTTCCTTTACATTCTAAATTAATTAGACTTAAAGCTTATACACAAACATTTGTTTTTTGTTCATTAAAAAAGGATTTTCACACTATACATGATCCCTAATGTGTATTGAAGTAACTTTGACCTTTTAATTTACCACCTGCTCACCATCAAGCAATATGGCTCGGAGAACATCTATGGAGGTAGTATAGGTTCTTTCTAGATCTATAAACTCTGGGAATGGAGTGTGATGACTTGAAATCACAATTTGCATCATAACAATGTGTGGCATCACTTAAAGGGCTAAGTTAGCAATAGCACTACACTAAAAATGATATTTAGTGTTGGCAACACTAATTATGAACCTTGACACTAAATATCATAAGTAAGTAACATTAAATCTAATTTCTAACACTAAATATGCTCTATGATAAATCTGAAATCTGAAAAGGTTTACATTTAGTGTTAGAACACGTTAAAAAAATGAACACGTTAAAAAAATGAACTAAATCCGCTACAATTTAGATTTAGTATTGTGGCTGGTAGGGGGTAAAACACTAAATGTCATACTACACTAAATATCATTTTTAGTGTAGTATCACGAGCAGTGGTCACTTTGCTTGTTTCAAAATCATTTTGGTCTTGTTATAATTGCAGTACTTGGGACAAAATTATTTTTAGTATGAACAAACTATATATATTGATGCCTTGGCTTTGATCTATAATCCAAATAATTGTCATTAGAAGAGATATTAGGTAGTTTGTGCTTCTTTTGGGCCCATTGTGAGAAAATGTCAATCTCAGAGAAAAATTCAAATCATTTTCAAAAGGGGAACACATGGCATTACCCCATTTGTTGTTAAGTTTTACAAAAAAATTGCAAGGGATACACATGTATTTTTCCCATTTGTATCAAGCTTTACAAAACATGTAGAAGGAGTGCACAAGTCACTTTTGTATTGGTTGTAAAACTTGGAAAAAACCCTTAAATGTCTATTACAAAAATCCATTAGCATTTGAATGCTAAAATCTCCACAGCTTCAATCCTAAACCCTAATGTAAACCTAATTCTTGAATTCTCAATCTCTGCTCCAAAACCCAAAAATTATCACTATGTTACACAAACATGAGAAAATGAAGCAGTAAAAGCACACCACAATCAAACAACTATAGAACAATGAACAACAATCACCCTGTTCAACACCACCAATTTTATCTTACATTAAGGAACCAGAATGAACTCTAAGATGAGCAAACTCAGCGTACAAGAACAGAGACTGAGGAGAGATGTGTCACAAGGCATATCTTGTTCATTCTTATTAAGTTTGAAGAAACAAACAATCAATCTAAATTATTTGACAAAGAAATACCTGACACTTCTCTAGAAGCTTATGGCACAGCAATCATTGGCGACCTGATTCACCCACCTCAAGATGCTCCTCTTAAAAATCGTATGCATCCCTGACAAGTCAAAACCAACATAAACTGTCACTAATGATAAATGAAACAACACCACTTTTGGCTACAAAGCAATCTACATCGACCTAATTCACGTGCCCCACAAACCCCATGATTCTAATTTCAAGCTTACTACTCTTCTCCAACTCTTGTGACCTCTTCGACGCGCATCTCCAAGCCCCACTTAAATTTTGGTTTCTGCACTCAAATGAAAGATCCATTAGCATCATGAGCAAATGAATCAATCAACAATTCAAGCAAAATGAAATCAATTACGCATCACAAATCAGTAGATCTTACCTGCAAGGCCCCCTAGAATTGCACACAAAATCGTTCAGCAAACCACAAGCAGATACAAGAAAATACAAAATCCATGGAGACATACAGAGATGTTGAGGAGCCAAACCCCATCCGTGCATTCATTAGTGGTTCCTATTTTTTCTTATTATGACGCTAGATCAATGATTGTGAGAAGCCTAAAAAATTTTCAAACAAGATCTATGGCCCATGTTCATCGCAATTTGCAGCTTGCTTCCACACTCATATCAATGGTGTTGGAGATGGTTTTATTTTTTCCAACAACATCCAACGGCTGAGGAGTTTTGTGGCAAAAGGGGGGCACAAATAGGACTAGAACACCACTTTTGGCTACATTGTCATTTGGATTGTAATTCATATTGATTCAAAAATATAGAAAAAATATTGCGGCACAAAAATGAACTGTAGGATCTGCAGCTTCTCCATCACAATGAGAGATGATGTGAGCAAATAGGCCTAATTAGTTTGTTGATGCAAGGATTATGAGTTTTGACTATAAATTTGCAGATGTTGATTGGCACGGGCAGTGTCTACAATCTTCATGCAGCTTCATTTCTTCGAACCTGTAAGATCAATTTTTTTTGGAAAAATATAAGAGTAGCTGAGCTTCCAGTGTACTAGTGGAGGCAAGTATTTAATCATACAAACTATGATTATTTAGCAAGATACAAACATTGCAATAAGCATCAGTTATCAAGAGTTGGAAATGGAAGCTTCTTTAGGTAGTTCAGTACTTTTTGTTGGCAGTATGACCAGTATTGAAAATGTCCTTTGCAATCGGCCTGTCTTCTTGCTTGCCTACAAATTGGAACTGGATTGGAATGTTGGCCTTCCATAATGAGTCAAAGAAGGTGACATTCACGTCTTTGTCATTGACAACAGCAATGGCTATAAAATACAGCACTGAGAAGGAATGTCCAATGGAGAATGTCATCGTCAAAGGCAATTGCTAAGGAATAGTGAACCGTTGCCGTATCCATGTTTAGAATTCATGGATTTTGACAAGTGCCAGTGCTCACGTTTGTTATACTTGCATGGCTTACGCAGATAGGCGTTGACAAAAAAATACATTACAAAAACAACAATCCTTTTACAAGTAAAAGTAGAGCAATTTATTTTGTTGTATTTGTACATAGTATTCATTGCATCTTCAATGATGGCAAAAAGGACTTGCTCAATTTGAAAGACTAGCGCCTCTCTCTGTAGACAGGTACCCAATGAACAACATCGGATAGGTACCCTCTACCACACAAGTTAGTCAGCCTCCTTCACACTCTATATACAACGCCTATTGTGTTGTGCATGCGCTCCCCTGATTCTTGCTACACTAAGCATTGCTTGTATATTGACCCCCTTTCTAATTATATAAGTGGAAATCGTTGATCTGGTAGCGAAGGCCGTTCTATTCAACTTGTAAGTGCTATACTCTGTATATTTACAAATATTGTACATGAAATTGTTAACTATGCATGCATATCCATGTGCCGCATGAACATCTACCATGACCGTTCACTTTTTCAAAATATAATGACTCCTTTGAAAGCACTCTCCTAGATATAGAAAGACACCTCCGCATTGGGGATATAAGAAGTTTGTCCAAGTCTTCCCCTTGTAGAGGCAACACTTGCAATGACGTGAGATATGCACTAGGCTATGCATGTTTAGTGATGGAGTTCTTCAAATCCCCAATGTCTACATTTAATTAGTAGCCCAGGGCAATGTCCTCAATTGAAAATCCCTTATACACAAACTATTTTTGCTAAGTCACAAGTGTAATCCTTCTCTGCCTTGCTACCCTATACTTTGTCTTCACTCATTTTGTCATTGCCATATTGCTATAATTGCTAAATATTATAAGACGTGCTTCTAAAATTTTTGAAGACCAATAACACAACCATACATACAAGTGGGCCACAGTGAACCGTTGCTTAGGAGCCACAAACAAAATTTGTAATTTTTGAACAAGCCACTATTTCTATCATTGAGCACACAAAAGTTTCAACAATTCCTAACATCTGTCGCCTTTCCAATTTCCCTCAAAATATTCCATCGTATTTGAAGGAGGGCTTCTCCATTTCAAACAAAGAACATTTCTACCTCTCTCCACAAAAAGAACAAACGAAAAAGCGTTTGTCGCTGGGAGACATGGCGCTTCACTTTTGTACATCATCCATATATTGGACGTCAACCCGCTTAGGGGTTAAGCTCAAACTTAGGTTTGACTATCTGTAATGTACTATGTAAATTATATAATGGGAAAAAATTCAAATTTTCATATTTTTTATTTTTATTAGGATGAAGCGAAAGCAATGATTGTCCATTTTATACCATTTTTTGAATTATTTTGTTTTATCTTTAGTATAGTCAAACCATTTAAATTTGCAAATGCTAGCTTGAACCTCAATCATGATGCAATTGTATTGCAAAATAAATTCAATCACTACATAACATCATCACCTTCTTCAAGTCATTTGAGTATGAGCAAGTGCCATTGAAAAAGGGTGAGTGGAAGCCAAATCAATGCGGGCTTTGCTTCTGCTTCCACTCACGAAGTCGAAACGAGCCTTCAGTTGCCGTCGTATTTCAGTGGACGCGAGGTCGGGCAAGCGGGCGAGGCATGTGCAAGAGAGAAGTTTCGTTCCTTTGGTTCACTTACTGGTAAATTTAGTGGCTGAGGCAAGGCGGCAGCACTGCAGCAGAAGCGGGGGCGCGGGGCCCTTCCTTTTTCTTTGATTGTTCACGTGCTGCTGCCGGTCGAGAGAGAGAGAAAGGAATCCATCCCCAAGACTAGGCTCAAGGTTCGTACCGGTACTCCCTGTCTGTCAGTAACTTACCTTCCTGCGTCCGTCCGTCCTCCCTCCGTCGCTCCCTCCGTCGCTCCCTCGCTCCCTCGCTCGTTGCTGCGTTGTGCCTTCACTTCGTTTAGTTCCTGGCCGGGCCTGGCCTGCCCTGCCCTGCCCTGCTTTGCTTTGCTTTGCTTCTCTCCTTGGAATATTTTCGACACCTCTGCTCTCTGCTCTCTGCTGCCCCCGCCAAGGCATGCTCGGCCGGCGCTTGCACCCCACCCTTAACTTACTAGCTGAGCTGCTCGCTCGTTCTCTCGCAATCCGTCCTCTTCTTCGTCCGCGGCTTTCTTTTCTTTGGGGGTTGACCTCCTCCGCTCAGGCGTCAGTCGAGTGCCATTCGGCCCGCGCGACTCCTCTGTCTTCTCTCCCTCCGTTGTGGTTCTGCCTGCCTGCCTGCCTGCCTGCCGATTATCAGAGTGCAGACTTCTTTCCTGGGCTAGCTAGCCAGCCGCCCCCGCGTTTCTTGTTTCCCGTCCTCCGCTAGTCGGAGTGGTGGCTGGACGGACGCATGCAATCGGGGCTGAATTTCGAGCCCCTCTTAATTGTTCTTCTGGCCATGGCATGGAGTTGCAGCAGGATGGACTTGTTTCGGTGCAGTTAGGAGCAGCGCTGGTTTCGCACGCCGTCGTCTGATCTGCTGGCCGAGTCAGTTAGACAGACAGACAGACAGACAGACATCGCGGAGGCGAGGCGAGGCGTCCTCTCCCGCTGCATCCATCGTCGGATTTTCATGGTGGCGCCGCCGCGCGTGGCAGTTCAAGCGTACTATTCATTCCTAAAACGACCTTCACACACCAGAAATAAACGCAAGGACGGTCCCAGACGCACGAGCACCGCGTCTGCTCCTTCAGCTCGTCCATGCGTTCGGAAGGAAGCCATGTCTTAATCGCATGTCTAGGGTAGAGAACAAAATAACGGGCATTTCCGCATGGTACGTTCCCTATTGCTGTCCTTGCGAGAATTTTCTAAACTTTCAAGCTTAGTCTCGTAAGCTATATTTATTTTAGGTAGGAAATTTGGGATGGATTGAATTGGAAATCGGCTGCGTTGACTACTTAGATTCGTCTAGGGCATTCTGCGGAATTGTATTTTGAAATCTTTATGGACTTTACGCAATTAGAAATTTACAGAGCAGATGTCTTGATGATGACAGAAACCATGTGGAGTCACGAACTTATCCTTCCTTCTTTGTTTGGTTGCATTTCAGCCTTATATCAGGCGAATTTTGTGCCTAAAATTCAATTCATCGGGAGTACTGGATTGCGATTCTTTTGGGACAGGTTTGTGAACGGAATTTGGAATCAATGGCACCTGAAGAAAGGGGGCTGGACACCGGGATTTGTTTGCCGGCTGATGCGTGTGAGGAGGGTTCAGAACGAGAGTCTTTAGGGATGACAGAACGATCGGATGGAGTGGATGCGGGTCATGTCAACGGACATTGTGCAGGTCAGGTTGCAGAGGCCATCATGAAGGGACCATCCGAAGAGGAAAATGTCGTGGACGCAATCTGCTCTTCTAAACCCCTTGACACGTCTCCTCTCTGTGCAGACACGTCAAAGAGCTCCGAACAGGCTGGCGAGAACCTTGTAGGAATTATGGCGCTTGTCCCTCATGTGACTCACAGACCGAGGTAATGTGCTCAAATGTTAATCCTCGTATTGAATTGGAGCACGTGGTCATTATCTTTTCGGACTCCTGTTTTGATGTTGCCGCTGTTGCCGCTCTTAAGAACCTATCTTGTGGAGTAATACCTTCATGTAGAGTTGTTGGAATACCTCGCTGGCGCTTTCAGTATCGTTGCTATAACTCTTCCTCGGTTCATGTATAAATGAAATGATATGTCTAGAGAACCCAGAGCAGGCGCTCGAGACAATGTACGATTCTCCTTGGATGCCTCATGTAGTTAATGAATCCGTTCTGATAATCAAAGTCATCGTTATTAGAGATCTATTTGTTTCAGGGACAAATTCACGTATTCATACAAGTCCTTTTCTACCATGCAGCATACAAGCCCTGAAAGAAAGATTAAAAGATCAATTAAAGAAGAAATTGAAGCCGAAGTTGAGACTGAGTTATTTCAAGCATCGACAGGAATCTTCGTCACAAGTTATTCCATGGGTTTCGACTAAAGAGGTTACTCCGCCAAACCAAAATGGAGATGCCGCAAGTGTAGCATACTATGCTGACGTTAAGCCACTCTCAAGTGATGTCACCCCTTTGAAGATGCTACCTGCTGGTGTCAAGACTGAACCAGAAGAAGGGGTATCAGATGTTCCTCCACCCTTGTTGTCCTTGGGAAGGGAGCCAACTGGACAACTAGTGGTTGCAAATGTATCAAATGGACGGAGAAAGGCAGGAAACAAAATGTCGCAGTTGTCGCGAGTTAACCGCTTTGCTGACAGTATTTTGCAATTTATGGGAGAAAGATCTGTACCGGAGAAGCTTATTCGTGGTGCCCTGGGAAACAACCCTGATATCAGCAAGGCCATCAGATTGTAAGCCACCTGCGTTATATCAGTGTTTGGTATCATTGTGCTGTGTTAGTGTTGTAGTTTTTCCTTCTTAAATTAAGATTTTCAATAGATTCTTATCCGATGGCCTTGCACTCGCAGGTTATTGTCCGAGAAGAAGCTCAAGCGGCTTGGGGATGGTGGGAAAGGATGTGCTTATGTTTACGTGGTAAACACACCACTTTTCATGTGTGTTCGCAGTGTCTAGTTACTGAGCATTTCATCTGCATCTCAAAGCCACTTACCATCTAAACAGTTGTAGTAATGACCGAACCTTGTTACAAGAACGTGCACGATACCATAGCGCAACGAAGTCACTTTTCAGTTAAAAGCAGATGTGCAGGCTATTTTGCAATACGAGCTCTAAAAATGGTTTAGATTATGCTTAAACCCTAAATCTACTTTCTACGTTGTAGCCGAAGAAGCCATTTGTGACTGATGCTGATCCGGTATGCAGCGAACTGACCTGGCTGAAGCAGAACTAAAGACAGAAGAACTCGATCCTGCGAATATAAACGCGCAAGCCTTAACTATTGAGCGGGAATTTGTTCGTGAGCTGGAAAGAAGGTTCCCAGCAACTAACATTCTAGACTCTACTGTTTGGAATGTTCTGAATGGCTGTGGAAGGATGCAAGGGGATCATGTTCAGTGTGATGTTTGATTTTCTTAAGGTGAGGTTTGTTTCTTAAATGCTGTATGTTTTGTTAAAGCTTTCGAGGTGAGAACATGTTAGAATTCTGTTTGAATTCGCACACAACTTGATAATAGGGAGGTTCCCCAAACAGCTGATCATTCCATAATGAGTGTCGAATGTGGTGTGGCTGCGACATGTTTGTTCACTCGAGTTTAGGGTGCTTTCTAGTCTACTTTAGTTTATGGTACACTACTTGAACAGTCTCGGAAATTTTACCAATGTTAGTTATTGCCTACTTTTGCAATAAATGTTGCTCTTTTTCCTGGTGTATCTAATAGCAGATACGTATGTCATGATTCTGATGTGAAGGTTTTACTGGTGCATCTCTGGCAGGAGATCAGGGATGAGGACTCAAGCGTAGTTACCATTTTTGAAAATTCTCTCATATTAGCCATGCAGTAGCAACTCCACTCCTTTGGAGTTTTTAAGAATCCTCCACATCCTACCATTTTGTAGGACTTAGAATGAAGCAATGGAGAAAATAGCACAAAGTTTATGAATTGGCCTGGAGTATTTGGGCTAACGCTACAACATGATCAAAGATCAAAGATAGAAGCAACTTGCATGGACGTTATTGTACACTCCAGTACAAACTTTCTTTACACCTCAGAAGTTAATTGTCGTTTCAAAGTAACTGATTACGTTTGAAAATGTCTGTCAGAACCTGACATCCGGGATTGGGGTTGTGCGTGGTCTGGGACATTGTTATTGAATGTTGTTTGAAGCCTCTAGTATTGCCTCCAACCCGTAAAGGACCGGGGTCCTTGAGCATAGCTCTTGTTTTCTTGACTAGCTCTTGTAACAAGCATACTTCTTCAAATGTGGAATAATTTTGATGATTGCCACTGTTGAAATGAAAGAAGACTTATTTAGCTTTCCTATGAAAAGAAGATCAACAAAATCGTCCAATTTTTAAGGAAAAGCCACCTTTGATAAGATAGATGAAAGATGTTCGGTTAGGTGGAACTTTGTATTTATGTTGATATCAGAATGCTCCAAAGTGATCCAAAAACTTTGATTTTTTTTCCACGAGTTCATACCATCACAATTCAGATGTGTAATTTTTTTCAAATCATTATGAGGTGTAGAAAAAATGATATGAGGATGTGAAGTAATAGCCTAGAGCGCCTTTTTTATTCTCAAAAAATTCACCGAAATTGTTCATTTGATCATTTCTCAATTGGATTGCACCAATGGATTCAACAAAAAAAAATCTCGGGTCTCTTTGTTGTTCCACAGACTGTTAGTGAGGTTCACATTTTGAATTTCTACAAATGTAACTGAAGAAGCTATGTGATGGCTTTATGGTCCTTCGGGGGATTAACAATGAATTTGTCTTTTATTTTGGTGATGTAGTGTTGTCTTTGTTGAATATCTGATGGAATAGAAAAGTAACTACATTTGGCTACCAAGGTCAAGAGGGCAATCAAAATTTATTCCGATGTGAATTCGTTGTTTCTAGAATTGACAAATTATTCATTATCCTTGTTCATTTTTGCAACTTAAGGCCGTGAAGGCATTATGGACAAGTCATTCTTTAAATCATTGCGATTATATTATTACCATCTAATTCAATCTTGGATGAATAAAGGATGAGAGGCCCTCGTCTACGTGGTTGATGAGGTGGACCACAAAATTTTCTGGAAAGGCAGTTGGCCATTTTTAGAGAAATTTTGGCTATCGTAGACGTCCATGTCAGCCAATTATATAGTCATTCTGTAGTTGTGATACAGCCCGGACGTTGTTGACATGGACATCCATGTCAAAGTCATATGTAAGTCATTGTGAAGTCATTATGTAGTCATTTAGAAATTTTGATGGAGTCTTTGCGCTCTCCAAATAGACTGACACGTGGCAAGTCATTCTATAGTCATTCTGAAGTGATGTGGATTTAGGATTCAAGTTACTCTCCAAGAATATAGAAAGTCATTTTTTAGTCATTTTCAATTTGCGGCAACATATAATTACATTCAAAGTTCCACAGCAATACACCATACATCATACGCTATACATCATATATGGCATATGTGTTGCATGGCTTCCAGAGCCACTTAGTGTGTGAGTATGAAAAGTTGAAATGACAAGCCCTTTATAGAAGTGGGGTAGTAGGAGGCAAGACAAACTATGTGGGATATGTAAAATGCATGAATTGTGTTACAAGTAATATTTATAGCTCATTTAAGAATAGTAGACTAACTTTTTTCAAAAAAAATTGAACTAATAAAACTTGGAAAATCAATTTTACTTTCATTTGTAAGAGTATGTTTTAGTTTTTGAGACTCAAATCAAAAGTTATTGACAATTTTGCTAAAGAGACTAGAAATGTTTGGCACAAAAAGAATATTGGGGTCAATTATTTAACTTCTCCAAAACATGGACGTATATAGTTGCCTTAGGTCTCTTCACTTTATGCAAGGAAAGTGTGACGATGATTGCACAAGATGTCTACAAATCGCACAGTGAATCATAGTGCACAAGGCGCCGAAGCAATAATAGAGTAGATGCGTAGTAGTCTGAGACCTTTGAGTAGTCATTTGGCAATCGCAAGAAACCATTCTTGTAGTGGTACCAGAGTGGCAACGTTGTTGTCCGCGTAAGGGAAAACGGGATTTTACAACTATTGTGGGCCCCATTAGCATATCTTAGTATATGTTTGTTGGGGCCCCTAGTAATTCAAATGTGAATTGTAAGAAGTATTCAGAAGTAGTGTAATGACAATGGCGCAATTTCCAAAAGTCATTGATGGTATACCAATAGGAGTTTCAATAAATCATGCAATGAACCCTGAGGAAGAAAATAGTATATACCAACAAAGAAAACAAAAAAAATCACCAGCAATGTGTGATTTTAAAGAACTAAACAGAAGAAGTCTTCTACTGGAAAAAAGTTTTAAAAAAAGGATAAACAAGGAGTAGAGAAATCGGAAAGATTAACCCCTAAAGGACCATTGTCCCTTCGGGGGACAAATGAAATTTTGAGTAGGTACCTACGTGCTGAATTTTGTCTTGATTCTTTGAAACTTATTTTGAAGATAGAGAAACAAATAAGCTTCAAGAGAATATAAGTTTTTTTCAATTGGTTCCTGGGAACAAAAGTTATGCCTAAATAAGCTCAAAATAGAAGAGAGGGGACAACAAAAAAAAAATTCTCAAGAAATTTGAATTCTTTTTTCTTTCTTACTTTAGATTATATTTTTTTCTATCTGAAAATATTTGATTCAATCCATTTTGATTTGTTATAAAAAAGTTATAGACAATCTTAGTTTTGGATCACTTAGAGCATCTTCTTGAAAAAAATATTTGACTAGGATTCATTTCTGAATGCAATTTTTACAACTTAAAAAAATAATAACTCCATGTGGTTTAGTTTTTTTGCTAGAATAATCCTACCATTGGAATTAGTGCATTTTCATTCCATACAAAAGGTATTAATATTTTAGATTTTCCTTTTATCTTGTACCTACTTCTACTTAACAATTTTTTTAATAATGAAAATTAAGCTTTTATGCATTCTTTTTTTTCCCTAGACTTCAACTTAATTCTCCGCCATAAAAATTTAAAGCTCAAAACTTTGTAGTGCAAAAATTTGAAGTTAAAAATGTTCAAAGTCAAAAAATCTAGTCCCACAATGTGCTAGAAAACTTGTTTTTTTCACTTTAAATGCAGATATCTTGCAATTTGTGGGGTCAAATTATTGAAAATTTTTCTGCATATTCTCATACTAGTAAGGTGTAAGATGTGCAAAAAAAAATTCAAACTTTTTACTCTTTGCTAAGAAATGGCAATTTTGAGTGCTTTTTTGCAAAAAAAAGACCTTTGGCCTTTAGGGGTTAAAAGAGAACTTATTAACTCAAAAAGGTCTTAAAGTAAGAGTGCTGGAAAATCCTAAACTGCTTGTGTTGTTGTAGTAGCCAAGTGTCTTCTGAATTGGTCTATTCAGAGTGCGCTGGTTCACATGCGTGATACATTATAGAAAATTTCAATCCAAGGGAGGGCTCCTACCATGCATCAAAATGTGCATTAAGAAAAAACAAAACGTCAAGAAATCTGTAAGGTGAGCAGTCAGCCCGCGTTCCCCATCGGATTTTCGATTAAGAAAAAAGTTAAAAAAAAAAAATTGTAAAAGAAATATTTTTTTTGTAAATATATATACGCTAATGACCCTCCACAGGGTCCAGATTTTCTATAATGGGAGGTGGATGTATACAAAAATACAATATAGACAATGCCTCAGAATTAGAGCAGTAAAGACGCATACAGTAGTCCATGAGTTGAGGATTGTCCATCCACAGTTGCGTAGTCATATAGAAGTGGTCCTCAAGTGATACCTACAATTTGGTCCCAATGCTATCGTACTCGTATTTGACTATGATACACCTCCAACACTGGGCACAGTTGCAGCCTAATAACATGCCAATAACTGCCGTCCACGTCTGCATAATGCCATCAATATTTCAGAATTGTATGGGTTTCACCACCATCAGTATTTCAGAACCCGAAACATGTTGGAATGCGCTAAGGTAGGAGGTTCTTAAACCGCTCAGGCTCTAAAATCGCCCATCTCTTCAATGTTCATGGTCTGTACATGTTGCTTTTTGCAATGTACAAGCAGTGAACATTTGAGGAGGTGGGTGATTTTAGAGCTTTCTAAAGCGCCAAAAATTTGAACTTCAAAAATTCATAACTAATTCCGCAAAGGTCCAAAAAATATGAAACGACTTGGGTTGGGTGCCAATTTCATTTGTCTTTGAAGGAAAATTTATTGAAAAATATTTCAAGAAGTTTCACCTCCACAAAACTCAGTTTCAGTTCTCAAGTGGGTGCTTTATGGACCTCCTACCTTAATGAGCGCCTCCCCTGTCATTTTTGAGTTGCACACTAATAAAGCCCAGTCAAAATGTATGACAGGCATGTGTCTTCAAAATGACTTCTCACGCTGGATTCCTCCTTTTTCCCACCAAAATGTCGACAACGTAGTGAAAAAAAAGGAGCGGATGAATCTTGGACTTTGTCACATTTTCATCCTGGAGTCGCAGTTGCGACTGCAAAATGACTCAGAATGGATTTCTATTGCATGCGTGGTGCAATTATGAAAGCACCAGTCATTTTCTAGTGAAACCAGACAAGTAGTCATTTTTTGCATTCCATTAGATGATATTTGAGGGTCGTAGAGGGCCGTTTCAGGCCTGTTCCCTGATCTGCCCAGATCCAGTGAACGCCGGTACGGGTGTGTCAGAGATTTCTTTTTTCAAAAAAATAAAAAATAAAAAAAAATTCTTACCAAAATATCATTTTAAGCAAATTTTTTTTTTTTTTGAAAAAAGTGACGTGGCAGTCGCTCGACCACGTCAGCCAGCTGCTGCTGCGCGTTCCCAAACTGCGGGAACGCAGCAGACAGCAGGGGAACTCACAGTCTTCTAAGACCCCCGAATCTCATGTAATGATGAGAGTGCCCATTTTTTGTAGTGACATCATAGAGAATCAACCCCTAAACTCCCAAAGAAATTTTTTCATCAAATACTACTCAAAAGACTAGTACAAGATTGTGTGAAAGAAATTTCAAAACTTTGACCAAGTGGATTGCATGATATTTGTATTTTGAAGTGAAGAAATTTGGGGTTTTTACACCTTAACGGACAAGATTTTTAAGACTTTGAATCTTCATAGTTTAAAATCTTTTCATTAAAAATTTTGAATTTCTAATTTTTGATGTTGAAGATTTGGGTTGAAAATCTAGAAAAAAATTGAAAAAAATCAACTTGATATTCATTCTTTAAAAATTGTTAAGCAAAAGTAGGTCCAAAAAATCAATGAAAAATTAAATCATTAATAGCGAACTCTAAGATGAAATTGAAACACAATGATTCCAATAGTGAAATTGTACTAGCAAGCAAACTTGACCTTCCTAAACAATTTAATTTTTAATTTTTAAAATTGCATTAAAAAATGAATCCTACAAGTTGATTTTTCAAAAAGATGCTTAACCCCTAATGGCCCAAAGCCTTTCTTCTACAAAAAAAACACTCAAAATTGCCATTTTTAATAAAAAAGAATAAAAAAATTTGAAAATTAATTTTTCTGCACATCTAATCTAGGATCTTACACCTTACTAGTGTGAAAATATGTGGAAAAAATTTCAGAGTTTCTGACCGCACAGATTGCAAGATATCTACGTTTAAAGTGAAAAAAACAAGTTTTTTAGCACATTGTGGTACTAGATTTTTTGACTTTGAATACTTTTAACTTTAAATTTTTGCACTACAAAGTTTTGAGCTTTAAATTTTTATTGTGGAGAATTGAGCTGAGAGTCTTGTGAAAAAAACAAAATTTAAAAGACTAAATTTTATTTACTAAAAAAACTGTTAAGTAGAAGTAGATACAAGATAGAAGGAAAATCTAAAATATTAATATCTTTTGTATGGATTGAAAATGCACTAATTCCAATGGTATGATTGTTTTGGCAAAAAAACTAAAAAAAATGGACTTATTTTTTTTTTAATTTGTAAAAATTGCATTCAAAAATGAATCCTACAAGTTATTTTTTTAGAAAGATGCTCTAAGTGACCAAAAACTAAGGTTGTCCATAACTTTTTCATAACAAATCCAAATGGAATGAATCAAATCTTTATAGATAGAAAAAAATATAATCAATGGTTAAAAAAAAAAAAATTCAAATTTTTGCAAAAAAAATTTCTTGCCTCCTCTCCCATGTTTTGAGCTTATTTGGACACAACTTTTGTTCCGGGGCACCAATGAAAAAAATTTATATTCCTATAAAGCTTGTTGGTTTCTCTACTTCAAAAACATTTTCAAAAAATCAGGACAAAAATTCAGCCCGTAGGTACCTGTCCAAAATCTCACTTGTCTTCCGAAGGGACAATAGTCCTTTAGGGGTTAAATTGCCCAAGAAACAAGATTGTCCATAACTTTCTCATCACTAATTCAAATAGAATGAATCAAATTTTTCCATGTAGACAAAAACATTTTCTATGAGAAATAAAATTTTAAAATTTTTATTTTGGCTTTTTGTAATTTTTATTGTGCTACCCAACAAACTCCATTATGGGCTTCGGGTGGCATAACTTTTGCTTCTAGGCACCAATTGAAATAAAAATCATACTTACAATAAAATAATGTGATTTCCTATCTTCACAAAATATTTCAAAAAATCACCACACAATTTGAGACCGTAAGAGACAACCCAAAATCCATTTTGTCCCCCAAAAGGACAATGGGAGTTTAGGTGTTAATGTAAGCTTTTGTATTGAAATAGTGGTAGTACATCTATGGTGTACTCTGTTTTTTTGCTAATTCTTTGACAAGTCAAACAAATCAACAAACAAATGTTAAGATAGTTTGCAAAATATCAAAGGATCCGCCCAATCAAGTATACTAAATTGGCAAATTGTAGTTTAAAAAAAATAAAAATTCCACTTTTAGTGAATTTTAAAAGTCAATTTTTATGGTTTTACATAATATTTTATTGAAAACAATTGGTGATGAATTTTTTTAATTTGATTGAATAGATATGTAGGAAACATCCATATGCACATCTTTCATTTAAAAAAACATATCCTATTTAATAAGTAACAAAATTATATTTTAGGAAGATTTCAATGTGAGATGTCATATAACCAAACTTTGTAAAATATATAACTTTATATCTTAACTAGATTTATCTCTTTGACCTTCAATTTGTAATCATTTTTGTACATTTTAGCATGATGATACAATTATGTTGCCAAAATCTATTATGTTACAATAAAAAGATACTTATTTTCTAAAATTAGGGCACTGTCACCCTAACATTGAAATCTCTATATAGGAAATTGTGAAACTTTTTTGGAAATATTTACTGAAGGAAAGATGTGGGTATGGATGTATACTACATATTTCTACAATGAAATTTAAAAAAAATTTATCACCACTGTTTTTCAATGAATTATCAGTGTAAAACCATGAAAATTAAATGAACAAGTTTACCACAAATGGAGTTTTGGTTTTTGGAAAATTGAAATTTGGTGTGCTTGGTTGGAATTTCATAAATTTGATTGTTAATTATGCAAGACAAAAACTTCAATTGTACTTTATATTATGCAAAATTCTTTGAAAGGCACAATGGGCAATTTGGAAGATTATTGGACCTTACTAAACTAATATTCTCCAAGAAGTCTTGCAACCCCATTACGTAGCCTTTCAATTTTTTCTTGTTAATTCCATTCATTTTTAAAATATCCTATCAAAACTATCCTACTAAATCTATTGCTTTATGGAACCTTAACCCCTAAAGGACCAATATGCATTTTCTAGCTAAGTATAAATTTTGGGTAGATATGTGTAACTAGAGATTTCCATACTTTTGGCCCAAATTTTAAGAGAAGGTGGAAATGCGGAATATCTTTCATATGCACTAAATTTCATGACATTTGAGAATATGGGTCAAAAATTATGGCCTAATATGTCATTCTTTTTTGTAAATGGGCAATCCAAGTAGATTAGAAAAAATCACTTTTTCCAAAACAAAAATTTGAAATTGTTTTCTAGAATTATATATACGTGAAAAACTTTGAGTCATTCCGTTTTTATCGATGAGTGTAAAGTTATGAGGAGTTTTTGATTGCAAGCAGTTATGGATTTTTTATTCTAAAATAAACTTTGAAGTCCTTTATCTTACTCAATTTTCAAAGTTTTTTTAAATAAATAAAATCATAGCTAGTAAATTTTTTATTAACCCCTAAATGCCCAAGGCCTGTTTTGAGTCTAAAGGAATTTGCTCTAATTTAAACAAAAAGCCAACATTTTGATAAGTTGCGTCAATTTCTTTTGAACAGTACAAATTTGAACTAGACATGTTAGAGATTGCATAGGAAAAGAAAACACAAAAATATCACTTACGAATCAAAAGATTATAATGTTTGACCATGAGGGTGTTAAAACTATGAAAATCTTTCAATTCTCTTGTTGCATATCACATCTAAAAAGTTAGTCACCAAAAAATATGAGGTTAAAGGGCCTAACATGCACAACCCCAATTAATTTATGGCTTCTCAAAATTTACTCTACAACTTTTCTAAATGAATTTCTAATGTGATTTTTCCTCCAAGATCTAGTATATTTAAGGCTCATTTTCAAGAGCCTATAACACTAGGGAAAGTCAAGATTGCAATGGGTACCCTTGCACACAATCTTGAATAGAAAAATTGTAATCAATTGTTTTCAAAATCAGATTTTTGATGCTAAAACTAGACTTCAAGAAGAATTTCACAAAAATATGAACTATTTAAAAATAGCATTTTGGTTAGGTTTTACTTAACTTCAAAGTATTGTCAACACCAAAATTTGGTGCATTGGGCATTTAGAAATTAACAAATTGCAACCACTGGGATTGGCATTTTTCAATTCCATAATTAAATTCTTAATAATTTACTATTTTGAATCATTTCTTACCACTGTCTATTTACTATTTTTTTCCTATATGTTGTACAATTCCAAATGATGTGAAATTTTTCAAGTATGTAGACAACTTGTCTAGGAAAAGAATCCAATGAAGCACCACCATTTTGGACATTTTTTCATAGAAAAGTGAGCTTGTGAAGTGCAGCTGTCCTATTTTTAGCAGGCTAAAAAAAATGATTTCCATGAATTTGAATGCTTATATCTTGCAATCCACGTGGTGGAAATTTTTGAAATTTTTACCACATATTCTCAAGTCAGCATACTACAAGTTCCTACAGTTACATATGTCAAAAAAAGTTTTTTTTTCAAAAGATTTGGTACTTGTACTAATATTGGCAATTTTTGAGCATTTTCGATGAAAACAAGCATGGAACTTTCAGAATTATTATAACATTTCAACCATTGGAATTGGCATTTTTCAATTCCATTACTAAATTCTTGACAAATTAGTATTTTAAATCATTCTCTACTTTTTCCTACTTAGTATTTTTTTCCTATATGTTGTACAATTCCAAATGATCTAAAATGTTTCAAGTGTATAGCCAACTTGCCTTGAAGAATGAATCCAAAGAAGGGCCACCATTTGGGACCATTCTTCATACAAATGTAACCTTATGGAGTGCAATTGCCTTGTTTTTTTGCAGGGTCCGAAAAAGGATTTTTGTTAATTTAAGCGCTAATATCTTGCAATCCACATGGTGAAAATTTCCAATATTTTTTTCACATTCTCAAACTAGCATGCTACAAGCTCCTATGGTTACAAGCTCCAAAAATACTTTTTTTCCTAAATTTTGGTACTTGTGCTAAAAATGGCAATTTTGAAGCTTTTTTGGTGAATATATAGTCAAGGAACTTTAAGGGTTAACATTCCAAACCACAAATGAACTGACCCAAATATGTATGAAACATCCCCTAATTTCCCTTTCTCTTGCAATACAAAATTTGTAAATCCAACAATTGTAACTAAGTGCGGTGAGTCAGTGACCCAAGGGTTCCAGATGAGCTTCCTTTCTTCTTACCATGCATGTTGGACCGAGTCATTGGTAAACGGCCTTGACAGGCGTGGTACCTGAAGACTGACCCAGTGGAATCTGACTGCACTTGCTCTTTAATTATTTCTTTTGTATTTGGAATTATTTTTTCTACCCTCACTGGCTCCTGGCTGGCAATAACTTAACTTACTGCTGATATTAAAAGGACACATCGGTCGGTCGATCGGTCTCAGTCATTCTAGCACCAAGTGACGTAAGTTGTAATGTTGGAAACACTCTTTCTTTTCCTTCATTTGGGTACATTGGTAAACCTGCCTTACATATCAATATCATGTGGAGTGAGTGTACTCTACATGGACGGAGGAGGTCACATGCAAAAGCCAAGCATGTTGGTGACTGAGGGGAATATGTAACTTAACCCTTGAAGGACGGACCGGTAGCAATGGAAATCATGTATTGTGATTCCGTGTGACATCATCTGCTTTGAAAAAGCCTAATACATTCATTGGAAGTCAAAGAACTGTTGAAGATTTTTCCTTCTTACTCCTAATACCAAGGATGAAAAGTTGCACTTCTGTCTTGTAGGGAAAGATTCTTTGTCATTCAAAGGACGCAAAACGTCCTCGGCAGCGTTCAAGGGTTAACACCTCACCCAACAAGAACAATTGACAGGGATGGTTGCCTCAAGAATGTCTTTGGACTTGCAAGGTAAACTAGCATAATGAAGGGCCCAATCGCTGCTTCTGTGGAGGTGAAAACGGCCAGGACATGGTGTTTTTAAAGAAAAATTGTCAATTATTTAGTGCATTGGCCAAAACTGAAAATAAAATCTAGTTTTTGAGCTTCAATCATATAATAAAAATGCACTAGACCTATTATGGAAAATTGTGCAATACAAAAATTTCAACCCATTTAATAGCATGGATATCGATTGAAAGATTATAATGTTTGAAAGCGAGAAAAAAAAAACTTCTTTTTGTTCCTATAAAATGAAGTCAATAGACTTTGAGCCCCCTTGGAGTAAATTTTTAGCTCTACACAAAATTAAGACTCTACTACACCAAATAGTGCATCTTGTGAAGTACACCCATGTTAATCCCTAAGGTCCGGAGAGAGGACTCTTCAAGGTTTAGGCAGGTACCTATGATTTCAATTTTTGTCAAGATTTTTTGAATTTTTTTTCAAGATAGGAAAATTAATCAGCTTTCTAGAAATACAATTTTTATTTCAATCACTATGTGGACACAAAAGTTATGCTACAATAAGCCCAAAATAGGCAAGGGCTGGCAATAAAAAAAACATTGAAAACTTGAAATAATTTATATTTCAAACTATATTATTATTTTTGTCTATGTAAAAGATTTGATTCGTTCCATTTGGATAAGTAATGTGAAGTTCTGAAGCTTCGTGTTTTGCAGGCAATCTAAGCACATTTTTGAGAATATAATGTATTGAATCCGTTTTTTAACTCAATTTTAATAAATTAAAAAAACAATTACATATGGTTTAGTTATTTTTAGAATATAATCTCACCATTGGAATTAGTGTATTTCAATTCTATTTTAGAGCTATCAACAATTTATTTTCTTTTTATAAACCCTTTTTTAAGATTTAATAGTTTTTTGAAGAGTGAAAATTACAAGGGGGGAGGGGGGGAGATTTTTTTTCATAAACTCTCACCTCACTTCTTCAACATAAATTTTTTTAATTCACAATTTATAGTACAAAAACTTTAAGTTAAGAGGGCCTTATAATCTAGTCAACTAGGAAAACTCATATATCTTTAAACGCTTATATCTTGTGATCGATGCAGTCATAGTTTTTGAAATTTCTTCCAAACATTTTCATACAAGTCTAGTGTAACACACTTTAATTGAATATAAAAAATAAAAAATGACTAAATTTTTTGTTCTTTGCATTGAAAATAGCAGTCTTGAGTGGTTTTTGACAAAGAAAATGGCCTTAATTCCTAAAAGCCCGTTGTTCCTTCGGGGGACAAATGCGTTTTTGGGCAGGTACCTACGGGCTGAACTTTTCTCTTGATTTTTTGAAACTTTTTTGGGAGGTAGAAAAGCTGATTAGCTTCATGGGAATATAAATTTTTTCACAATCGGTGCCCGGGAACAAAAGTTATGACCAAATAAGCCCAAAACATGGGACGGCGGGCAGCAAAACAAATTTGCATTTTTTTTTAATTTTTTTTTTAGTATTTTTTTTCTCATAGGTTATATTTTTGTCTCTCTAAAAAGCTTTGATTCATTTCATTTGGATTTGTCATGAGAAAGTTATGGACATTCTTGTTTTTTGGGCAGTTAGAGCATCTTTTTGAAAAAAATAACTTCTAGGATGCATTTCTGAATGCAATTTCTCAAATTTTTCAAATTTTTTTCTTTTGCATGATTCAGTTTACTTGCTAGAACAATCTGATCATTGGGATTAGTGCATTTTAATTCCATCTAAAACATATTAATATTTTAGATTTTCCTTCTATCTTGTACCTACTTCTACTTAACAATTTCTTCAATAATAAAAATTAAGTTTTTCTAAATTTTATTTTTTTGGGTAGATTGTCAACTCAATTCTCCACTATAAACATTTAAAGCTCAAAACTCTATAGTGTAAACATTTTAAGTAAAAAATGTTCGAAGTCAAAAAATCCAGTCCCACAATGTGCTGAAAAATTTGTTTTTTTCACTTTAACGTAGATATCTTGCAATCTGTGCTGTCAAAAATTTTGAAATTTTTTCCACACATTCTCATACTAGTTAGGTGTAATATTCTACGGTTAGATGTGCAAAAAAAACATTTTAAATTTTTTTTCACTCTTTGCTAAAAAAAATGGCAGTTTTGGGTGTTTTTTGGCAGAAAAAGGCCTTGGGCCTTTAGGGGTTAAGACTCTAAGGGTTAAATTTCAAAGAAAAAAAACATTAGAAGAAAAGTGAGCCCTCAAACAGACTGTGAGTTCCTAGATAGCAGGTATGTTGGCCCAAAAAATAAAATAAAATAAAAAGGATCTTTTGGGGGGCCAGCAAATTATAGGGCTTGATTAGCGCAGGATAGTTCAATATTATAAATGAAAAAATATTAAAATATTGAAAAAAGATGAATACGAAAATAAATAGGGAATTTTGAAATTTTGAAATTTGATGTGGCCGACATTATTCTCGTCAAACTAAATTAATATTTTATTTATTTTATTTTTTTCAATATTTTTTTCATATTTTCATATTTTTTCATATTTTTTATTGGAGCCACTATTCATCATTGATGATGAACATGGCCATTGTCCCTCACAAGGACTATGATTTCCATTGCGAGAAACTCTGCAAAGGATAGGAGCCCTCTGAAGGGCTGGGTTTTTTTCTAATGGGGATCTACCTAACTTTAAATTACCTTGCAATAGAAAGTAGTCAAGTAAATTTTCAATACACTAATCACTTCTCAATGATTTCTTCTGCAACAAGTATTTTTTTGGTTTGAAATCCAAACAATGAAAATTTAGTGAAATAAGTGCAAAAATTCAAGAATTGTGAGATTGCAGATTCCAAGTTAATAGCATTTATAGTTAGATTAAAATGTGTGTTTTTTCAAACTTACTAGTTAGGATTAGTAGAGTTTTGACTCTTTTTAGAATGAAATTTTTACCTTGAAAGTTTCTCTTACAATTGCATAATATATCATATTAGCCAAACTTATATAAAAACAGGGCAAAAGACAAGAGAAATTTGTGTATGGCAAATCATAGGAATGCTTGTTGCGCTTTAGGTTTTCATAGTGAGCTTTGAATGAAATAATTGGATGCTATTTTTGTAGGATAAAAATGTGACGGACTTTGTGACAATAGTCATGACAAGGATTGTGACACTGTGTACTTAATTTAATAGATTAATCACATCTATATCCAAATTTCAAAAGCAGATGAATTTTGCAAAAGATGCCAAAATTATTCAAATTGTTTGGATTTTTTCGGACAATATAACTTTTGATTGGGGCATCCAATTGAAGTTTTTTACATTCTTACAAAAAGGTGAATGTCTCTACCTTGAGTCAATTTTAGAATCATCCATTCATTTTTTAATTCATCATCACCTACGAAAGTCCAATTATCCCTTGAGTAAACTTTTGGTCTTTTAGGGGTTAACTTATAACCATCCCATCATCCATTAAGGTATGTGCACCTATAATTGATATGAATTAAAAAATGAATATATTTACCATTATCAAATATAAATTATTTGATTAAATCTTGTGCACAACTAAAAGAAGATTCAAAGTCACTTCAACATGTATTATTTGCATACTATAAAAAAAATTTATAAATTTTCAAATTCTTGTCTCTAGATGTATCAAAAGCCAACGGTAGGCTCTTGTAGACTTACATATTTTGACTGTGTACACCTTGTGTAATCAACATCTAGGAAAAAATAATGCTTTATAGTCCAAATGTAGGAGATACATTTTGAAATCCTAACACTCATAACACATATAACTTTATTGCTTCATCAACATATGAAAAACTTCCCAAATTGAATTATTCACCTTGAACAGACAGGGGAAATGATTCCAAAGAAAGTGCTCAAAATTGCCATTTTATCTGATGCACTCACCACACATTGCATGATCTTAGAGGTTGAATTGAATGAAAAGAAGTTTTTTTCAACTCTTTATCATTGATGTTTCATCTTTCAAATTTTTAATTTTAAGATTAGTATATCTTACATCTTGTAATGAAAAATATTATATTGAGAAAAAAACACTTCAAGTATGAAAAATAGGATCAATAAAAAATAGTTCATAATCATTATTGTAAAAAATAAATTAAACACAAGGAGTTATAATATGATGCAATACACCAAATTGATAAGAATCTATATATAGATTTCAAATACGCCAATTCAATTGGTGATAGTGTTGCAAAAAAGAAAGTGCATCCTTAATTTTTTTACTGTTTTTCAAAAAATTGAAAATTGAGTGGAATGTCTTGCAATGTAACTTTGGAATGGCATATATTATGATGGCATAAAAAACTTAGGCCTTAACCTCTATAGTCCCAAGGCCAATGATGCTAGCATGTGAGTATCGAAATGCAAACACATGAGCCTTGAGTCTGGTATAAATAGTTACTTTACAACCATTGAAGGTGCTTATAGCACAAATACCTATAACATAGGTATCTTATAATCATGAAAAGTTTCTATAACATAGACACCTAAAATATAGGTGTATAGACTTCCAAGCTCATGTGCTCATCATCCTAGGCTCACATAATAGAAATCCTTCTTTAGAGATTAATTTAATCATTTTTGATCCTCCTTAATTCACACTCATCACAAAAGGTTTCAAAATAATTTCTCATGCATTTATAGGCCTTCCATAACATTCAATAGCAAAGGGAAGGTCTACCTTCCCCTTGATGAAATGGTGTGGAATATCCTACACCATATTTAGCTAAAGAACATGTATCAGCACATGGACAGCTCATGTCAACCCCCATTGATGAGTTTTCGTGGATGTAGCCTCCAAGGAGGGAACGGCAACCTCCCTGAAGGCTACTCAATGTTAAGTCTAGAGATTGTTCTTCCCTACAATAAAGAATCAAAGAGGGGCTCAAAGTCCTCTTGTATACCAAAGAGGATCCCAAGGCTTTGTGGAAATCGTAGTAGATCCATCCTAGATCAAATTGATCACAAATTTTTGGTACACTAAAAACTATATTTAGTGTTGGATTGCATTTAGTGTAATTACCAGCCTACCCCACCCAACACTAAATCTGAACTTTGGAGTAATTAGTGTAGTGTTAGACTTGAATGCGCCGCCTTCGCCTTCTCTTCCCTTCTGCCTTCCCCTTCTCTGGTCTTCCCTTTCGATCTAACACTAAATGTAAACATTTTTCAGATTTCAGATTTACCATAGAGTGTATTTAGTGTTAGAAATTACATTTAATGTTACTTACTTTAATAGGCTAAATGATATTTAGTGTCATGGTTTGTAAATAGTGTTGCTAACACTAAATATAGTTTTTAGTGTAGTGACTTTTGATTTTAAGTAGCCACCCTTGGGCCTCCTTGGAATTATCCATAATTAAAAAAATTTGCTAGCCAAAATGGTTTTGGAGATATTTGGGTATCTAAAATGAATTATTGAATTTTATTTTTCCTTCACTTCTTGATTGAGATTAGGGAAACAAACAAACCTCCAAGGAATTTAATTTTTATGAAGATCCAATAGCTAAAAAAACAAAACATGCATAATCTGGTAACCTAATCTGGCTAGAGGTAGGGCAACATCATTCTCCTTTGAAGATTTGCATATGTTTCCTTAACCCCTAAAGTCCCGAGCCATGTTTTTGTCAAAATCAACTCAAAACTGTCAGTTCTGCTGCGTTTGTCTAAGAGAAGAGAAAAAATAATTCTTTTTAGAATCTAACCGTAGGATCTTGTACTTAATCCCTAAAGGACCAAACATTGTTTTTTGGCAACATAGCGATTTTGGGTAGCTCACTATGAATGGAGTTTTTATTTTTTTTCTTTGAAAATTTTACACAACCTGTGCCCAAGGAGTAGCTTTAAGGCCCAACAACTCTCATAGCTTTTGACTATACGGTTACAAAGTTATCGCATGACATGTGATTTTCAATGGTCGGCGGGCAGCCCGGGCAGCTCAAAAATCTTCTTTAAAAATGACTTTAAGAAAAAATAAAAATCTGAAATTGGTTCTTTAGATTTATCTAGAAGTGTGAAGCTTTGAATCATTCAATTTGGATCTATGCGTCAAAAGTTATGAGGATTTTAAGTTTGTGGGTAGGTATGGTTTTGAAAGACTCCATACCTACCCACAAATTTAAAATCCTCATAACTTTTGACTCATAGATCCAAATTGAATGATTCAAAGCTTCACACTTCTAGATAAATCTAAATAACCAATTTCAGATTTTTATTTTTTCTTAAAGTCATTTTTAAAGAAGATTTTTGAGCTGCCCGGGCTGCCCGCCGACCATTTAAAATCACATGCCATGCAATAACTTTGTAACCGTATAGTCAAAAGCTATGAAAATTGTTGGGCCTTAAAGCTACTCCTCAGGCACATGTTGTGTAAAATTTTCAAAGAAAAAAAATAAAAACTCCATTCGTAGTGAGCTGCCTAAAATCGCTATGTTGCCAAAAAACGATGTTTGGTCCTTCAGGGGTCAACTTATTTCAAATCATGTGGTAAAAAATTTATGAAGTTTGACTATACAGATTAGAAGATACAAGCATTCAAAGTTGGAAAATTTTGATTTTTTGAACATTGACTTGCAATTTCATATGACTTTGACCGCCATTTGTAAAAAAAACTTGCACTACAGACTTTGAATTTAATTTTTTTTATGTTGAATAATTGAGTTGAGAATCTAGGAAAAAAAATTGTAAGAAAATACACTTCAATTTTATTCTTTAAAGAATTGTTAAGTAGAAGTAGGTCCAAGATTGAAAGAAAAACTAATTCGTCAATAGCTCTAAGATGGGATTAAAGCACTATAATTCCAATGGTGAGATTGTTTTAGCAAGCAAACCTAGCCTTGTCAAACAATTTTTTTTGAAAAATTGTGAAAACTGCATTCAAAAATGAGTCCTACAAGTTATTTTTTCAAGAAGATGCTTTAATTGCCCGAAAAATAAGGTTGTCCATAACTTTCACATAACAAATCCAAATGGGATGAGTCAAAGCTTCCCTTGTAGATTAAAACACAATCTATGAGAAAATAATTTTTTTAATTTTTTTAAATTTGTTTTGTGTGAGAAGATTTCTGCCCGCCTCACCAAAAAAAAGGACCTTTTGTGCCATAACTTTTGCTCCCGGGCACCGATTGAAATAAAAATTATACTCCCATAAAGCTAATGTGTTTTCTATCTTTACAAAAGGTTTCAAAAAATAATGATGAACATTGAAGCCGTAGTAGCCTATCCGAAATCCATTTTGTCCCCCGAGGGGACAATGGACTTTAGGGGTTAATATGAGGCTATACTCAAATTTGAAATCTTTAAATCTTTTTTGAAAGAAAATATTTGAGTAATGGGGCTAAAAGCCTTGCAAAAAGCCACATTGTCGAAAACTCGGCCAAATCTTGAAAAATATATTTTGCTCCACTTTGCAAGCATATTTTTAAAGAAATTTTTTCCTTTGAATTCAAACTTTTCACATGTGACCCTAATACTGGTCAGGTATAAAGTCCTATAGTTACAAATTCAATAAAATGAATGAAATTTAATTAACAGTCCCTTTTTTATTGCTTTCTTTCTAAAAATTTTGTGAATACTAGCCAATTTTTGACTAGCTTTGGGCTTTATAGTGTTATGATGGTGAATCCCTGAAGGACCAAGGCCTTTTCTCTGCCAAAAAAACACTCAAACTGCCATTTTCATAACAAAGAGTAAGAAAATTTGAAAATTGTTTTTTTTGGCACATCTAACCATAGATCTTACACCTAACTTGTACAAGAATTTGTGAAAAAAGTTTCAGAATTTCTAACTGCACAGATTGCAAGATATTTGCGTTTAAAATGAAATATCCCAGTTTTTCAGCACATCGCCGGACTAGATTATTTGACTTTGAACCTTCTTAACTTTAATTTTTTGCACTACAGAGTTTTGAGCTTTAAATCGTTATGGTGGAGAATTGAATTGAGAGTCTAAATAAAAGAAAAAACTTCAAAGAAACTTAATTTTCATAGTTCAAAAAATTGTTAAGTAGAATTAGGTACAAGATAGAAGGAAAATCTAAATTATTAATATCTCTAAAATAGAGTTAAAATGCACTAATTCCAATGGTAAGATTGTTCTAGCAAGCAATTAAACCATTTGGAATTTTTGTTTTTGAAAAATTGTAAAAACTGCATTCAGAAATGAATCCTATAAGTTACTTTTTCAAGAAGATGCTCAAAAGACCAATTGTCTATAACTTTCTCATAACAAATCCAAATGGAATGAATCAAATCTTTCCAGGTAGCCAAAAGTTTAATGTATGAGAAAAAATAAATTTGAATTTGAATTTTTGAATTATTTTTGTTGACCCCTCCGCCCCTCTCCCCCCCCCCCCCTAGCTTTTTTTAGTTCTGAGCTGTTTGCACGGGGGGTGCACTTAGTGTATCTAGTCCAAACTACGTGCAAACAAAACTTTGTACCCCCTATATTATATCCTAAAATTTAAATAAATGAAAACAAAAAAAATATGAATATATTTTCCTAATTTGAAAGTTTATGTTTTGAATTATTGATATTTTTATTTGCTAATGATAATTAGTTACAAATTTTTGAAGTAAATAGATACACTGCAGAACTGAAAAATAACTTTCACACCCCTATAGTATATACTAAAAAATTGTCTAAAAAATGAACAAAAAATTCCTAAAAATAACTCTCTATTGAAAGTTCATTTTGAGTTGAATATTGATGCAACGGTCATCTAAATGTGTTCTCTATAAATATTTGAGTTGGAAAATATGCCATTTTAGGTTCATTTTCAACCTCTTCTAGAAATCATTCCATATTTCATTTGAGTTGGAAATTTTGGCAATAGAAAACTATAGTCATTATCAAACAATGCTCAAAATTTTAGTTTGAAATTATAGTTTATTAGAAACCACTTGTTCGCACGTGGTTTGTAGTAGTAGAACCAAGTGCCCTCCCCGAGGCTGTTTGGGGCATAAATTTTAATTCCCGGTCACCAATTGAAAAAAATTATATTCCCATGAAGCTAATCAATTTTCTATATTCAAAAAAAGTATCAAAAAATCAAGACTAAATTATAGCCCTTAAGTACCTACCCAAAATTCCCATTTGTCCCTTGAAGGGACAATGGTCCTCTCGGAATAAAGGAAACCGCACCTTCAATCTCCCATTACTAAATATCAACCACAACTTTGGGAAGGAAAAGGAACTCACAAAATACTCAATATGCAATTGGTGGTCATTTTGGTTATGAATAGGTCCAATTGTGGTAATTGTGCTAGTGGCTTTGTAAGATTCCATTTTCATAGAACTTTTCATTTCATTTCATTACCTTCTTGCTTGGAGAGTGTTTTGATACACGGAAAATCCTTTCTAAATTTGCATAAGATGAATGTGTATTTCATCAAGTTGCACTAAAGTAACATGCTCTGAAATCACACAGGCTCTAAAATCGCCCACCCTACTCAAATGTACACTGCTTGTACATGTTGCTTTTTCATAGCCTTCAACAATGTACAAACACTGTACATTTTAGGGGGTGGGCAATTTTAAAGCCCTATGCCACTTCAACTTCAAAATTTCATAACGAATTCTTGAAAGCTCCAAAAAATATGAAGCGACTTGGTTTAGATGCCAATTCTTCTTGTCTTTCAAGGAAAATTTACTGAAAATTATTTCAACAAGCTTCACCTCCCCAAAATTCACTCTCAGCTCTTAAATGGGCGATTTCTGGACCTGTTCCCTTCCTAGTCTCTTGCCAATTGCACCATTGAAAATTCATAACCAAATCATTCAGTGGATGTCGTCCTTTTGCACAACTAATTGCATTTTTTCTTTCCACAGGATTTGCCAGTGGGCTATGCTTCTTCTTCCCTATAGAAAAGCATGCCTCCCACCAATGCCATGCCCCCGTTTTGATTGGAGGTGTGGACCTATGAGGAGTCCAGAATTGCAATTGCGTTTGTCTCTGAGCCTGGCTGGCCCTCATCAGTAAGTACAGAACTGTACATGTACGGAAGTAAGTAGGATTCCATCCCCCCTTCCTTCCTTCCTTCCTTCCTTCATCCATCCAAGCCACCTCTAATTCACTCCTGGGCCCTGCCCACGTGGCCAAGGCCGAGGTGTCAGGGTTTGCAATGAACTCTCTTCCATTTGAGTTAAACCAATACCAACAAAACCCTGGCCTTTTCCATTGATTGCACTTGACATCCCCCATCAGCCCTTGGGAATCTCCGGGTTCACTTGATGCGCACTTGGCATCAGAGATGGCCCAACGTACTACGCATTGAATCCACATCCATTGTCGTCCCGGGGTCCTCGCTCCCTCACTCACTCGCTTGCGGTTCCATAATTGCCCCTTGGGGATGTGGATTTGTCCTCCCGGCATGTGAGCTCGGCTTCCGTCGTTGTCCTTGGGTGAGGGCATCTGCCACTTACAATCAAACTGGGCTTGCCGGCTTGCTTGCCTGCATGGGCCGGGCCGGGCCGTAATGTGCCCCCCTTCTTCCCGGTACAGTCCCCCGCAAGGACAATGAGTTGATTTCCAGACATGGCGAGGGAAGTCCATTCGGTCCTTGCAACTCAATAATGGGGGCAACGACAAGCTTGCATTCCAGGCACACAAGCTCTGCTGCTTGGGCCTCGGGCAACAAGACAGGGGGGCAGGATACGGAGAAAAGAGAAAAAAAAAAAACAGCAGCCCGGCTCACTCTGGAAGAGGCTCTTGCAGAGGTCCAGCCAAGGGAGAATGTCAAAAAAAATAAAAAAAGAGCCCTCATTTTGTCCCATGGTTATTCAGTTGTCAACACCTCTCCTAGCTGATTTGGGGCCTCTGCTTACAAATAGGAACTCAAAATTTGCAAATTTCATCATGCATTGCAAATAAAAAGCTCTTGCGTTTTCCCCAACGATAAATCATGGGGAAAAAACGGCCTCCACAAGAGGCTCATTGCACTACTATAGACTCAACCAAGAGAGGGGATGAAGGATACTTAGGGAGCAAGGCATGGTTTTTTACAGTAGTTAATTTACTAAGTTTGTTATCATAAGCTAGTAGCCCCAAAAAGATTCCCTGGGAAGAAGAGCAAAAGAATCCAATCACACTACACGAAAACTCTATTTAGTCTCGTGGACATTCAAATGTCAAAAGATTGTCAAGGAAATGTCAATACATTTGTCAAAATAGAATTGCAATTAGATTTGCGTAACTTCTAAAGGTTCAAGATCCTGGAATGAGTTTGTAAAAATTTCAAGCAAGTTCCTTTGATGTCAAATTTTAGTGTAATTTTTCAAAAAAATATTAGAAGGAATCTTGGACATTACTAGCTATCTACAAATTAATCATTTTTGTTTCATTTATTGCCTAAGAAAAAAATTTATGCCCTCTTAAAGTACAATAAAATACCCCAAAGACTTGCAACTGCATTAACCACTCAAGTTTTGTGCTGTTTGGGGCCCAAAAACTTCTTCAGAATACTCTTATCCAATGCAAAGGCTAAAATCTTCACCTTTAATTTTTCTTTAATAAATCTAACCATTGGATCTTTCACTTTAATTGTTCAAGCATATCCTGCATATTTTTTAGAATGGATTGCAAGATAATTGTACCTATAAAATTTAAAAATGAGTTTTTATGCAGTTTAGACAAAATGTTGGAAAATGGATCAATACATAGAAAAAAAATTCATAAAGAAAAATTCATATATTAAACTTTAAAAAAATTACAAAGTAGAAGATGGTATATAACGATAGCAAAACCTTAATAGGTGATGACTTTGGCAAGAAATTGAGAACTGGAAATTCCAATTGTGAGAATACTCTAGTGAGTGATATCTATTTGATGTTTTTGTTTTTGTTTGGAAATTCTAAAAATTGAGTTCAAAAAACATTACATGTGTACTTTACCTTCACTACTTACAAAATAAACTTCTCATAACTTTCAACTCATTATTTTGAATAGAAAGGTTCAAATGGTGTTTTTTTGTATATAAATCAATCAATACAATCAAATGTAACTGACCAATCTTTTATAACCTCTAAAAGACCAAGGCCTTTTTTTTGCCAAAAAACACTTAAAACTGCCATTTCTATAGCAAAGAGTAGAAAAAATTGAAAATTACTATTTTTGTACATATAACCATAGGATCTTGTACCTAACTAAGGTAAAACAATCCATTGTGGTCAAAATTAGAAGTTTGACCTCATGTAGTTGAAAATTTTCAATTTTTTCCCTATAGTAGTGCAAGTGTGAAAAACAGTGAATGCAATTGAAATTATATTGTTTTGACAAAGTATGAATTTGCTACAAATTTTTGAAGTGTTCAACGCATCATGACCCAAAAGAATCTGCCTTAGAATTAACAAAATCTGAATTCATCATGCTCATTTTGCTCACCTAAAGCAGTCATAGTATTTACTAACATGGAAGGCCTAAAAAGTCAATTCTCACAAGGAATTCTCAATGAAAAATTAGAAGTTCCTATTGAAGTCACTAATCACTCCATTAGAATCATGTAAGACATACATTGAAGCCAAACTCTCACAAATTAAAAAACCCCATGATGGGGTCATTCCCTAGGTGACCACTATGGGTCATCTGACCACAATGGGTTGTTTTACCTTAGTATGAGAATGTGAGGGAAAAAAAATCAGAATTTTTAGCCGCAACTTTGATGGCAAGATATTTGCGTGCAAAGTGAAAAAAAAAAAAAAATTTTGATCCAGCCACCTTTGGACTTCGGGGCACTGCAGGTTACTTGAATCTGAGAAAGCAGACTTTTATAAATTTACATGATACATTTAACTAGCCATGGCAGTATGAGGGTGAAGACGGAAAATTATTTAAAAACCCTCGTAACTTAAACGCAGAACCATGGACAGTACAAGCTCTTCTACTACCCAAAACATATCCTGCCTGCCCATCCAGTTGAAAACGACCCCTGCAGCTTGTGGCTGGACACAAGAAGGCGGATACAAGAAGTGAGAAGCCTATAATTGTTGACAAAGAATTGTTACATGGTGGTATACCCAACTAAGTTATGAGACAATAATCCAACAGCACCGCAAGTCGGCCCAACTGCATGGCCAAAAGAACTTGAAGCACTAGATGAGCTATGTTACAACTCAAACGCACCATCAGCTGAATGGAAGAGCTTCTCAGTGACCATAAGCAAAATCCTTCAAAGGAGGGAGGGGCGAGAGGAACACGATGTACAAAGGGGCACTGCCCGCCGGCCATGTATTACAAGGGGAAGAAGAAGACTAGCTGAGCTGAGCTGTAGCCAAAATTGCATCTGCCTCCTAGGAACTCTGACCTGACCTAGGCAGGAATGGCTCCACACGAGCCTCCACATGAACTAGGTGGCGTCCCACGACTTCCCAGGAGAGTGACCGCTTGCACCTACGGATCGCAAATTCTCTCGGTGGTTGTAGAAAGCGCCAAGGTCCACCCCTGGACCCAGGGAGGTGATACTAGCCAAATCTCGTTGAGACAATGTACGCCCCATCCCTCCGCCCGCAGCTGTCATTCCCGAAGCTCCTCCTACCCCCAAGAAATCACGAGTCAACCTGTCACTACCATCATTCTCCCCCCTTGAAGAACCCCCAAGACCTGGCAACAGAGAGCAAGGACCACCCATGCCTTGCAACACTCCTTGCCCTCCAGTGAACGTACTATTAGCAAGAACTTCACTCGGAGACACCCGGTGAGTACTGGGTGGCAGCATCCCCCCCATATTGGTAGAACTAGGTCCAAACATGGAGGGCATACCACTTATTGGGCCCCCAAAGAGTCCAGCACCGCCAGACAAAGAATTCATGAAGTCTTGCACATTAGTGGAACTATCAGAAAGCCTTCCTTGACCTCCAAAATTGTTCTGCCCTAATGACGAGCCCCCCAGACCCTGCGAAACACTCTGCAAGTCACCCGGCCGCCTTATTAACGGAGGTACCATGTTAGACATGTTATTAAGTGGAAGATCACCTGTCCTCCCCAGCTGCTGTTGCTGCTGCTGCTGGTGTGGCTGTGGCTGAGGCTGAGGTTGAGGCTGGGACTGTTGTTGTTGTTGCTGCTGCTGCTGCTGCTGTTGCTGCTGCTGTTGGGACTGCTGCTGGGACTGCTGCTGAGTCTGCTGCTGCGGCTGCTGCTGCGATTGCTGGTCTTGGCGTTGGCCTTGCCACATGGTCATAGAGCTTGACTCAGCCCCTCCTAATCCAAAACCTCGCAATAGGGAAGTGTTGCTGGCCGTGGCACCCATTTGAGCAGCTTTCTGCAGCAAAGCTGTTGCAGACATTTGTGCAGAGGCAGTGTGCTGCTGCTGTTGCTGCTGAGGATTGAAAAGTGGCGACACTGAGCTCAGGGTTCCAACGCCATTAGTTTTCCCTGAAATAGAATTGCTCGTCAATCCAGCTGAAGAAGTTGGGGACAGCCCAGCTGCAGTCGACCCTCGCTCCATACGATTAGCTCCTGCTGTGAAATCTGAAAATCCCGAGATACCCATGCCAGCAGTAGCTCCACTCTGTGACGGACTAGACCCTTGGAGTCCTTGCAGTCCATTTCCAGATGCAAATAAATGAGCGAACATGCTTCCAGACGGTCCTAGAGGAAGGTGACCACTTGAAGGTCTCGGTGCCTGTGGCACTTCGTAGTCAAGTGGATTCATCATTCCCGGTAGCCCTGAACCACCCGGCATCCCTTTGTGGGCCTGCAACAGAAATGGGGGATTGCAATCTGATCCAGACAACAGCTGGTGCATGTGCTGCTGAGGACCAGCAGGACCTGGGCCAGGTCCTAACCAAAGCGACAATCCAGTGCCAGTTCTAGAGACAGTACCAGAGCCGGGAACACTCCAACGAGGTAGCAGAGAGTGACCACCCTCACTTAGACCACTTAGACCAGCCATGGACGGTGGCAAACCGCCAGGTCTAGATGATAATGGGACCACGTTAGTCAGAGGATCCCCACTCATACGACCCACGTTATTACCGTGAGGAGAGGAAGGAGCCCCCATGACTGACATGGAAGACGAACCTGGACCGACAAGGCCATCAGGTTGTCCACCACCCTGCTTTCCAGCGGATACTCGGGCACTCTCTTCTGCCAGAGCATCACAAAAAGCTCGGTGGGTAATAAAACTGTCGCGCCTGCAATGTTATCAAAGACCGCAAAATCAGTCATCACATGTACATCACTCACAATCATATCTCATTGAACAAAGTGCGTGTCAAAATGCAGAAATACAGTGCAGAATCTATAGTTCTAGATGACTGCAATTGCACTCGCAAAAGTGAGACTATCCAAAGGAAACACAATGTTCAGGATATTCGGCTAATTGACACAATTGACCTAAGAATGTCTGACCTTGAGTCATTGAAGAGATACGATTAAATGCAAAGATCGACATGAGGGAAAGACTGACCTGGAAAATAAGGTACCACAATCGCAGCGGTACTCTCGAGTACCACAAGTCTTAGAGTGGGCCTTCCAGTCGGATTGAACAGCGTATCTCTTAGAGCACTTGTCACACTTCCACTTCTTCTCACCGTGCTTTCGGCAAAAGTGTTTTTTAATACCAGTCAAGTCGCCCAGAGCACGCGACGGGTCGTGATGCACACAAGAGGGCTCAGGGCAGATATAGACGCGCTTCCGAACCTCCTTGCTGGTCCGTTGCCGCAGCTTCCAGGGCAAGTTGTGTCCGCGCCGGTGTAACTGCAGGTTTTGGTCTCGCTGAAACCCCTTGTTACAAATTTCGCACACGAATCGATTCGTGGCCATCAATGTTTTTGGTGACAACGCTATCACCTCCGCGTCAGGGTCTGCAATATCCAAAACATTCAAAATTGTTGACATCATACACTCATATTTTCACTCGACCATAGAGATACGTTACAGTACAGAATGTTCGTCACATGTCTCATGACCTTCCAATTCATCCTCAAAACCGCTCTACTCTAAGACCAAGTGCCGCGGAGAAGCAGTTTCCAACGTACTTAAACATACCCCATCAGCTCCACATGTAGCTTACTGCGCTACCGTGAACTCATCAGAATCATATTTGAGGTGATCAATAGGTGGCTCCCGTAAGGGAAGCAATACACACAATCGGCAGCTGCGAAAATCTCACGGCAGTCTCGTGATGTGGAGACAACATGAAATTCCACCAGCAAGATGTCACGTACATCTCCAGTACAGTTTAAGATACCGGGGCCAGAGAGACCGGACGTCATTACGTGAGCTGCAGTTCAGCTTGAATGTTTACAATATTTAATCCCACAGTTAGACATACAATTTACTCTAGCGAATCGGAAGTGCTTAAACATTTTCGAGGAATGGAAATGTGCTAATGTTGATCTCAGAAAGAATGGAACCAAATCCTAAAAAAGCTAGTTTCCTTCGCAGAAACGATGCGAACGTAGTGCGAAGGTGGTTGCAGCACCCTAGGAAGAAGTCATAACATGAGCGCACCTGGAGTACCCGGAAGATTCCGCTTGCGTTTAACAGCAACAGCAAGAGGCTGACCACTTGAGACCGTAACAGTGGTCGTAGTGGGGGTGGCTGGGGTGGACGATGTCGGCGGCATCCCAGGATTGGTGCCATCGGTGCGGTTGCCAGAAGACACACTCGCCTCGCCAGCTGATGCGCTGGTTAAGTTGGACAATGTCATTTCCTCTTCTACTTGCTGCTTCTTCACTGTGACGGGGAGGATCCCGGCGAGAGTGCAAGGGGCGTCTGGCGTCCCAATACCAGTGGAAGCTAGGGGAGATGCACCAAAGCCGCCGCTGAGAGCAGCTGACAACACCAAACCTGAGCTGCTGCCGCAGGTGTGCTCTTGTCGCGCATCAGGCTCTCCCCTGGCTGCGCTCCTCACTGGCGGTCCTCCAGCACACGGGAGCGCCGTCGCAACCAACAAACTAACGCGGTGATTCCTCACCACCGCACCCCTTGCTTCCCGTTCACTACCTTCCTATGCGCCCTGGCTGGCACAATGGGCACAAATTGCATCGTCGCCAGCGCCTCCTCACGCACTTTCCTCGGCCCCCGAAGTCTGCAGGCGCCGTCGTCCCAACGGCCACGGCTGCAGAGCGAGTTCGCTGCTACTCCTACCTCTTCGTCCGCCCCTAGAGCAACAAGCCACAGAACAGGGCCGCGGTCCCGGGCAAATGACGACGGGTCTCCGCAACCGTCCGCATCCATGCCGGAGCCTGCTCACGGTGCAAGCCAGCGCCTACGCACAGCACTCTGCGCCTCATTCTCTAAGCACCCCGCCCAGCGCAGCGCAGCGCACAGCAGCGGGAGGGGAGGGGAGGGAGGGGCGGAAGTGGGGGACTGAAGGAATCTACTACCAGGCCAAGAGGATGCGGGAGGGAGGAGCCAAACCTCCCCAAACAGTCTTTCAAAGATGACGACAAAAGGAAGCGCAAGAGCAGGCAGGCCCTGGCCGGACGTAAGGAAGAGTCGAAGAGAGAGAAAAGAAAGAGAGAGACTGAGAGACTGAGTGGGAGGAAGGGGAGACAGAACGGAGACGGAGAAGAAGACGACGACGACGACGAAGCAGGAGACGACTCGTGAGTAGGCAAGTAAACTTAAAGAGCGGCAGCAGGGAAGAGAAGAGAGATGTGAGAGAGAGAGAGAGAGAGAGAGCGCGAGAGATGAGAGGAGAGAGAGAGAGAAGATGCCACCCAGCAGGTAAGGACGGAGGGACTGAGTGGTGGAGCAGGAGCAGCACCGGGCCCAACAGAGGAAGAGGGGGAGAGAGAGTCAGAGTCGCAGAGGTCGTGGAGTGAATTTTCTAAGAAAGGCAGGCGGGCGGGCAGGGCGCGATGGGAGCATGGGGCATGGGGATCGAAGACTTGGTTGTGCCCCGTTGTGTTGTGTTGTCTGGCTTAGTTAACTTAACCCACATTTTCCAACCCAGAAGTTGAGTTAATCGGCTCATGGTCCCTGTGCCCCATTATTAGGACCCCTCCTTCCCTCGGACCTCTCCGTCCCTTGCCACGGGATGATTAACTTAAGTTAAGTTCAAGTAAGCTTCCCTCCTTCTGCTACAGTACTGCTCGGGTCTCCGACTCTCACGGCACTCGGTCGTTCCTCCGTCCGGAGAGGATCTTTTTGGCCTACTGGATGTACAGTAGACCGCTGGAGGAGAAGTGGGACAACCTGCCCCTTAGTTAGTAATACGTTGAATTGGGAGTTGATTAATTTCATTTCTCATAACTTCGCACAACAAAATCGGGACTTGGATTCCAAATATGAATTGGAATGGCCCCAATGGGAGCATTTGTGGTAAACAACAAGTCATACACAAAGACTTGTACACCATGTTCATACATTGGGATCTGCCATTGGACTAACATATATTTATAGATAAGAGAATTAAACAACAAAAAAAAATCTTAATTGTGAAGTAGACATTAGGGGTTTTCAAATGAACCTTCATCTAGTATTTCTAAATATAAAAAAGTGTAATTATGGTCATTCATTATTCCGGTTGAAATCATTTTTGAATGGCCATTTTTTGAACTTGGCACATTACTTTGGCACGAAGAATACTGCACTCTGTAAACCATATAGTATATGTACAGAGTCTGTATATTACAAAAATGTCTACCCATGAAGGACCAAGGCCTTTTCTTCATGAAGAATTGCCATTTCTACGGCAAAATGCAATTTCTCTTTTAAACCATTTATTTTGAATATCTAATTGTAGGATTCTTAGACTAATCTTGTATAAAATTGTGTAGAAGAAATTCTAGGAACTTTGAAAATGTAGATTGCAAGATATTTGCATGTATAAAGTAAAGAAAAATACTGGTTTTCTTGCATGTTGCCTGATAAGATTAAAAGGCTTTGAATCTTCTTAACTTTAAATTTTTTGCAATATATCTTTGAATTAAAAAATGATATATTGAAGAATCAAAGTTGAGAGTCTTAGAAAAAATTAACCAAAAAAAATAGTTAATTTCTATTCTTTAAAATATTGTTCAATATAAGCAGGTACAAGATTGAAGGTAAAACGAAATCGTTGTAAGATGGAATTGGAAAACATTAATTCCAACAATGAGTTGTTTTAGCAAACAAAGAAAAATATAAAGGACTTGTTTTTTTGAAAAAATTGTGAAAATTGAGTTCAAAAATCAGAATCCTGCAAGTTATTTTTTGAAGAAGATGCTCTAATTTCGCTTGGAAAACAAGACTCTCTATGCTGCCCAATGAACTCTATTTCGAGTCTAAGATGAAACTTTTGTTCTTGGGCCCCTATTGAAATAAAAAATTATATTCCCATAAAACTAATGTATCTTTTTGTCTTCCCAAAACAATTTCAAACAATCATGTTCAACATTGGAATCCTAGGAACCTTCCCCAACTTCCATTTGTTTCCAAAGGGGACCCACCCTTGGACCTTAGTTACGGGTAAAGAATTAGCACAAGACTGATCTTTGAACATTTTGACTGAATGCAATTGGAAGTGTTGGATGAATCCAGTGACTCCCCCTGGCAAAGATGAAAACCATCCCCAATGTGTTCCGCTGCTAATAAGACGATTGCCATATAGGCCAACCCAATGAAACCTCGTGTCCATGCATCCCCTCCTGTAGTCCTGTCCAGTCCTGTCCAGTACCTCCGTTTTCACACTGTCTCTCTGTCTCTCCGCCCCTATTCAGACCTGCAGCGCCCGAATTATAAGTTTTATCCTCCATCTCCCCAATTGTCCACTCCATGCCTGCTGCAATGTCTTTCTGTCCGTCCGTCCGTCCCATCCAGGAGCAACTGGACAGGACAAACTACAAACCAACCCCCCATGTCCCCATGTCCCCGAAATGATAACTGAGTTTGGTGCATTTTGCATTTTGCAATTTCCATTTTGCATTTTCCCAGAGGGAGTTCAAAAACACATCAAACCCCGTCTAGCTCCGTCTCATCCTGCCCGCCTGCCCGCCTGCCCGCCTGCTCGCTCACCCCGGCCTAGTTGGACTTCCCTTCCCCCACCTTCCCTTCCCTTATTACTGTAGAGGGCTGGCTGGCTGTCTGGCTTCAACTCCACTGGGAGTCTGGGACTGATGGACGAGTCGAATTTCACTTCACTTACTCCCTGCAGTGATGATGAGAAGTGAAGACCAGCCTGGGAAGGAAGTCAGTCCATTCACTCCAGTGGGACTTGGGGACTTGGGGAGGGAGAGCACCCCGGCCCCATCATGGAACGGGAAGATAGATGCCTGCCTGGGGGTCAAGGATCCAGGAATAATAACTCAAGGGAACTTAGTAATAAGCTTACCGTACCTGGAATCTCTGCACCACAAACCCGACCTCACTTAAGTAGTACCTATATTCACAGTCTTCGTAGGGATTTATAGGTGAAGTCATATTTCTCTACACCATCAGAGGAATTAAACCCTAAAGGACTGGCATATGTTTGGGGGGCTGTATAGAAATTTGGGGCGGGCAGGTATGTGTGAGTAGAGATTTGCATATTTTAGGCTGAAATTTCAACAAAAGGTGGACACGAGGAATATCTTTCATATGCACTAAATTTCATGACATTTGGAAATTTGAGTCAAAACTGATGGCTTAATATGTTACTTTTTTATTGTAACTAGGCAATTCATGCAAATAAATTAAAAAAATCACTTTTTTCAAAAAGAAAAAATTCGAACTTGGTTTTCTAGAATTATATATATATATATATATATATATATATATATATATATATATATATATATATATATATATATATATGTGTGTGGAAAGCTCTGAATCATCCCATTTTAATCAATGGGTCAAAAGTTATGAAGATTTTTAGTTTACGAGCAGTTAGGGATTCTCTACTCTAAATTAAAATTTGAAATCCTTTATTTTACTCAATTTTCAATATTTTTTGAAAAAATAAAATCCGAGAATGTAGATTGTTTATTACAACAATGCAACCATTAGGATTGGTATTTTTCAATTCTATAATTAAATTATTGACAATTTAGTATTTTGAATCATTCTCTACTACTATCAACTTACTATTTTTTTCCTATGTGCTGAACAATTCCAAATGATCTGAAATTTTTCAAGCATGTAGCTAACTTGTCTAGGAAAAAGAATCTAAAGAAGCACCATCATTTTGGACATTTTTTCATTGAAACGTGAGCTTGTGAAGTGCAGCTACCCTGTTTTTTTGCAGGGCCAAAAAAATGATTCCAAAGTATTTGAATGCTTATATCTTGCAATCCACGAGGTGGAAATTTCTGAAATTTTTACCACATATTCTCAAGTCAGCATACTACAAGATCCTATAGTTACATGTGTTAGTAAAAGTCTTTTTTCAAAAATTTGGTACTTGTACTAAAAATGGCAGTTTTTGAGCATTTTCAACGAAAACATAGTCATAGAACTTTAGGGGTTAAGATATTGGAAATGGGGACAATATCATAGATTAGTAGGCGGGGGAATTGCAAAAATAGGGCTGATGTCAACTTTTTCATTTTTATGGGAAATGGGGGTTTGGACATAAGGTGGGTATACCCAAAACCGTCACAAATTGGTGCCGTGCCTAGTTACTATTATTAAGCTGATCAGATTTTCATATTTTCTTGTTGGCAAGAGAAAGGAGGTTCCAACGCACCAAAGAACGCAACATTTGGATATTGTATGCAAAAGTTATTAAGGAACAAAGTTTGATTCTAAAAGCGTTTCTTCCACATAGGTACAGAACTGATTTTGGAGATGTACAGAGAGTATAGATGGTGGTTTAAGGTCAGTGGCGCATTTGGGTGTATCTACCTTAACTGAATTCGTAGGAGGAGGAGAAGTAGAGCACAGGTTTGAATAATCAATCTACAAGCTTTCATTTGTTGGCTAAACTAAAACTTAATTTATTAGACATGCTTTAACCAAGGAAGGAGTTTTTTCAAGAGAAATTGTCAAAAAAAAATGGCCACTCTCTAGTGCATTGACCAAATTTGAAAATTAAAATGTCTTTTTTGAATTCCAACCATACAAAAGTTTAGTAAGTCATGTTATATAAAAGTGTGTAAATAATTTGAAGCCATTTGACCATGTGAATTGTAAGATTATAACATTTGAGGTTTGAAAAATAAATTGTTTTTTGACCCTCTCAAATAGGGACAAAGGATTTTAAGCTCTCTTGGATTCAATTTTTTCCTTTATACAAAAATAAGGATATAAATCATTAATTAGTATATCTTATTAGGTACAGTCATGCAAAATTTTAGAAGCAAGTGAGGGGGTCTACCTTACTCTAAATCAACCTGTAGTGTGAGGTAGTCAAGTAATCCATCAATACACTAGCCACTTTTTAATGGTTTCTTGGACATTAGGAGATTTGTTATTTTGAAATCCAAATGGTGAAACTATAGAGCAAGACTATGTGGAAATCATAGAATTATTTTCCTTTCCACAAAAGTAGTTAGTGTATACACCTTATGTCAAAATTTCAAAAACACTAGTTTAAAACAGACTTTGTAGGAACCTACGTAAACATTCAATTGCCCATTCAATGGACAATTGACCTTTAGGAGTTAAATTCAAATATTGAACTTGTGACTTGGTCCAAAGCCAATCAAAATGGAATTAATATTTTGTGAGATCCATTTAATTCCTAAATGTTAAATTAAGGTCATCTTAAACTACCATGTAGTAGTGATAGGGTAGAGGCAACACGAAACCAAAATTGTCAAAAAAATTAGAAGGTCTTTTTTCAAAAAATAAAAAATTTGTAAGGAAGGAAAAAAATCTCAAAAAAAAAAAATGATTTGGCAAGACAAGCTGACCTTGTGCTTCATGTATGGTAATTATGTTTGATACTCTAACGTTGAATTTTTTCTATAGAACTTGGACACTTGTCATTTAGAATTAAGTAGTCCATGATTTTGAAAGGAATCATTTCCTAAATTTGATCCTCAAGCATGCATCAACAAAAATATATTCAATGATTATTGAAAAAATCCAGCGCTCAAGATGAATTTTGTAACAACATACCAATAGGGGAGTTAGGCTTTTGAAAAGCACTTGTAGTCAAATAAATAAACATATTGTAAAACATATTTTTAGTAGAGTTTCTCTTAAGATCAAAAAGGTACAAATTGATAGGAAAATGAAGAGGTACTAAACTACCTTTACGCGAAGAAAAATGAGGGGATGGGAGAAATGTGATGAATGAAAGAATTGCAGTATAAAAGCATACATAGGTTGTTCTTTAACTATTGTATACTGGTATGATGTTCATTATTATGTAATTTTCATCTTTTCATCCTTTATTACAACCAATTGATTGTACATCATCCTGAATTTTATTCCTCTTTTAGCATACTTGTAATTTTAGGGGTTCTAGTAGTTATCAAGTTCACTTCATTTCAAATAAGTTGTAACCTTCTAAAGGATCAAATGTTTGTTCAAAGGACAAGTGGAATTCAAGTAGGTGATGATGAAGTAAAAATGAACAAATAATTATGAAAATTTGATATAAGATGGAGACATTCACCCCCTTTGTAAGAATGTAAGAAAATTCATATGCAATGTTCAAACCAAAAGTTATGATGCCTGAAAAATTCTTAGCAATTTTAGCAATTTTGGCACCTTTAGTAAAATTCATCATGTACTTTGGAAATTTGGCATGTATATAACTAACATGCTATTATATTCAGTTGTCACAAAAAAAATCTAGTGCAAAAGCCTCATTTTAAAACGAGTCAACATTCTATTACCTTGTCATGCAAGTTTGAAAAAAAAACATTTTCATCTAATTAAACATGCTATTGTCTTAGAATCTATCCTCCAAAATTCTTTTACCTTTTTTCGCACATTTCAAATGTTTTTCTCCAAAATTTCATCAATGGATTCAAATCAAAATGTCCGTGTTCTACAAAAATTGATCAAAAAATGACTAGCGTAATGCAGGGTGACTGATGTCTTTGTATTGCAAGGTGTTTAAAAGAAAAATAGTCCTATTTGTTGCTTTTGGAATTTTGCATAAATGTATCTAACAAGATGCAACATTGTATGCATTTGTTAGAGTTGTCATTTCATGCCAAATATTTAAATAAAGTTGGAAAATCAAATCCAGTATATATTTTAAATAGGAATGTTTTTTCAAACTTTGTATTTTCTCCATGTAATTTTTTTTTAAAACCATTTTTTCTAAACTTTTAGCATCCATTTTAAAAATTATTTCTTGCCAACTTTAATAGTCAGATATGGTATTTGATAGTGTAGAGGCTGAATTCTATGTAGAGCAAAAAATTATTCCAAGAGGGCTCAAAGTTTGTTGACTCCATTTCAAAGTAATGAAATAAAGTTTTTTTCTCACTTCAAACATCATAATCTTATAATACACATGATCAAGTCCATACATTAAATTGGATTGTCTGTCTTATTTTGTTTTGTTTTGTTTTGTTTGTTTGTTTGTTACGATGACATCTTCTAGATTGTAAGTCTCCCAATTGTATTCTTGGTATAGTTGAAAAGTTCTTTGCGAGGAAGGGTGCAAGGGCTTTGTTTCATGGTATTTGGACTTATAGTGTGAAAGATATTGAAGTTTGAAGTTTTTATAAATTAGAAATTAAATAATTATTTTAATTTTAATTTTATTATAATGTGGCAATGGCACAAGACACACTAGTATACATCATACTAGGTTGTTGTTTTATTTTGTTTGTTACAATGACAATGAGATCTCCAAAACCGTGTGACTTTGAAACTGTTCTTGGTACAATTAGAAGATTGTCTGCAAAGACGGATACACGGTCTTTGTTCTGTGGCATTTGAACATATATATCAAAAAAGATGTTGAATTAAAAAATTAGAAATTTATTTATATTATTTATTTTATTATTATATTGTATCAACAATAACGGGCATAATAGTCTCTATATATTAAATAAGGTTGTTTATTTTATTTTATTTATTATGGTTAGATCCCCGGAAGAGTACGTCCTCCGGTCACATTCTTGATATTTTAAGAGAGTTCTTTGCAAAGAGGGGTGCACAAACTTTGTTTTATGGCATTTGGACTTACAACAAAAAGAACAATTGAATTTTGAAGTTTTCATGAATTAAAAAAATTAGAAAACTTATTTTATTTTATTTTTATTATTTTGTGGCAATAATTTAAGGCCTATTAATCTTTATACATTAATTTAGGTTGTTTGTATTGTTTGTTTGTTATGGTGAGATCTCCAGAACAATGCATCCTCTAGTCGCATTCAAGGTACCAATAGAAAGCTCTCTACAAGGAGGGATGCAAAAACTTTGTTCCGTGGTGTTTGAACATTATGGTATTAAAATTATAGATTTTTGATTCATTTTTTTACTATAAATTATGCAAAACTACAAAACTTTGGAGAGGGGGCATGATTAAATCATAATAAAAAACTAGACCAATGATATAAGACTATACTACTTTCTCTTCAAAATCATTGATAATTTTTCTTGCATTGTTTTGTTGTATCTTTTGAGTACATTGTGAGTACATTGTGAGTACATTGTGAGTACATTGTGAGTACATTGTGACAAAGTGCCACTTTTCACTCACTTGTGAAATAATTGATACCCCCCTACTGCATATTTATATTTTTTGCGAAGCTGTTCTGATTGCAATTAATATGGGATATCGACATATGGAATATTGACATACATGTGTGATATATCCGTATGTCGCCAGTATTAATATTATGTACCCTATATAAAATATTCCGTATCAGTATTAGATAATTGTATCAGTTTAAGTATTCAAAAGAAGTTTTGCTTTTGTTTTTGAAAATTGATGGTAGCGGAAGAGGGCTCAATTTTTTTTGGACGGCCTAGGCTCAATATCGTTGTTTTTCATCAACGGCTGCAAATTTTTGATGGGAGGGTTTTATTCCCCCCTTGCAATTGACGGCTACAAACTTTCGATGAACGGGAGGCATGCAAAGGGGGGCCTACAACTTTTTGGTACATTGTCTTTGTTGATTATCAATTTGTCAGACGATATGGCATTTTTGGATGAATAGTAAATGAATTTCATAAGTTTTAATAAGTTTCAAAGAAATTTGACAGTGCTTTTTTAACATAATTTGAAAATTTGAAAATATTTTTCAATTCAAACATTTGTAAATTTACATGTCAACTTTATGGGTTTCAATTTTACAAATTTATCAATGAGACTACTATACTCAGTTTTCAGGCCTAACATTTATGTTGAATGATTAATTAAAGTTATTGTACAACAAACATGTACTCTTGTACAAAACTTCCCAAATAACAATAAAAAGACTCATAATCATTCCATTGACAACCATCTGGTATAACCCACTCATATCAGATCACTCATATCAGATGCACAAATCACGAATTTTCTCAAATTCAAATACTACAAAGGTAGATAGATAGATAAGAACTCCGGTCTTCAAAGAAGGCCGGCGTGAATAAAGTGTCTGTTTGTAATGACAATGAGCCGGTGTCCAGTGGATCAAGGGCCATTGATGCAAAACGACTATACAAATTCAAATACTATGATGTAATGACAAGTTCCCACAATCTGACTATAAATTCTAAAACCAACAAATGCACATCCCTTTCTCAATCTATGCATTCTTCGTTGCTTTTAGAGTAGGTGATACAATTATTTGGAACAGGCAACGGCTTGTTCAGTGTATTTTTGCTTAGGTCTTGAGTCATTTTGTTCCTCTTTGTCCAACCTTTGGGCTTGGCTGTTGTGTTTCTTCTATTTTGCAATGGAATTTCCATTTGTTCGGGGAGGGGGAATTCACATGGATGGCAAACAAATCTCTTACTAATTATTACTACAAGAGCGCATAGAGCCACATGCACATCTTAATTTAAATACTACAAAATATTTTTGACATTCCAAAATATGCCATACAATACACTTATAAAAATCAGCCAAATAGCAATCAAATATTCTAGAGACATTTTGTAGTAGATTTTTTTTTAATGCAATGGGGTTCTCATTTGTTCATGTGTGTACACAGACACACACACACACACACACACATATATATATATATATATATATATATATATATATATATATATATATATATATATGTGTGTGTGTGTGTACACATACATTCCAAATACATCCTACTACACAAAAGGTGCATAGAATTTAATCAAAATTTATTTGTCCTTCTTAACAATCTCCCCTGTAACTAAACACCCAATATACCTGCCACTCATGAATATTCTACCATTGAACACCACATCCCCACAACCCTTTGCACTTTCCGCATTACATTGGGGAAAATTTCCTCATTACATTGGGGATTTAAAAATCTAAAGCCTTCCTCCTAACAAAGGTATGTAGTTTGGGCATCACTCTCTTAACTATAATTGAGGGATCCAATATAAACAATCTACCAAAAATTGTTGAAATTATTTATCTTTCGTTTAAAAGTTGAAAATGAGGTTTGGTAATTGCGTTTAAATTAATAAAATTTTCAATTTTCAATTTTCAATTTTCAATTCTTTTTTTTAAAGAATTTGGCACCTTAAATACAGAAACATTAAGAAGGTGGTCAATTTGTTAATTTGTGATTTGCATGCGGTGACTTGATTGCAACGGCAATCCAAATCAGCCAAATTCCTCTCATTTGTGAGTATTTGCTCATTTGTGTGTATTTCTAGTATTTCTCTAGTTGTTTACAAGATAAAAGGGGACATGAGGTTGACAAAAGCAATAATGAACAATGCATCACTTAAATTTATCTTTGTCAAATTTTGGAAGCTTTCAAAATGAATTTGGCAAATTTTATGATGGTTCAACATCTACAATATTAATTTATTTGTTTTTTATTCCCTCTCATAGTAATTTCCAACAAATTCAACAATTGTTTTTTTATTTTAATTTTGGTTGACCATGATAGCCTTATATGACGATATGTATTGTTTAATTGATGTGAAAAATTCCAAACTATGCAAGAACTAAACTACATCTTTTTATAATTGAATTACTTGTAATCCTAGACAATTATCATCAACTCTGTATATGGTTGAGCATTTTGGGATTCACGATCTATTATGTTTTTGCATTGCTTAACCCCTAAGAGCCCAAGGCCTTTTCAACCTCAAAAAACACCCAAAACTGCCATTTCTAGAGCATTCATCAAAAAAGTTTGAAAAATTGATTTTTGGGGAATGTAACCATAGGATCTTGTATTTAACTTGTGTGAGAATATGTGGTAAAAATTTCGTGAGGTTTGACCATACAAAATGCAAGATATTTGCATTCAAAGTCTTTTTTTTTCCCCATTGTGCCCAAAAATTTCAGGTGCTTTTGACCGCCATTTGCTGATTTTTTTTCCACTACAGACCTCCAATTTAAAAAAATTCTTATGGGGAAACATGTTAGGCATGTGCATGCCAATTTTCAAGGCAATTCAAGACAATCCCGACATTCAAAAAAATTAAAATTTGCCACTATGTCCCAAGAAATGACAATACACTAGGCCATTTTCAAATAATTTTTCCCACTCACACATTTTTTGATTTAGAAAATCTGAACGGTGGATTGAAAGATGCACTTGTACTTCAAAAGTAGGAAAAAAAAATTGGAAAAATGTCGAAATCTTTAACATCTACAAGCTCATAAAGCCTAATGTAACCTCCCAATAGGCACAACAATAGCCTCTCTTGCCATTTCTTGCCACCTCTCGTCTCTTGCCACCTCTGCTGTCCCTTGGGAGTCAAAGGCAGGGGCAATAGATTCTTGAACTGAAATTTTTTCTTCAATCCTTCATAACTTTTGGAGGACAAGTCGGAATTTGCTCAAGTTTATGTTCCCGCGAACCTAATGTGATTTCCTATCTCCCAAAAAGTTTCAAAAAATCATGTGAAAAATTGAGGTCACATGAGCTTGCTTGAAGTACCAAGTGTCCCTTGAGGGGACACTTGGGCTTCTAGGGGTTAAATTCTAAAGGACTACGAAGCCTACTTTATCTTTTTAAGAATTTGGATACTTTCTACTAACTTCATCCTTTAGAAATTTTTCCCAAAATCTTTAGAAGAGCGCTCTAGTTAGCAATATGTATCCCATGTTTTTGGGAGAATTCCCATTTTTTGTCAAAGTTTTTTTTAGATAAATTTTCTTACATGTATTTTCAATCCATTTTTCCAACACAGAGACTAAAATGCAAAAGTTATAGAACATATGTTTTGTTTTCTCTTAAAATGTTGAAAAACAAAACCTTATCTTTGTGAAGAGCTACCAAAAAATATTTTTTGAAACTTAGGCAGATTGAACTTGCAATCGGTCGAAATTTTTGCTCTAAAATTTTAGGAAATTGTATTTGAAGAAGTCAAGTAAACAATCCTATGATTGGATTGATTGAAAATTTGAACAACTATTGAATGCAAAACACACCTCAAGCATACAAAAATGTATTTTTTCATACATTTTTTTTTTTTTTTTTTTTTTTTTTTTTGTATATTCTTGTATTTGTTCTTTAACATTAATACAATATAGATTTTGAAGAACTTGAGTTATAAATATTCTATAATTAAAAGGGTACTAGTAGATCTAGAGTCAGAAATGAACTTCTTCACTTCAAAAAATGAACCCTAAAAACAATTAACATAAAAAATAAAATAGTAAAATAATTAAATTCCTTAAAAAACTTTATGATTAGGGCTGAATATTTAGAACTTAAAGAAAAAAACTATTTACAAAATCGCAGATGTCCTATTTACAATTGATCTTAGAAGGAATTTTCAATTTTATCTTTAATTTTAAATGAAAGACATTGAAGATGAGGATTTTGAAGAAGTTTTTTGGCTTCAAAACACTACAATCTTTTAGCAATTATAGGTGCTTTATCAGTTTTTTGTATTCAAACTAAATTCTACAATTCTACGATTAGAGTTGTTATGTACCAAATTATACTTTTGTACAATGTACCAATATAATCTCTTCAATATCAAAATTTCTAAATTTTGTTTAAATATTTAATCTCTAAGTCCTAAGGCCTTTTTTCATCAAAACTCATTCTAAATTGTCATTTCTATTGCAAAGAGCAAGTTAAAGCTTAAAAAATGGTTTCATTTTGCATATCCAACCATAGAATCTTATATAATTAGACTAGTATAAAAAAATGTAGAAGATATTTCAATTTTTTTAACCATACAGATTGCAAGATATTTATATTTGAAGTGAAAGAAATGGGTGATTTTGCACCTTGTATGATTAGATTATAAGACTTTGTAACTTTTTAGCTTCAAATTTTTGAACTTCCAATATTAGAATAAGTTTTTTTAATGCTAAAGAATTGAATTGAAAGTCTAAGAAAACAAATTTATAAAAATTAATTTGATTTTCATTCTTTGAAAAATTGTTAAGTAGAAGAAAGTACTAGATCGAAGGAAAGACTAAACGGTTAATAGCTCTATGATGGAATTGAAACACACTAATTTCAATAGCAAGATTATTTTAGCAAGTGAACTAACTCTTATAGAACCCTTTTTTGTAAATTTGTGAACTGAGCTCAAATGAATCTTATAAGTTATTTTTTCAACTAGATGTTTTGATTAGCTCCAAAACAAGGTTGTATATAATTTTCTCAGTACTAGTCCAAATAGAGTCAATCAAATCTTTTCAATTAGACAATATTAGAAATCAAAGCTATTTTTTTTCTATCTTCAAAAAGAAATTCAAAAAATCCTTACCTTAAATTAGGCTGTTTGTTTTGTTTTATTTTGTTTCGTTTGTTATAGTGAAATTTCCTAGACCACAAGTCCCTCAGTCGCATTTTTGGTACCTTTAGAAAGTCCTTGGCGAGGCAAGGTAGCAAGGGCTTTGTTTTGTGCCATTCCAATTCACAGTAGAAAAGATACTGAATTTTCAAGTTCTCATGAATTATAAAAATTGAAAATCTTTTACTTCTATTGTGATTGTAGTAACGGCACAAGGCATACTAGTCTATACCTTAAGTAAGGTTGTTTGATTTGTTTTGTTTGTTACAATGAGATCTTTTAGACTATGCATCCCTTGATTGCGTTCTTGAAATTGTCGGAGCAAGCCCTCAACAAGGTGGGGTGTAAAGACTTTGTTTTGTAACATTCTGGCTTGCGGAAGACAAGATACTGAATTTTGAATTTTTTCTAAATTAAAAAATGACTCTTACTTTTATTTTGACTGTGGCAACGACACAAGGCACACTTATCACAATGAAAATTGAGACCATAGGAGCCTCCCCTCCAATTCCATTTGTGTCCAGTAGGGACACAATGGAACTTTGGGGGTTCCAATCCTCATCAATTGTTTGAAGAACTGACGCAAACCCCAGATGCTATAGTACCGGTCTTTTCGAGTCGCCTCCTCCTCGAATAAAGTGGGAAAGAGTGATTCGGCAGGTCGATGCTTTATAGTCTATATCGATATTTCGCCCGATTTGGTTTCTTTTCCTACCATATAATTTCGTTTCTAAAACCTCCATTGTCGTCTGGCTCCTCCAATTTTTCTAAATCCCTTTTTCTTGCGGTAACGGATCGGAGCCAATCCGTCCTCTGTATGTGACTAAGTATAGGGCAATGCCCGACGATAAGGGTATTGCCCGACATAAATCACGACTAAAAGAGGAGATAAAATTGGATGAAACAATGAGCCGGATGAAAAATCCGTTATCCCCGATTACGCGATTTTGCTTGCGTAATCGGGGTTTACGGCACAGAAGCTTCCCACCGATTGAACGGGACGGGAACCAGGAGTGGTTTACGTATTAGATAACCGACGAGCCGCGGTAGCGGCGAGTAGGTTATCAGACATAACCGGTTGTTCACTTTTCAATCACAACTTTTGATCTCCGTGATCCAAGGGTGGAGGAAGCAAGTTGAGAGGAGAGAAGGTTATGAGTTGCAACTTGTAATGGCAATGGTGATGGTTTGCCAATGGGACGGCGCCACGTGAGTGTTGAAAACTCAACAACCAGTTATGTTATGATATTAACTGAAGTTCGCCCCCCGGCCCTCCCTTTGCAGCCACAAGCCAGCTTAGCTTAGCTGAGCTTAGCTTAGCTTTCCTTTCCTTTCCTTTTGATGAGCATTTCCAGCCTGTCTGATACCCCTTCCTTTCCTGCCTGCCTGCGGCCTGCCTGCCTGCCTGCCTGCCCCCAGCGAAAGGCCCCCAACGAATGGTTCTGACCCTGCAGTCCAGCTCTGACATAAAGAGCCGAAGCTTATCTATCTTTATGCCCCGCCAATGGAGGAAAGCCGAGTGCAACTCCAGCCAGGGCCACATTTTAACTTACTCGGAACGGGCTTCTTATTATTATCTCACTACTCCCTCCCCCTACTGGAGCTGAGCTCTCGTCCAGCCAGGGCCGGGACTGTCCTGCAGTACTGGAACTACTTACGGAGTACTTATTAAGCTCCGTTCAATTGCATCCCTCCAAAACTCCCCTTTCGACCGACCCCCCCCACACTCCCCTACTCCAGGCCAGGCCAGGCCAGGCTCCAGGGCAGCGTCCTGCTGCGTCCTGGAAGTTCGCCGGCGTGAGTGTCTGTGTCTGTGAGTGGGAGTAAGTTAGTCCTTCCGTCCGTCCTCACTGCCAGAAATAACTGAACTGAACTTCAGCTTAGCGAGCGTAGCCAGGGCAGCGCAGCGCAGGGCAGGGCAGGGCAGGGCCAACAACTGAACAGAAAACGCAAACAGTCGGAGGGAGGGAGGGAGGGAGGGACGGACGGACGGACGGACCCAGTGGAGTGGAGTGGAGTGGAGTGGAGTGGAGTGCAGTGGACTCCCGAGTCAATTGCTCATTATTGCCGCCCAGTAAAACTTGCTCGCTTTCGTGTACTTGCCTGCACACACGACAATAATTTAGAACTCATGGCTGGTGCCTGCCTCCCTGCCTCCCTGCCTGTCCTGCAGCCAGTCCTGCAGCCAGTCCTGCAGCACAGAAAAGGACAATTGAGGCGCTCATGCTCATTCTCGCAGGCAGGCAGGCAGGCAGGCGGACGGACCACCCAAACGTACCCGGTTCTCACTTAGGCGAACTTACTACAGCTTCAGGACGGGACTGCCAAGGCGCGAACTGCGCACTGCATTGCACTGCACTGCCACGATCGGAGAGCCGGCCCGGCCCGGCCCTGCGCTGCCTGGTTTTATTAAGTTAGGCTTGGGTTTATTAGCAGTAAGTTAAGTAACTGGAGGGGTTTAGGTTGAGAACTTAACTTATTATTAACCCATAGAGTCCCATTGTCCCCTCGGGGGACAAATGGATTTCGGGCAGGCTACTACGGCTTCAATATTCATTATTATTTTCTGAAACTTTTTGTGAAGATAGAAAAACACATTAGCTTTAAGGGAATATCTTTTTTTATTTATTATAATTGGTGCATGTGAGCAAAAGTTATGGTACAAAAGGACCCTTTTTGTTTGGTGAAGCGGCCAGAAATCTTCTCACACAAAATTTTTTTTTAAATTTTTTTAAATTTTTTTCTCATAGATTGCAATTTAATCTATACTAGTGTGGCCCTGTGCCGTTGGCCCAATTTTCATCCTGATTTAGATATGTTTTTTTTTCTTTTATTCATATTTTTCATATTTTTCCATCGTGTATTAGAAATTATATTGTGCATATCATACTTAAATGTTTAGAAAAAGGGATTCAAAGACAATTAGCATTTGTAGAGTGGTGCTTTAGAGTAGTAGACAAAAACACTCTTAAAAATGATTTCTGCTAGTTAAAAATTTATATTAAAACTTCAGAATATACAATATTCATTGTTTTTGGTACAGGTTCAGAGAGAAGCACTTTCAATGAATGAATGGATGTTGTCCGAGAGAGTGCTACATACAATTGTCCATGGGAGAACACTGGGGTCCGCAAATCTATACCTACATTTGTAACAGACTGACCTTGAGATTTGTTGATCGTCATAGCAAAAGCCAATTTCACAAGAAATTGTCGTCTTGAGAATTTGAAAGGTACATCTCTTGTTGTCGGTTGTAGTGTAATCTTTGGAATGAATGTAGTTTCTCCTGTATGACTTCCGGTTAATATCCTAGCTTCAATGACACGGTTGCTTAGACGCGTCACAATAAGGCGAGAGCCATTATAAAGACCACGTTTTGGAGCAATATTTCGAAGCAACATGATAGGACATCCAACCTTAAGTTGTAGCTTTGAAGGTGACAATCTAGGCAACTCTAAGGAATTGAGGTATTCCGTGGGATATATATTATGATTGTCAGCACCCGCTTCTAGGATTGCAGCGTCTGCACTCAAGAATGTTTGTGATTCACCTGGAAATATGTGAAGAACTTCATTATTGATGTTGTCGACAACTTCATTAGAGTGGATAAAATGATCCGTTCTTTAAAATATTCATCAATTTGTGAAGGAATATTATACATACCACCATAAATTTCTTGAATGAGGGACAATATTCCTTGATCAATTATTATTTCTTGAGGTAGTAGGATGCAACCATTTGGATCAGTTGCAATTTGACCATTTCCAAGTTGGAGGAGCCAAGTTGCAAAATTTTGATTTTCCAAAGAGGCTGTATTCAAGGGCATATTTTGTCGTAATCTCATTACTTGCATTCTTGGCCACAACATTGATCTCTGAACCGAAGCACCTACTATTTGTGCTCTTGAACCTTTCACAATAACTGGTAGAATTTGACGGAAGTCACCTTCAAAAACCACAGTTCTACCTCCAAAAGCCCTATCATTGTCATAGAAGTCACGCAATGTACGGTCAACTGCCTCTGGACAATGACAGTGTTGCATAGGGACTTCATCCCAAATGATCAATGATGTCTCGCGTAGAACATTTGCGCGATCAGATGTTTTATCAATTGCGCATACTGAATCTTCATTGATTTCAATTGGAAGTACAAAAGTTGAATGGGCTGTTCATCCACCATCTAAGAGAACTGCAGCAATACCAGATGATGCTACAGATATTACGATCTTCCCTTCGCTCCGAAGTTTTGCTACTATTGTATTATACAAATATGTTTTCCCTCTTCCAACAGGTCCATCAACGAAAAATGTCCTTCCACTACGTTCGCTCACCGATGCCAAGACTTCTTGGTAGACAATCGTTTGATCTACAGTCAATTGAGGTACACGTTGATTAATGATGGATATGAGGTCGTCCTGATTCCAATCACGTTGTTCAGCAACCAAAGGATTGGGAGGACAAAGGTTCCAAGGAATTATTGATTGTGGCATTCCAGGGAAGTTGGCCAAAGATTTATTATACTCATTTCTTAAAATCTCATCAATAAGAAACAATCCAAAATCGAGTACTTGATGCTCACTGGGATCCTGCAATTGTTGTTGTATTTGTAGACGATGTCTTAGATCATCACATAGCTGATGCTGAAATCGCTGCCACAAATTTGCAGGTTCGTTTGGTAAGCAGTGAATGAGTAATGTGACAAAGAAAGCTTGAAGTTGCGATCCCGACCGCATGACGGAAGCTTCTTCTAGAAATGAAATCCACTCTCCGCCATTTTCCAACAGTCCTCTTGCTAAACATGCATCTTTGAATGTGTCGTAAAGATGACCATCCACTATCTGAAGGTCTTTGTACGATACTGGTCCACACATAATTGTCAGCAGTAAACGTAGGTAGTATCTTTCCCCAGCTGTTGGATCAGCAAAGTAAAGTCTTCCTAGTGCAAATCCAGCTCGTCTAGGGGTCCACTCTTTTGAATTCTTCTTCCACACATAGTGTTGGGGGAACTCCAAATATGTGTATTGTCGCGCATTTGCATCTATAGCACATCTTGCAGAAAACCCAATCAATGTGGTAACCTCACGCTCTGCCCTTTGAAGGACTTCTGCAGCATCGTCCTCAGGATTAAAAACCACCCTATGCATCCCTGGTAAATGTAAAGCAAGTCGCACCACATTAGGGTGTTCTTCATGCATATCCATTGCAAAAAGTCGCCAAGCAGCTTCAGGGGCACTAACATATCGAGCATCCAAGTATTGGTCTACCTCATTAGGTTCACGTCCAAAGCGCATAGTCGTACGATCATGACCTTTATAAATATATTTGTGAATATATTTCACCGCACGAATAGAAGCGCAAACTTCAATATTGATGTGACAACATATTTCCTAGACAAATAGGAATTGTAAGGAACAACATCCCGATTATTGACCAAAATGCCACGTGCCTCATAGCCAAGACCAATGTTGTTTCTTCTACAATACAATGGATATGCATCAGCATCTATGGAAGTCAACTCTTGAAAGGTTTTTGGATAACGCTTTGAACAATTTCCATCTTTCATACACGTTGAATTAGGATTGCGAGCTCCACATGGACCATGCACCACTGTCCTCAATATTGTATCAAATAAAACTGGATCTTCTTTTGGATCAGGAAACTCTGCGCAAACAATGCAATCTACAGCTACTACATCAATTAGTTTGTCTTCCTCTGCAAAAAAAATTAAAAAATGCATATGTGGCAATCCACGCTTTTGGAACTCTATTGTATAGACGTGAGCTACTACTCGGCCAAGTACATTATCATGTACAATATCTCGAAGCAGGGCTTGTGATTTGAGCCTAAAAACATGGGCCACCAAATCGGATCGATCAGATGTATTCTGATGCGGCAATAATGCGTTTTTAATTTCAGGCCATTCAGGATTTGCCGTCATAGTCCCAAATATGTCGGGATGTTTGAAGTATCGAGTAATTGCCATAGAATCTTGAAAAATCTCGAACATGTTGCGAGCACTGCCTGAAAATGATGAAGGCAATAAACTCGTCGACCAAGATTTCGAAGGTCTATTTCTTCATTAGCAAGATCTCCAACTGTATCAGCAAGTCCCTGGTATACATCTGCTTTTAGTATACCTTGATTTGTCTGTATCCACTGTAAACGGGCTTGCTCTGTGATTGCCCATGCATCAACAATAAACTCATGGAATAATTTTCCTCCATGCAATATTGTAGAAAATTCATTGTTTTGTGGAAACAATCTATAAGAAAAAAATTCCATTTGAGTGACATATGATCGTCGTGCTCTTATAATAGTATGAGGGATATTTGGGTGCCAACCAAGTTCTCTATAAGGAAAGAACAACACATAATGCAATGGTAGATATGTGGGTTGACATTCATTTATGCGTTGAAGCGCTCCTCCACATAAACGTATAACAATGTCACGGGTTGCATTCGGAATATCGCCGTCTCCTGGCAAAATCAAAGCTATCTCATCAGTTTGTGGAAGATCATAACGTCTAGTCTGTCTACCAGGCTCAAAATGTAGATGCATCGCCAAATCTGGGTTATTATTGCCATTTCCATGTTCTTTGCGTAAAGTCTCATATGCTTGTCTCATAAGTGGAACAAAGTTGTTGTATTCCAATAACATTAGTTGTAGTGCCAACATTGTCTCTGGACGCACTTCTTCATTTTTTTGCCTTCAAACTTCCATTGCTTCATCGGGATCATATATATATAGTTGAGCATACATTGGTCTTGCATCTGGTTCAAGTTGAAGAGCGCCACACCTATGAGTCAATCTTCCATGAATGCGAAAACAATAGGGTCCACGACCCAAAGTGTGATCTCTATTGACATCCACTAAGGTAAAGGCAAAGGTTGTTGTAACGTCGTATGTGTTCACGAAATTCTATTGCTTCTGCACTATCTTCCATAATTAAACGTAGTAAAGAAGCCGGTGGATCTCGAAGCATCGGTAGGGTAATTTTGCCTTTATGACAGCATGTTCCCAAAAGAGGGCGCATATTGGTACTAATAGTAAGTTTCTCTCCAATCCAATGCAAGGCCCCACAATGTCGACAAAGAGTATCCATAGCTCCAAGATTGTGACGCACTCCTAATTCAATTATGGGAACTCGTTGCCTAGCTTGATAGGCAGCTTGATTACGTAGTCTCTGAGACCTCTCCTCTATAGACTCTGCAGCCCTCATACCGGCTACATATTCAGCTTGAGCTCTCAACCTCTCCTCTGCCTGAGCGGAAGACTCTGCAGCCCTCGTACCGGCTACATAGTCAGCTTGAGCTCTCAACCTCTCCTCTGCTTGAGCGGAAGACTCTGCAGCCCTCGTATCGGCTACATAGTCAGCTTGAGCTCTCAACCTCTCCTCTGCTTGAGCGGAAGACTCTGCAGCCCTCGTACCAGCTACATAGTCAGCTTGAGCTCTCAACCTCTCCTCTGCTTGAGCGGAGGACTCTGCAACCCTCGTACCGGCTACATGCGGTGCTTGATAGAGAGCTTGAGCTCTCAACCTCTCCTCTGCTTGAGCAGAAGATTCTACAGCCCTTGTACTAGCTACATGCGGTGCTTGATAGAGAGCTTGAGCTCTCAACCTCTGGTCTGTTTGAGCCGAAGATTCTGCAACCCTTACGCCAGCTGCATATTCAGCTTGAGCTCTCAGTCTCACTTCTCTCTGAGCTAAAGTTTCTCTTTCTCTAGTTCTTGCAACACGTTCTCTTGCTCGAGCACGCTCAGTACGTAAACTAAAACTACTTTGACGTCGAGGCGCCATATATAGAATTATAGAAATAGAAGTATGAAAGCAAACCAATTAAACAAAGTACCTTTTATAGAAACAAATATGAAAAATATGAAAATAATTAATACCTCAAATAGACAAAATAGGAATATTTTATGTAAACAAATTTATATAAATGAGTCTAGACAACTCTTTATATACTTTTTGACTTTATAAATTTAAAAGTAAAAGTAAAAATTTAAAAATAATTTAGTAATTTAGCTAGTAAAAGTAATTTTCTAATTTTAATTTCAATTTTAATTTTAAATAAAAATAACTCTAGTGTGACCTTGTGCCATTGACTCAATTTTCATCCACTCCCGGTTCCACTTCTGGTTCTACTCCTAGAAGCAAGAACACCACCAAAATCAAAGCAAAAGTAATTTTCTAACTCCCGGTTCCACTCCCAGTTCCACTCCTAGTAGCAAGAACGCCACCAAAATCAAAGTAAAAGCAATTTTCTAACTCTCGGTTCCACTCCCAGTAGCAAGAACGCCACCAAAATCAAAGTAAAAGCAATTTTCTAACTCTCGGTTCCACTCCCAGTAGCAAGAACGCCACCAAAATCAAAGTAAAAGTAATTTTCTAATTTTTTAATCAATAAATACTTTGAAATTCAATAACTTTTGCACCACCGCTCCAAACGCCATGAAACCAAGCCAGTGCACCCCTCCTCGGCGAGAGCTTTCCGACGGTACCAAGCACGCGACCGGGGGATGCACGGTCAAGAAGTTGTCTACGCTACAAACAAAGCAAAACAAACAAACAAACAAACAAACAAACAAACAAACAAACAAACAAACAAACAAACAAACAAACAAACAGCCTCATTGAAAGTATTGATGGGAAGCTTTGATTCATTCCATTTGGATTTGTTATATGAAAGTTATGAACAACCTTATTTTTTGGGCAATTAAAGCATCTTCTTGAAAAAATAACTTGTAGCATTCATTTTTTAATGCAATTTTCACAATTTTTCAAGAAAAACTAGTTGACAAGGCTAAATTTGCTTGCTAAAACAATCTCACCATTGGAATTATAGTGTTTTAATCCCATCTTAGAGCTATTGATGATTTATTTTTTCTTTCAATCTTGGACCTACTTCTACTGAACAATATTTTAAAGAATGATAATCAAGTATATTTTTTTGGAAGTTTTTTTCCTAGATTTTCAACTCAATTATTCAACCAAAAAAAAATTAAATTCAAAGTCTATAGTGCACTTTTTTTTACAAATGGTGGTCAAAGTCATCTAAAATTGCAAGTCGGTGTTCAAAAAATCAAAATTTTCCAACTTTGAATGCTAATATCTTCTAATCTGCAAGGTCAAACTCTATGAAGTTTTTACCACATGATCTGAGATAATTTAAGTACAAGACCCTACAGTTAGATTCTAAAAAGACTTATTTTTTCTCTTTTCTTAGATGAACGCAGCAGAACTTGCAATTTTAAGTCGTTTTTGACAGAAAAATGCTTTGGAACTTTAGGGGTTAATGGATCGGCACCACACAAGCAGGTTGGGCTGGATCGTTCTGCATGGAACTTGCGGCATTTCCTTCAAGTCACTGCCACCCAAGCGGATTAAGCTTAAGGTAGGGGGCTGTAAAAGGGACTCTTTAAGAGCTGATTTGCGTTTTAATGAGGTGAGAGTTATTAGGAATTCTAGTTTGTGAGTAGGTTTGGAATCTAGAGACTCTATACCTACCCACAAACTAGAATTCCTAGTAACTCTCACCTCATTCAACAAAATGGAGTGCTTCAAACTTTTCCACTCTTAATTATTTCTTTAGAACCACTTCCAACTTTTCATTTTTCAAAAAAGTGATTTTTAAAGAAGTTTTTAAAGCTACCCAGGTTGCCCGCCGAGTAACAAAAACCACATATCATGCAATAACTTTTTAACCGTGTAGTCAAAACTTATGAAAATTGTTGGACCTTCAAGCTACTCCTCAAGCACATGTTTTGTGAAATTTTCAAAGAAAAAAAATAAAAACTCTGTTCGTAGTGAGCTGCCCAAAGTCTCTATGTTGCCAAAAAATGGTGTTTGGTCCTTTAGGGATTAAAATAATTTTCAATAAATTTTGTGGTAAGGAAAATGGAATTGGCATCTAATCCAAGTCATTTCATATTTTTTGGACCTTAATGGAATTAGTTATGAATTTTGAAGTTGAAAACACAATAGTTTCTAAAAGCGACCCCCTCCTGAAATGTATACTTCTTGTACATGTTAGAGGCAAAATGTACCAGATCACTTCTAGAGACAATTCGCTTTTACATCCCCCTACCTTAGTACTCACTGGAGGAGGGATACTCATCGAGTTAACCCTGGAACAACAAGCCCATGACCATAGTCTTCAAGCCTCAACGGGCATCATTCGGTTTGCTGCCATTTGGAAAGTAGATATGAATGAGAATTTTTATTAAATTTATTTTTCAGAAACGAAGTCATATGTTGACTACAAGTTATGAAATTTTCAAATGTTTTGGGGAAAACTTGAAATTAAAATGAATTTCTTGAGAAAAAAACCAAAAAATTCATATCAAATACAAACTATATTAAAATAACATGAAAATTTCATCATAGATGTATGTTATAGTATAAAATATAATGGTATATATCAAAGCTACCATTTCATTCTAAAATTAGAAAACCAACCAACCATGGTTATGGGTCCAAAGTTCATATTGCTGTAAATTATTGAAATTTATGATTTTTTCAAAATTTCCAATTGGAGTAGGAACTACAATTGATTACCTTCATCTTATTAGTTGGACTCAAATTCAAAAAACATCATTTCTATGGTTGAAATTCATATCAAGAAAAAATAGCAAGAAATGGCCCAAATACACTGCAAGGGGGATCCATGGATTGAGCATCTTTTCTTTTAGAAAAGTCAGTAAGAGCACAATGATGGACTTTGCAATACTATTCACTGAAAATGTATTCACATACCCTCCAAATAAATAAATTGGATGAAAAAATAGTTTTTTCCATTCTACAGTGCCAAGGAAAGTCATCCACTGGACTTGCTGGTCTGCAACGTCCTTATAGGGTTAAGTTAACTTAAGTTACCTTCTCGAGGTCCTAACATCAAAGAATTGGATGTGCCTTGGTCAAATTTCATTTTCACTTTCAAAGTTTTCAGTTTGGCTCTTAGATTTAAATGAAAAAAAAATACATCCTATCATGTTTTGTTACTACTTCATTCTAACCGCTCAAGGATAATTTTTAACAATTGAATGTTTGGGTAGATTCTTAGAAAGTCAATTTTGAATAGATGCTATTTGTGAAATTTTGACACAAGGTATGTACACTAACTGCCTTTATAGGGAGAAACAAAAATACCAATTGCATGCCAAGGTGAAAAGCTGTACTACAAGAAAAAATATCGTGTAGACTAGGTAATTCAAGAATCTTTTGCTATTTGCTAACCCCTCATATACTTTGAAATTTGGCATATATATAATTCTATAGTAATAAAAAATACCAATATATAAGAAATCATCAAAAAATGTCTAAAGTATTGAGGGATGACATGGCCTCTTCTGATTGCAAGGTGATTTCACTAGTAGCAAATTATACTGCAGTCAACAAAAGCTAGTTGACATATTCTAAAAACTGTATTGCAGTCAATGCAAATTTTCTAAATTTTTTGTTTTTAGTCAATATAAATTTTATGTTTTCTATTACAAAATACAAAAATATCAGTTAGCTTTTGTTGGATGTTATACAGTTTTTTTCTAGTCTTTACAACAAGTTAAACACCTTATTTGCTTATGAAATTTTGCATTAGTATACCTAATAAGATATACTTGTACTAAGTACTGTTATAAATCTTTGTTTTTGAGTGGAAAAAAATTTCATCTAAAAAGGCTCAAAGTATATTGTCTATATTTGGTAGGATCTAGGTTTTTTTCAAACTTCAAATGTTATAGTATTGCAATCTATGCAATCAAATTATAGTATTTTGACAAACTATAGTAGTGGTCTACTATTCTTTATGTGGTTCGAATTCAAAAGAATAGTTTAATTTTTAAAATTTTGATGAATGGAAAATTGACAATTTTTGACAACTTCTCTTGAACACTAGCCTTTGTACCTTAGGGATTAAAAGTTAGAGAAAAAAAATCCAAAATGTCGATGAATAATTGACATTGCAATCTCTATGTGTTAAAATCCAAATTTTGAGTTTTTCATTTGCATCTTAAATTTTTAATAATGACCCTAAAAACTAAAATCTAAAGTATTGTTTCCATTCTATCCTTCATTTCTAGTAAAAAAATCTTGCATTTTCTAATATATATTCTAATTGATATGATTATATTATCACATTTTACTTCAAGAAATTACAATAAATTGATAATACAAACAAAACTTCTAAAAAGTATCATCCATAGAAAATTCTAAACCAGTTTTTTAAGGATTGAGAATACCAAAATTTATCAATCAATCATATAAAATCTAAATTTATCTTGATAGTAGTAATTTAGCATTAAGATCACTGCTAAGGATTTTTGTGGCATAAAATATGAAATAATTACTAGAAAAATCATCACATTATTGTTCATTATTACTTGTACTTTGTGAAGAATTTTTTTGGACTGTTACGTAGGTTGTTATATAGATTGTTTTTATTGATGTTTGTCAATTTGTTTTCAGTTTTTGCTATAGAAGTTATAACAATGAAATTTTTCCAAAACAATAGAGATGCTTTACATATATAGACAAATTATAGTCTTATGCAATTAAAACATTAAATCAAAACTGGAATATATTTTGCAAGGCTAATTTGAGCTCAAGAAATCATATTTGACCATACAACAATGAAGTTGGGCATTTAAAGGCTAAGATAGTATATTACCTATTATTACCCAAAAATTTGGATATGTAGGCAAATGCTTGTACACACCGGTTCGACCTTTTTGTGGTCACTAGCTCCCTAATCTATACACCAATTGGTTCAAAAAACACCATAACTACCATTAAATAGCAAAGAGCAAAATAACTTTGCAAATTCTTTTTTTTTCTGCATATTTTATTGTAGGATCTTGCACTAAACTATTGTAAGAGTTAAAGAAGAAATTTAGAAACTTTCACCATGTAGATTGCAAGATTTATGCAATTAAAGTGAAAAAAAGGATTTTTGTGCAAGTTCTACATTGTTTGACTTTGAATCTTCTTTACTAAAATTTTTTGCACTAAACATTTTGATTTGAATTGATTTTATATTGAAGATTTGAATTGGCATTATTAATTGTTTTTTAAAAACTACTTAATTTTCTTTCCTTAAAAGATTGTTAAGTAGAAGGAAGAGCAAGATTGAAGGATAAACTAAATCGTGAATAGCTCAAAGATGGAATTAAAACACACTAATTCCAATGGTAAGATTATTCTAGAAAGCATATTTAATCTTGTGGAATTTTTTATTTAAAAAACAGTAAAAATTGAGGTCAAACACAAACCCAATACATTATTTTCTCAAGAAATTTATAAGAGTGGGTATATAACATGAAGCTCCATAACTTTCACATCACTAATCCAAATGGAGTGAACTAATTCTTTACATGTAGACGAAAATGTAATCTATAAGGAAAAAAAAATTAAAAAAAATTAAATTTAAAGTGGATTTTTTTAATGCCCAGTCTCTTCTATTTTGAAGTTACTGTGGCATAATTTTTGTTTTCAAGCATTGATTGAAATAAAAAGTATATTTCCAAAATGCTAATGTATTTTTCTATATTAAAAAAGAAATTTAGAAAACCAAATCAAAAACTGAAATTATATGAGCTTACTCCAAATCCATTTTGTTTCCGAGGGAAGTAAGATAAATCATCCCATTACAAAATTTCAACAATGTCACAGGGGCAAACCAACGATACTTTCCTATGAGCGTTTGAGCATGAGCTTGTGAATCCTAAGTGGAGATAATATAAGCGTTGAGCTCAAAAATTTGAAAAAGCATTAGAAAATTCAATAATATCTCTAAAGGAAGATTTTAACTAAAGTTTTGGATCAAAGTTTTTTCTTTCTAATAAATTTTAATACCTGTTATCGTGGAACTATTATCGTGGTTATATAGAATTCTAATGGAAATTCTAATTTTCAATACTGTCTTGAATAGGGGAATGTTGGAGGGTGAGCGATGAGCTGCAAGCGAGAAGCGGGGATTGGTGAGCGAGGAGCTTAAATACTAGAAGGAAAAGCAAAAAGTGTGAAAAATGGATAGAAAAATGGATGAAAGTTTATGAAAAAATGGATGAAATTTCAAGAAATATTCCTAAAATTGAATGGAAGAAATGGACAAAGTTTTTGTTTAAAAAATAGATGAAAGGGTTTGGAAGAATTAGATGAAAGGGATTGGAAGAATTAGATGAAAGGGATTGGAAGAATTAGATGAAAAATACAGATGAAAGTGGACTGAAAACATGGATGAAAGTGGATGAAAAATATGGATGAAAATGGGTGAAAAATATGGATGAAAGTGGATGAATTGTTTTGATGAAAGTGGGTGAATTGTTTTGATGAAATTGGATGTATTTTTTGATGACTTTGGAAAAATATTATGGATGAATTGTAATTTTGTTGTCTTAAGAGTAGACTTTGCCATTAGAATTGCTAAACCTCTCAACTATGGCTTCCCAGTTTGCGAGAAATTGCATGAGGCTACTTTTACAAAATCATTCTTGTGTGGTGAAAAAGGTTGAACGTGATTTAGGTGTAAGAGGATCATCCAGAAGAGACTAGGACAAGCAAACAAAATTAAATTGCATCAATAGAGTGAGAACATCTGATCTTTTATGAAATGGCTAAACATTGTGGCTGCGGTCATGGGTTCCAATCTCTGCAATTATCCTCCAGTGCCTCTTAACTTTTTGTTGAAGTCTTTCTAAGATTGCCAACCAAAAACTTAGCGGTTTAGGCGCTTCTCTCTGTTTCTCCCTTCATGATAGGATTAGCACTTAGAGCATCATTGTTTGACTGAGTGGTGCAACATCTCCATTCCTCGTTAGACTCCCTAAACAGCTATTTCAAGGTCAAGGTTTGATTCAACATTTAGAGCATCATCTTCCACTTATTATCATTATATGCCAACTAGCTCACCATCTTTGTGACATTCATTGTACATCCCCTACAGCAGACGACGCACTCATCCAGAGATACCCTAGAACTAATGAAATGTTTGTTCAATTGACCACAATCTTATAGAAGCGTGCTTTTGTGGTAGCGAGGCCAAGCAAGTCAAAAATCCAAAAGTGCTAATCAAGGCGTATGTCGTCTGGCTGAAGAAAATGCACAATGAGTGTCACAAAGATGTTAAGCGTGTTGTATAATGATTGAAGTATAGATCAATAGCATTAATACTTCAGGAACAACAATATTGAACACTCTAAATGTGTAAAGAGACCCTAAGTTTGAATGAAAACTGAAATCTTCAATTTCTCTATCAACTACCTACATTCAACGTACTAGTGTATAACATCATGTAATACTATTTCCACTACTTGCGACACTACCCTTGCTAACTGATGTTTTCAACTCGAATTCTACATTATTAACTTTATCACAACTACATGCATGCAAGGATTCATAAGGGCAACACAGATCACCTGATCCTCTTCAAATACAACAACACAACGGCGCGTGGTAGAAATTGATAAGTTCACCAGATCACTTTATCCAACTCTAACGGGCAAAACTACACAACACGTGTCATGAAATAATAAGAGGGAGATGGAAGATATGCTTTCCCTCCTCAAAGGACACAATGCCATGACACTATGTAGTATAAAATAAAGTCAATATGCTCTTGGGACTGGTATCAAGTCTCAAATCAATATGCGGTCTCAAGTCAATATGCTCTTGGGATTGATATCCGAGTGATATGCTAGAAAGTTTCTTCCATTTTCTTTATGGATTTGCTGCAATGACTGCTAAGGGTAAATTTGATTGCATTATGTGCGTGTGCAAGATTGTAACAAGGAGAGTTTTTTGGTGATCAGTTGGATTGTGGCCAGCTGTGGCCAATCTTTGCATAGGGGTGTTGCAAGCGCTTTGCAGCATAGATATGATCTCTGACCGTTGATGTTGGTCTCCGATCTCTGCACAAGAACATTAAGAGACCTTCCATTGTAAACAAGCAAATCACAAATATTTTGCATGACCTCTGGTTCAACAAGGTACCTCTTTGCTTCTGTGTAGCTCAATAAGTTTTCAATCCGACTTTCTATGGAATACTGACTTGCGAAGTCTTGAAGAGATATATCTTGCATTGATTTCTAGCTTTCAATATGTCTTTCCCATATCAACTCACTCCTGCTTTCTTTGTGTGACATGCTCATTGCATGTGTTGATGCTGAAGGCACATGTGACTATAAAGGAAGACTTTCTCTTGTCTACTCTTAGATAGTTTCTTGTTGCTCTTGTGCTCATGTCTGACTTCTTTTGGAATTTTGATCGTGCTTGTTTTTTAGGGTGTAAAATAGTGTTTGACACATGTAGGGTACTCCACCTCCATCAAGCAAGCACAAAAAGATGTCATCGCCCCTTAACAATTTCACTACCAACATGCATTGCTTTTCCTCACTATCAAGTCAATTTTGAATTGCTAGCTTAGGATTCTCTAAAAATGAGATGAAAAACTCATACATTTCTACAACATTGAGGTTTTTACATCTATTGGAGGGTAATAACCCAATCAAAATTATCTCTTAACCCTTTGAAATATGTAAAAGCCTTGTTTGACCTTTTTCTTTAGTGCATTGCAAACTATTTTAAAAGTTCACAGTATTGATGCTAAAGTTGAAAGCTAAAGAAAGGAAGTGCTCTATCTAGCATATGATTGGAATATCAATTAGTATTCTTGTCTTTGAAGATTTTTTTTTTATAATTAAGTGGATTCTTCAAATTTAATGAACTTGTATCTCATTAGAGAAAAAAGCAGCCCTCCGAAGGGCTGCTCGAGATTGACAGGCCAAGCTATTTCAAGCTTGATTTGTCAATCTAGAAATAGCCTCAGTTGAGCAGTCAGCTTGGCTGATTGCTTGCCGAAACAGTAAGCTTTCGTACCATTTAAAAAAAAAAAAAAATAAATTAAAAAAAAAAATAATAAATAAATATATATATATATATATATATATATATATATATATATATATATATATATATATATATATATATATATATATATATATATATATATATATATATATATATATATTTAAGATTATTCTTATTATTGTTATTTTAATTAATTTTTTAGTTGCAAGGTACAAGATTTTTGTGGGGTCGTAACAATCAACAAACTGATATTTTATTGGTCTAAATATTTTGAATATTGTTGTTGGAGTAGATTATTTGGATTGTATTAGCTCTAGCAATTGTTTTTCCACGGTGGTGACACAACTTTGTCTAATTTCAAAATCTTAATCAAGAAGAAACAATTCTTTGAAAATGTCATAGCTATCATGTTATTTGAAGTAATTGGAGTATTAATTTCTATTGCAGTTATTTCGCTTATATTTTAATTTTAATTCAATGATTTGTTTGATTAATCTAACATTTTTTATTTTGTTTTGTAGGCACAATTGCATATTTGTACATTTGTATATTTGTACATTTATATTGTAGCGCTTTGTATAGGCTTGTACAATTTGTGGAAAATTTGTATAGAAAATTTGTATGGAAAATTTGTATGGAAAATTTGTATAGAAAATTTTGATATGTCAAAATAATTGATTTTAAAACTTTATATATACATATATATATATATATATATATATATATATATACACACACAATAAAACTAGAAGAGAAGTAAATGTTATATTCTTTGATACAATATAGGCTACATTACAATGTAGAAGACTGTTTATTTGATCTTATTGCATATTTACTACAGTATATCTAATCATCATCAAATTTATAAATTATTGTTATATACTGTTTAAAACAATATTTAGCAATGTAAAATTTGATCAATGGAATGAAATGAATCTTTTTTAGATGATTTATACAATGGAGTAGTTTGAAATAAATATCAATATATACAGAGCATGTCAATGACCTATTGGAGAATTGTGGGGTGATTTTTCTACAATTAAGTGGATATCTAATTACTTGAAAAAACAAATTAGGGTTTGGAATGAAGAAAAAGGAATAATATTTACTATATTTGGCAGGAAATTTAGCAATGAAATATTGTACATAGCTTTTAGAAATACTCATTTTGAACCAATTGAAGTTTTAGGTGGTTCTACATATTAATCAAAACAATGTAAAATAATATCATAGGTTTAGATTCATAATATGAAGGCAATAAGTATTAATAAATCAACATAAGAACAAATGAAAATTCAATTGAACTAGTGTGGCCCTGTGCCGTTGGTCCAATTTTCATCTACTCCCGGTTCCACTCCTGGTTCTACTTCCGATTCTACTCCCGGTTCCACTCCTGGTTCTACTTCCGATTCTACTCCCAGTTCTACTCCCGGTTCCACTCCTAGTACCAAGAACGCCACCAAAATCAAAGTAAAATTAATTTTCTAATTTTTTAATCAATAAATACTTTGAAATTCAATAACTTTTGCACCACTGCTCCAAACACCACGAAACCAAGCCGGTGCACCCCTCCTCGGCGAGCTTTCCGACGGTACCAAGCACGCGGCCGGGGGACGCACGGTCAGGAAGTTGTCCACGCTACAAACAAACAAACAAACAAACAAACAAACTCATTTAAGGTATTGATCTACAATTAAAATAATATTCAATAAAAAATTCAATTGTTTAGACAATTTGCAAATAAATTAATTTAAATTTAATGTTCTATTTGAAAATCCTATTAAAATCAATAAATGATAGAGTACAAATCATGAAATAAATGAATCTAAAGAAATGAATCAGTCAATTGAAATGAGTGAAAAAATGGCAAATTTATTGAAAAATCTGTGTTTAATTAGTATAGAAATAGTATTAATGTTTAGATCTTTAGACAAAATGTCTTTAAGTCTTTACATATGAACTTTAATATTATTATTCAACAATAGTTAAATATATTAATTTATTAACATAAAATAAAATAAAATAATACTAACATTATTCACATTTTTATTAAAAATAAAGGAAATGATTTTGCAAATCTTGATAGTAAAAGTATTAAGTATTATAGAAATTGGTTTTACACAAAGTGGAAAGAATTCAATTTTTGTTTTTGAAACAAATTTAAATGATCTTATAAATTGTAGTTTTAAAAATAAAGCAGATCATTTTTGGGAGATTTTTTCAAATAGTGAACTAATACGTAATCAAATTAGAAAATGTTTAAAGTTTAAAGTACAAAAACAAAAATCAACATAGAAAATTTACATAATTCTTTATTATAAAAACATTTTTCATCATAAACAATATTGTAAAAACTTCAAATTCAAATTAAAGTAGTTGAAAATCTAAACTTCAAATTAATTCAATGATGTCAAAAGAAAATTATTTCAGTGTAAATAAGATAGTCAATAAATAAGACTAAACTTATGAAACATTTAAAAATGAAAAATGAAAAATTAAAGATTAAAAAATATGAAAAATTATTTATAAATCATTTAGTAATAAAAAATGGCAAAAAAAAATATAAAAAATTCACTATCAACAATTTAAAAACATTCTATTTATTTAATGAACAAATAAATGATGTACAAAATTTGTATGTGTTATGTATTTCAAAGATTATTATTTTTTAAGCTTTCTAGACTAATAATACTTCTATTCATACTACAACAAACAATTAATTCTTTATTATTATCTAATTTTGCCTTATAAATAAATGAGTCATTGAATGTTTGTAATCAATATCTAAATGTATTACAAAAAATCCTAGCATATTTTGTACATAGCAATACATGTAGAAATTTTATTATAATTGTTTTAGAAAAAATTCTCTTACTTCAACAAACCTTTGTACCTAATATAAATATATCTAGTGCACCTAGTGAAGAATTCCATCCTAAAGTTATCCTTTAATATATTCATAGTGAAAGAAACTTAATTTTTCATTATCTTTTTTACCATCCTTGATATGAAAAATTATAAAGTAATTTTTCTTACCATAAAATACCAAAATTATGGAGTACACAGTATTAAAGTCATGATTTTACTACAAATATTCAAAACAATTTTTCCCGAAGTGATATAAAATTTTACAATAATACATGGTTGAATTCTTTTCACTGATTTTTTAGTAACAACTTACAATCAACTAATGTCAATAGTTATAACACTTGCCACCAAAAATGAAATCATCTTTATCAATTTTCTTGCTATTTATTTTTGTCTGAATATTTTTTTTTAATTTTCCCTCTATCCACTATCAATAAACCAATATTGTTGTTTACCTAGGACAAGACCTTACGGTCACATTGTTCTTGTTATATTTTTGGAAAGCTCCAAAAATTAACTAATAGATTCTCAATTCAAAGTTTGGATTTAACAACTTTCTAATGGTCTAAATTGACTTCCTAACTTCTAAATTGTTATTTCTAATTATAATTTCATGTTTATATGAAATTAGATGAATGGGGGAGAAGGAATTCAAACTTTGAATGTTGTTGATGCAATAGCCCATCTTCGTGGATCATGATTGTATCTTGTCATAGTATTTGTCAACCTCCATGTCGTATTTCTTTGTATTTGAGTGTAACGTCTAATAATAAGATACAATAAACTAAAGAAGTCTACAATGCCACATTTAACTACTTTTTGGACTTTTGGGAAAATTTGGACTTTGTGTCTTTGTGAAGGTATTGTTCATCGGGAGATCTTCCAATATTATGTAAATTGAGGTCGCAATGCCTTTCAGTAGAGACTTATACCGCTGAGTCATCGGAAGATTTCTTGATGCAGGGGAATTATATCTCTTTTGGATTGTGAGTACATTGGAACAAATCGATGAATTTTGGGATGATGTCAACTTCCATATTTAATGTAAGCAGTGTATTTGGATTTAGGTTTGGCTTTATATGTGCGACATTACAGATTGAGAGATCTCACAAGATATTTCCAGAGTTTTATACAAAAAGAAAAAAGCAATCAGGCAAAATAATGCAATCCCAGACATTTGATAAGGTGTAATACCGATTAAGTACTGAAGGTGGATTCATCACTTTATAGTAATTTGGATGCAACAAATAGGTGCCATTCAAATCAAATAGGTGCCATTCAGTAGGTGTCATTAATTAAGGCTTTACGATAAGTACAGTCGCTAGTCTACTTGAACCATGTACGTTTTTTTTGGGCCCATGACCAATTAAACCACGGTCCTATAACGTGCAAATGTTGCCATTCTAAAGGCTCTACATCATCCCTCATACAACGCCGATTGAAGTAAGTGCGGATGTTCCCACTTGAGAGGATCTACAACAAGCATTACAATAGTTTCTTTCAAGAATACCATACGCATCCAAGGATTACTTAAGAGAGTCTTGAGTATTGTACAACTTTGCAAGTACAATTGATTCTTGCCTGGATTCTTGGATCCGGCAATTAAAATGAACCTTAGAAGAATCTCCGGTAGTAGAATACGTCAAAGAAGAACGGCCAATCAATGTTAAAGGTTGCATTGCCAATCACAAGCCATAGTGATTTTCTTCATTGAAATGTCGAAGAAGACCATGAAAGTTGGGCCAAATTTCAATATTTTGTGGAAGATCTGTTACACCTCCTTTAATGCAGAGACCCCCTGTCAGTACAAGGAGCATTGCCTTTTGCAAAGACCAAATAAATCTCAGCATACAAAAATATAAAGATAGAAGAGGATGTCGAATCATCGTGAGACCTCCCAACCAATATGCATTACTACAAAATTGTGTATCCATAACACGCTGTCGTGTTGTACATTCGTACATAGTGTAAAAATATATATTATATGTTTTATCGAGTAGCTTCAAGGTGATGCCTTCTTGTTGAAGTGCATGACATCTATATAAGAAGACAGATCTGCCTAAGTGCTTCATCAAATTCCATAAATGGTAGTTGTTTTCTACTTTAGGTTTAGAATGTCGAACTGGAGGGTTTTTTTTGAGTCTCAAGATGAAGAATCTCAACCGGAGCGTGAGTTTGAATTTTCTCAAATTCCTGCAGATGGAATGATATTTTGATTGGAACTCTAGTTTTTTTACCTCTACTAGACATGTGTTGAGTTTGAGTTCTTCATTCTATAGTTGGAGTGATTTCTTGCATTAGTTTTATATTTGTAAAGTAGTATGAGGAAATTATTCAAATAGTTTGCCTTCTCGGTGAACTTGAATGAATTTCCTTCTAAGTTAAAGATAAAGAAATAGTTGTAGGCCAAGTGAGTGCTCAATTATTGTTGTTGTAGCCTTGAAGAGTGAATTAGGGGCAGACCCCACTTGTTTGTGTGGTTAGAATGAAGATAGGGTGAGGAAAAAGGGGACACTATGGATCTTTTCTCTCATTGTGAGTTTAGAGAGGACCCCGAATGTTTTGGAGGGCGATTGTGTTGGGAATTTGAAGAGTTTTGAAATGAAATTTGGAGGAGTTGTGTATCATGGTGTGTATTTTTTATATTGATCTCATTTGCTTGATTTGGAGTTGTGAATCAAAAGTTGTGCTAGTTTGAGTGGAGGGGTTTTTGTTGCCTTTGAAACTAAAAGGCAGAGACTTTGATCAGCCATAAAAGACGGATAGGTTTTTGATTTACAATGAGATTTGGAGGAAGTGTAGAAAATTGTGTTAGCTTTTCATAAAGCTATCATTCATTCCATTTGAAGTTCTTATGAGTGAGTTGTGAGTGTGGAAGTGAAGGAGGGTCTGCTGCCCTTTTTCTCTCAAGGTCGAAACATTGGATGGCCATAGATATTGGACAGAATTTTAGAATTGTTTGAGATTTAGAGAAATTGTAGAAAACTGTGTTAGCTATTCATAAAACTATCACTTGTTCTAGTTGGAGTTTGTATGAGTGAGTTGTGAGTGAAGAAGTGAAAGAGGGTCTGCTGCCCTTCTTTCTCAAGGCCGAAACTTTGGATGGCCATAGAAGTTGGACAGAGTTTTAAAATTGTTTGAAACTTAGAGAAGAAGTAGGAGTTTGTGCTAGCTTTCCAAAGAGCTATTACTCATCTCATTTGAAGCTGTGGAGCATTGGAGGCACTCACCCAAAGTTCAGCTTACGAATTGGAGGTTGAAGTTGGAGATTGGAGGAAGTGTTGAAGACTTGTGTGTGTGTGTGGCTTGTGGCTTTGTAAACTTTGTTGTTGCTGGCGGCTTGGTTTACACCATTGCTAGCCTCATTTTGTGTCGTGGGTGACGGAGTGGGGTTAATTGCCCACATGGTCGAGACTTGCTTGTTCTCACGGTGAAACTTGGTTCTTAAAGCTGGTCACCGGGAGTTTGAAAGTTTAGGAGCCCATCATCCGGACGGCATCTCGTGTTATGTTGTCCCGTTTTACCTGTCCGAGGACTGTGGTTTCTTATCACCTACCTGACCAAACCTGACCCGTTTAGAGCCAGCCTCACGATAGGCCAACAAGGAGCAGTTTCAAGGTGAAGTTGAAGATTCGACATTCTAAGTAGAAGATTCAAGGTTTGAGGTACAAGATTCGACGCAAACGTTACACACCCTAGTCCTAAACCATTTCAAATTGCAGCCAAAATCTCTGCGATTTCCCGAGGCAAACTCTCTCTACACGACAACGCATGGAGTAAAAAAAAATCAAGGAGTGAATATTTCATTTGCATTGCACTTTAAGAAAATTAACAATATGTCTAGGATGTAACTACGTTCTTAAAATATAAGACTAAAAAGGGATGCAGATAAATGTTTCTTGTCAAATACAGGAAGTGATTTAAGGATGAAATACTAAAAAATCAAGAATACCAGAGCAAAGCAAGTATTGAATTTGATTGCAGCAACAAAATAGTACAGTAGAAAATTCTTGAAGAGTATCCATTTGAGGCAAAGCAAAAGGATTGTGAGATCTCCTGATCAAGCTACAGAGAGAAGATGAATTCATCAATTTGAAATCCGCACTTTGGCAAATCTGAATAGGAGGAAAATTCCTAACAAACTATAGAAGCAAAACTACAACTTCAATGTCATCCCTAAATATACAAACAAAATTGAGGGACATTATGTGTACGAAAGAAAATTATCAATGTTCAAAGGATGTTCAATTGTTTGTAGTACCAGACATCTACATTGTGATCCATTAAATTCCCTGGACATCAAGAGGGAATATTGTGTGAGCCCCTAATGAAACTTGCTGCATAGGATTATGATGCCTACAATGTTAAATTCTAATTAAGCGTTCAGAACAATTTCATTTTGCCCAATAACATGATTTACAATTTGGAAATCAAATATTGTGTATGCAGTTTGCAAAGTTTCATGTATAGAATTTGAAACTTGAATTTTGTTTTGGAAACTGTCTATAATTTTAGATTGCAATGTGATTGGAATCATTTGCTTCCAAACTATTGAGTGGTACAATTTACAAAAAATGAGAAATCCATATGTCGGTCAGTGGATGTTGTTGTAAGAGTTGTTTTTCTCATCATTTATTTGATTTGATAATTTTAGAAGAAAACATTAATCCTTTAAGGCCAATGAATGCAAATTTAAAAGAACGATTGAATAGAAACACATCCCAAACTCACAAAAATGTTATTTCCCATTCATCAAGAATTGTGATTAAAGACTAGGAAATTAATTAAAAAATTACTTACATTTCATCCTTAAATTAATTGTTATGTAGAACTATAGAAGTCAATTTAGGATTGAGGAAACCTTAAACTATGAATTCATAGCTTTTAGAGGGAAATGATAGATAGTAGTATCCATAGTGAAATTGTTATAGCAAGAGATCATGACCTTGTGAAACTTAAAATAACAAACATATTTGAATTGTAAACCCTCAAGGCATAAATGCCAATGTTACTTGTACCATGAGTGCTGACAATTTCAAATGATTTGGACCATTGCTATTTTTTTAGAATTATTCACTGGCAATTTGCCAATTTGAGAATATGATAGTTACATCTAGTGATCAAGGAAATAATAGATCATTGATATTGGTAAAATGGAATAGGCTAGCTTTAGTTCAATCCAAAAAAATTTGGGTGGGATATTTATTGCCAATTTCAAGCATAAAAAAAATTACTAAACAATATAGGCAAGCCTTGTTGTTTTTGGCTAGAGAATTTCAAATAGAATAAAAACCTTAAATGAAATTGTGAATGTGTACATGGAATTAGGGATATGTGGCTATGTGCTATGTCTTTAAAAGATAATTTGAATCCAATATATGAATGAATTTCAAAATTTTGAACGTGACTAGAACATGATATATTGCCACTTTGGCACTTCACAAAACTAGAGAAAATGAGACTGGTTGAATACTCCAAACCAATCGTCATGAAATATATACACATATAGAAGTTGGCTCTCATATGCATTTGTATACTTAAATAATTGCCACAAATGATTGAAAGACTAGACTTTCTCAATAAATTTAAGACAGGTACAAGAATAAGTAACATACTTGTATAACATGATTTAAAAAGTCTTACAAATCTTTTTTGATATTTTTTGATAATTTAATCAAATGTATTTATGAACTAATTTTTAATACAACAAAATTTTTAACAAGGGTTTTAAGAAAGCGGAATGACGATTCTTTTTAGGATTCTTTAGTAAGAGTTCTTGAAACTTAAATTTCTTATTGAGTAAAATATGACTGACTAAAGTATCATTCCCATTTTTTTTAAATTTCTTATAATTTACTCCAGAAGTCTTCCAAAATTTTCATAAAAATTGAAAAGTATATTACATGATTCTAGAAAAAATTTGCATGATTTTTGGGAGTTTTTGAAGTGAATATAATAAATGTAGAAATTTGGGATCATAATTTAGTCACTAATATTTCACTGAATAAAATTTTTAAGTTTAAAGAATTCTTACCAAATAATCCTAAAAAGAAATCTCATTCTACTTACTAAAGAATCTTGGAAAAAATTTATTTGTATTAAGAAATAATTCACAAATACATTTTATTGAATTATCAAAAATGTCCAAATTTTGTTGGAAAAATATTGTTTTCCAATTAGTTATGGCAATTTATGTACGTGTATAAATCATGGTTTTTTCTTAGGTGATTTGGTGCAAAATTGCACCAAAATTTTTGCCTTAGCACCAAGCTTATACAAAAAACCCAGGGCAAATACACCCGAAATCGCCGATGAAGCCGCATGCAACTGGGTCAAGCGCCGGTTTCTGCGCGGAACGGCATGTCTTCGAAGCCACATCGCCACCAACTTTTTTCCACTCGTGCTATCTTCTCCGCCGATGAAGCCGCACCTATCCTCTCCCTCGCATCAACGGCGCCTGATTTGAAATTTACTTCTTCCCTCCAGCGCCACCTTCTCTTTGCATTCAAGCGCCTCCTCGCCACATTCACTTCCTTAATCAAATTGTTGTAGCCCACTTCACTGCACACTTGCATCTCATGGAGCCAACGATTCTTCAGTCCCTAGCTTTCATAGCCACCTCGCATTGTGTACAATGCTTCTTGAGTTTCCTGTTGCCACATTGATTTCTACTTCCTCCAGAGAGCGGTGGCATTGTTTTTTGTAATTGGTATTATGAGTTGCTATGAAAGTCATGAACATGGAGGGGTAGGGTTTTCAACTGTACTCGTTTAATGCGCTACTTTCAAAAATGCAACGTTGTGTTGGAGGAGAACAATATCCTTTTTCCAATTTCGTGCACTTGTCTCAATTGTAGTTTGGATTTGGGTTTCTTGCACTTCTTTCAATTGTAGATTTGGGCACTTGTTTCAATTAGGGTTTTGTATTACTTGGGGTTTGGAAGAGGTCGATACTGCTGGGTTTGGGATTTTTTAGGGGTGATGGCGAAGTCTGATTCCGTCCCTTTGGTCCTAGGCAATAGAAGTGCTGTGAAGCCCACAAACGCAAGGTTCACATCGGAGAGGCGCAAAAGGAAACTTGCCTGACTGGAGCGAGAGGCCAAAGTTGCGGAGCGGAAGGCACAACAATCAAAGAGGGCATTGGAAACGGAGGCCTGGAAGCACCCCAAGAGTTTGAAGACAATGCCTAGTTATTTTAGTTCAAGCCGTAACTCGCTCAATCATGGTCCTTTGCAATGCGTGACGCTGCAAGGAGAAACCTCCGTTGACGCTGCATGCTCTCAATCCGTGCATTGAAATTATTTTGTCTTGTCCTGTTGTGGTCCCAGTGTCTGATGATGAAGAAGACTCTGATAACTCCATTGACAATCCCAATTTGAGTAGTGACAAGGTGTTGGATTCAAACCATGAGGCCTCCATGGACTCGCCAAGTCATGGAAGAAAAAAGAGGACAAGCGGCAATTTTGGTTCCTTGGGTGGGAAGGGTGCGGTAGCATCCACGACAGACGATGAGGCCTTCATGGACCTGCCAAGCCGTGGAGGAAAGAAGAGGAAGAGCGGCAATTTTGGTTCCTCGAGTGGGAAGGGTGCGGTAGCGTCCATGACAGCCACGTTGAAGAAGGTGAAGAAAAATTACAACCTCCATTGTAAGTTCTAGTGCAACTGGGTAGCAAAGGAACCGTGGAGTGAGTTTGTGTTGGCGGAGGACGGAGTCATGCACATGGTGCGGTGCAAGACATGCACTATGGTGCATGGTAAACCGGTGCAAATGGCGCCCAAGTGGGATACGATATCAAAACATGGCAACACGGCAATCCACAAGAAGTGCATGGACTTGTTTGCTGCTCGCAGACCTGCTATTGTGGCCGATTAGATCTAAGGCTGTAGTACACAAGAGTCCCATAGATGTACTACTATTCAAGATGTTTCCGTATTTTGTTTAGGGAGGGTCTTTTTAATGTTCTTTGCTTTGTAATACTATCAATTGATAATCCTTGATTGCACGCTAATATTGGATTACCCTAAGATGTGGTATAATACACACTACTAGAAAATGGTGTCCAAATCGACAAAAAATCAACACTTATTTGTTGAATTGGGTACCAAATTGACCAAATTAACATATACGTGTCAGCTATGTAAATGTTGGTGACAAAATGCAACATATCTCTGTTGATTTCGGTACTACATTTCATGTTGATTTGGATACTACAAAAAAATCAACATTTATTTGTTCATTTAGACTTACAAAATTTTCAAATAAGTTTTTGTCATTCAAATAACGTGTAAATAACCACAGGTGGAATTCTACGTACAATGGAATTTTGTTTTTTAACTTAATTATTCAAAATTCAGTGTTTTTTAAACTCACCAGAATTTGATGTCTAATATGACACAGTAAAACAACTTTTTTTCAAAAAGCTTTGAACTAATAAAAGTTGGGAAACCAAACTTAGTTTCATTTCCAAAAATCCGTTTCCAATTTCGAATTTGTGGTCAAAAGTTATGGACAAAATTCAGAAAGGGGTTGAAATGAACACTTTCTTTGGAATTTTTAAGCACCCTCTCTGAATTTTGTCCATAACTTTTGACCAGAGATTCGAAATTGGAAACGGATTTTTGGAAATGAAACTTGGTTTGATTTCACAACTTTAATTAGTTCAAAGTTTTTTGAAAAAAGTTGTTCTACTATGCCAAAATGGCCTCCAAAATCTGCTGAGTTTATAATGGGAAACAACAAGTACTTAAATGAAAAGACAATTTCAGTTTGTTCACATGAGTTAACGGTTGGCTTGATGGTCAAGGGCCTTGCACCTCAAGCCATGAGGTGCAAGGTTCAAACCCTTGTGCCTTCACCTGCCCATATGGTGCCACCACATACGTGGTTTCTCCATGTTGACCAAATCAACAACCACATCAATATTTTTTGGTCAAAATTAACAAAAAAATGAACATTTTTCTGTTGATGAACGACAAAAAAATGTCAATTTGGACATCCAAATCAACAATTTTTAATTACAAAATGTCCAAAGTGACACGTCCTAATTAACAAAAAAAATCAACACTTTTTTGTTAAATAATTGTTAATTTGGACATGATTTTTCTAGTAGTGACATGATTTCTAGAACCTTATCTCCCTTACCAGATAGATCTTTGACAATCTGTTTGCTTGCATCTATAGTGGTTGCATAATTCTAACTCCATGGAGTCCATGCCATGTTTGATAATTTGATTTGTGAGAAGGGTTGGCAGATTCATAGCAAGATAGGAGGGCTGTGCTTGAGCGTCGCAGCGAGTGGGATCAATATTACTTGGGGTAACAATGATCGTTGTTGGAATTAGTTTTCTGATGAGAGTTTGGTGTAAGTACCTTTGTGGCAGCATTTTCATTGCGTTTGTGTACTTCTATGTGCATGCATATGTATGTTCTCTTTTTGAAAAGCAATTTCATTTAGTCTATGCTTTGGCAAAGTGTATCCCTTTGTTTACTTATTTACTTAAAACTAGAATTAACAATGTTTGAGAGTAATCTTGAAAAGTCTTGGAAAATCTATCATAGATCTTTGTCATGGCCCACCACTTGCCTGTAAGCTTGTATCCACACCCTAAACCAATTCTAACTTAGGCATCGGAGTGTGCCATTATATTGATTGCAAGTGACATCGTGACAGGGAGCACAGTGTGACAAAATTGTTGCCTAATTGTAGGAATGTCTTCTACATTCACTAGTAGAAAACCGGGCCCAATTTGTTGTTTTGGTCGCGTTGATCATCAACAGATTTTTGTTCATGATCAACATGATTTTTGTTCATTTTTGAACAAAAATCTGTTGATGATCAACGCGACCAAAACAACAGATTGGGCCTGGTTTTCTACTAGTGAATGTAGAAGACATTGGTATCTTTCTCGCATTTCACTAAATCAAGCATTGGAGTGCTTGTGTTTGTTTTGCAAGCCCTTTGCTAGTCCTTTTGGTAGGTGCTGATCTGCGACAATCTTCTGCATTGTTTTCAAGTTGTAGTTAGGACTATAAGTCTCTAAAACTGCCAATATTGTTCACTTTTAGTTTCAATGAAATCGCCATTTCTGTGCTGGACGTTTGCATTCTGTGCCAAGAGTACTACAGAGAATTTTTTAAACTTGAAAATTGCAACCTACATCACTTTGAGTATGCACTCCAAATAGCCCAAATTCCACCAAAATTAAATTCCTAGTCGCCACTTACTGGGACAAACAAATTCCAGAAGTAGCCAATTCACATTTAACTCAACCGCAATAAAAGGATCTGTCACCAATGACTTAAAGAGGAAAATGCCAAAGTAAATTTTGAAAAAGCCACACTGTCCCATCCTAATTGGTCTATAGTGTGAAACCAGTATCCACCATCAAATGAAAAAAAAAAACCTGGTATGAATTATTTCGAGAACCATTGTATGGATATTTTCAAGAAATGTACGTGCAATTGTCCATGACACGTGGTCGCCCCAAAGGCTGCACGTAAGGTTGCCTGAGATTTGAGGTCGCCTCAAATCCGCGGTCATTGTACCCGCAGTTGGTCTAAATCCACAATCACCAATGTTGCTCAGTCCTATGCTCGCGGTCTTTATGAGCCATTCCGTACCTGCGGTTGACATGAGAAGTCTTATAGTTGCGTTCACCCAAGATCCGCGGTTGCCTTCAACCTGAGGTTGCTTCCGCTGTTGGATCCTACACGTGCTTTAGATTTGCACTCGCCCCCTAGCAATTTTGAATATATGAGCTGTCGCAATTACCTGCATTCTCCACTCCTGGCTCTGTGCATTGATTGTCATCCACCTCGAAGTAGCTGACTGTGTGCTTGTGGGCTAGGGGTTTGAATTGTGAAGGGGATATTTTGTCCCTTTCCACCTCATTTCCTTGGATTCTTTTTCGCGTTTGAGATTGCTTTTACATTTGATAATGATAAATGAATGTATTTTTGTATATGTGAATTACAACTGGGTTAGGGTTTTCATGCTCGTGTAGTATAGGTTCATTCTTAGATCATTAGACACAATACCTAGAGTAGCATTCTACATACAAAGTGATTGTTATAGAGGACAAGACCCCGCCATTGCCGCCTACTTCACCCAAATCGCTAACTTGGCTAAAATGAAGGCGCTTTGCAACAAGGATAAATAAAGAACTGGTAAAACCTACAAGAAGTGTGTGGCTATTCTTTTGCATATAAAGATTAAGGCTTTTTGGGTTGGAGAAGCAAACTGGAGCCTTGAACCTACAAAATTGTTAAAAAATATGTGAATTGGTGTCACATCAACAGGCTATTTCCGTTGTGGCGTCACAAACTACATGTGGAGTCTAACAAAGCAAATCTTGGATACTGCCTCTCTGAAGATTTTATACAAAAATGACTAGAGGTATGGATTGGAGTGTATTTGAAATCTGAGCCATCTTGAAACGATACTTTCTTTTATATCTTGTCCAAATGGTGTGTGCCGAGCGTACATTGAAGAAAGAGGTGGATTAGACAACCGTAAAGGAGCTCCCTAAAGAAAATCGTTCGGCTAATGCAACAATGCTGATTGAAGTTGCCATACTTGATGCCAAGAAGAAGTTGGCATCGGTTAAGCTAGAAAAGTTATGCATTCATAATGAAGAGGTAGTGTGGTTGGATGGTTCTAGCTTCGATAACCACACCCATGAGTACGACAGGTATAATTGGAGGAGTGAGGACGAAGAATATTTTGTTGGAGAATTGTATAGGAAGGGCTTGGAGGTAGAGGTTGACAGAAAGGGGAAGAAGAAGATTGAGGAGCCCAAAACTCTATCTAACATTCCTGACTAGGGCATGAAAGATGTGGAGCACAGAAGTGGAGCCCATGGAAGTGGACAACAATTTCCACAAGCACAGTGGCAATAAGAGCAAGAACAATTCAGATGACAATGTGGAGATGTTGGGCGCTAAGATGGCAAGTACAAGAACATGTTTGTTGGAAGCAACCGTGGAACTGAAAGAATTGAAAAATAAGAACTTTCTGTTGAAAGCACCTAAGCTTACATGTTATCATATAGGTGGGAGTTAGACAAGGTGAAGAAAGAGGTAGCTGAAAATGACAAGTATTTGGTTGCTTAAAAAAAAAGTAAAGCTAATTACTTGAAGAAGATAGCTAAGGGGCAAGCTCACATGATGGATGATGTTGCAGTATATCAAAGGAAATTCAAAATCCTCGAATGTGATTGTTTATGGCTATAGTACAAAAGGCAAAGCCTAGATGTGCAAGTAGTTGCGAAAGAAAAAAAGTTTTACACCGCTGCCCTAGAACATTCCTTGCAGCTAGACGATTTGGCTATGGCTCCAGGGTATGGTAGCACTCTCAAAGAATTAGCAATGCTTCGAAAGTTGGTGAAGCTGCACAAGAAGAAAACCAAAGTAGACCTAGAAAGATTGTTATAAATTGAGAGGCAATTGTTGTTTTAACCCCTAAAGTTTCATGACTATGTTCTCACCAAAAACGATCCAAAACTGCCATTTCTAATACAACTACCATATTTTTGGAAAAAAACAATTTTTGACATATATAACCGTAGGATCTTGTAGTATGATATTTTGAAAACATGTGGTAAAAATTTCAGAAAATTCCACCTTGTGGATCATAAGATATAAGCATTCAAAGTCTTGAAAACCATTTTTTCAATCCTGCGAAAAAATGGGCAGCTGCACTTTGCAAGCTCACTTTTCAATGAAAAAATGCCAAAAAAGGTGGTGCTTCTTTGAAATCAGTTTCCTAAACAAGTTGTCTATATGCACAAAAAATTTCACATCATTTGGAATTGTATAACATATAGGAAAAAAATAGTAAGTAGAAAGAAGTAGAAAATGATTCAAAATACTAAATTGTTAAAATTTTAATCGTGGAATTTAAAAATACCAATCCCAACGGTTGTAATGTTGTAATAATAAATCTACATCCTAGGATTTTTTATTTTCCAAAAATATTGAAAATTGAGTTAAATAAACGACTTTAAAATTTTTTTTGAATAGACAATCCATAACTGCCCGCAATTCAAAAACCCTCATAACTTTTGACTCATTGATTGAAATGGAATGAATCAAAGCTTTTTAAGTACATATAAGTGTAGAGAACCAATTTCAAAAAAAAAATTCCGGAAAAAATGATTTTTTCTAATCTGCCCAAACTGCCCAGTTACGAAAAAAAGCAACATATTAGGTCACAACTTTTTACTTGTATTTCAAAATGTCATGAAACTTGGTACACATGAAGATATTCCTCGCCCCCACCTTCTATTAAAATTTCAGCCTCAAATATGGATATCTCTAGTCATAGGTACCTGCCCAAAATTTCTATACGGCCAAAAAATGCATGTTGGTCCTTTAGGGGTTAATAGGAATGGATGGAGTGGAGCAAAGGTATTAGAGGTGCACTAGCTGTAGAGTTGGAGCAAATAAGCCAAAGCCACAAAAAAGCAATTATCTAAGCACTAGTGGAAGCCTAAAGGATTATCATTAGGAGCTTAGTGCAAAAATTTTACGGTTTGAGCACCTTTTTTTGATGTCAATTACTTTGAGTAATATGAAATATAATGTTTTCTCTTTCAAAAGTGCAAAACTGTCCCTTGATTACCATGTGTACAATGACTATAAAATTGGCATGTTTCTTTATAATCCCATATGGATGTGAAAAAGTACCATGACATTTCAATACATTAGTACTTCAATACTTCTTTAACCCCTAAAGTTCTATGACTATGTTTTCAACACAAAAATTTGGAACCTACCATTTTTAGAAGAAATACCAAATTTTTTGGAAAAAATCATTTTTCGACACATATAACCTTAGGAAGTTGTAGTATGATGACTTGAAAACATTTGCTGGAAATTTTAGAAATTTCCATTGTGTGAATTGCAAGATATAAGCATTCAAATCCAATAAAATCTTTTTTGGGCCATGCAAAAAAATAGGGCAATTGTACTTCACAAGCTCACTTTTTTATGAATAAATGTCCAAAATGGTGGTGCTTCTTTGGATTGTTTTTCCTAGACAAGTTGGCCTCATGCTTGAAATATTTCACATCATTTGAATTTGTACAAGATATAAGAAAGAAATAGTGAGCAGAAAGAAGTAGAGAATGATTTGAAATATTGAATCATTAAGAATTTAATTATGGAATAAACAAAAAAAACAATTCTAATAACAACAATGTTGTAATAAACAATCTACATCCAAGATTTTTATTTTCTTCCAAAATTTTGACACTTGACTTAATTCCTAAAGGACCAAATGATGTTTTTTTGGCAAGATAGCAATTTTTGGGCAGCTCACTACAAACGGAAGATTTATTTTTTTCTTTGGAAATTTGACACAACGTGTAACCAAGGAATAGCTTTAAGGCCCAATAATTTTGAAAACTTTTGATTACATGGTTAAAAAGTTATTGGATGATATGTCATTTTCAATGGTATGTGGGCAGCTCAAAAAAATTCAGGGAAATCTCTTTTACCCTAAAAAAAAGTTTTAAATTGGTTTCCAAGATTTATGTATATATGTAAAGCTTTGATTTATTTCATTTTGATTATTGAGATGAGAATTATGAGGTGTTCTAGTTTGTGGGCAATTATGGATTCTATACTCTAAAATAAACTTTGAAATCCTTAATTTAATTCAACTTTTAAAAAAATTTGAAAAAATTAAAAGCATAGGATCTAAATTGTTTATCACAACATTCCAACCGTTGGGATTGACATTTTTCAAATCCATAATTAAATTCTTAACAATTTCGTGTTTTGAATCATTTTCTACTTCTTTCTACAAGCTATTTTTTCCTATATGTTGTACAATTCCAAATGATCTGAATTTTTTTGAACATTTAGACAACTTGGTTTGAAGAGTGAATCCAAGGAGTAGCCACCATTTTGGACATTTTTTCATTTGAATGTGACCTTGTGAAGTGCAGCTGCCCAAATTTCCACAGGGCTAGAAAAAGGATTTTTGTCTATTCAAATGCTAATAGGCTTGCAATTTACAAGATGGAAAATTCTGGCATTTTCTCTAAATATTCTCAAACAAGCTTACTACAAGAACCCATGGTCACATGTGTTCAAAAATGTTTTTTTTCTAAAATTTGGTACTTGTACTAGAAATGGCAGTTCTGGAGCATTTTTGGTGATATATAGTCTCTGACCTTTAGGGGTTAAATAAAAGACTTCAAAGTTTATTTTAGAGTAAAAAATTTGTAATTGCCTCATTAGGAAAAATTTGAACCCTGCAGTAGGTCATTAAGCTTTAGTTTTTGGTACCTTGTGGTACAAGTATAGAAAAAAATTAATTATATATATATATATATATATATATATATATATATATATATATATATATATATATTGTGTGTGTGTGTGTGTGTATTTAAAGAAATTTTTTGGAAAAAAAAATTAATAAAAATTAAAAAAAAATTAAAACCTGACATGGCACTGATATGGCACCAATGGTGCTACATCATATGCTAAATTAAAAACTAATAAAAAATACTATTAAAAGATTTTATTTCTTTTTTAATTGCCCCGGTGGAGGGGGGTTCAAAACTCGCAATGTTCTCAAGGCTTGAAATTTTTTCTAATGTTATATATAGCTGAATGTCCCTAACTTTTGACTCATTGATTAAAATTGAATGATTCAAAGTTTACATATACATAAAACTCTAGAAAATGGAATTCAAATTTTATTTATGAAGAAAGTAAATTGTCGTTATCTGCCCAAGCTGTCCATTTTCAAAAATAAGCTGTATATCATGCAATAGTTTGTTAATTATGCAGTGAAAAGTTATAAAAATTGTTGGGCCTTACAGTGATTCCTTGTTTATACCTTCTATTAAAATTGGGGTCCAAATATAGAAATCTCTAGTCACACGTATTTGCCCAAAATTTCTATGTACTCCAAAAACCCATTTTGGTCCTTTAGAGGTTATTGGTTTAGTATCCTAAACTATTTTCTTTATGGGAATATAAAATGTCATCTCCTTTTTTGTCGTTGAATATTTCTTTTATTAAAGCAAAAGCAAGCATTAGTCTAAGCATTAGCCAGGATTTTGGGAGTCTTTAACCCTTAAAGGTCCACGCATCCAAAAAGTGGATGCACCTTGGTCAACCTCGATTGTAACTTTCAAAATAATTATTTTTAGAATTTGATTTAAACTAAGAAAATGAAGCTCGACAAGTTTTGTTCCTATTCCATTATTGAAAAATGTCAAAAATTGAAAGAGTTATTGCAATTGAAAGCTCTATGTGTTAGAATCCAAATAACACAGTATGGTGTGTTTTTCATTCATAATTTCTTTTAAAAGACATTATTTTATATGTAAGTTATATATTTATATTTCTCATTCCATCCTTCATTTATGGTTAAAATTACAAATTATTCTAATATATGTTACAGTTTATATAATGTGATTTCCACCTAAAGCTTTATAAAATCACAATAATTTGATTTTTCCATCAGAATTATTGAAAAAAAACACATAAATAGAAACAAAAATTTTCCACTAGCCAAAAATATCAAAATTTTATACATCTATTAAATAAAAGGATAAATTTAGTTTAATAGTTGAATTTGACTTGAAGGTCTTTATTGTGGTTGTTTTGGGTGTAAAAAATAAAATAACCAACTGAAAATTTTTCACACTAATTTCTATTGCTACTTGTAATTCTTGCAAAAATTTCAAATCCTTTGGATTGTTTTTTCTATTTCTGCTTGTTTATGGTCAATTTTTGCAATAAAAATGATAACAATTACAATTTTTCATGAAACAAATTGAAGTTTCTTACAATGATATATAATTTAGAATCCCAAGTGGTAAAAATATAAGATTTTTTTAACACAATTTAAAATGCTAAATTTAGTTCAGAGAGGAAGTTTGACCATTTCACAATGGACCAAGACGTTTATGGGTTAATGCATAAACATTAGAACATCCCTTATAGTTTGTTGTCGTTCAAGTTTACATTAAAGTAAAAAAATACCCATGGTTTTTTTAATTATTGTTCAACCTTTCTTTTGTTTTGAATAAGAACGCTTGTGATATTTGTTTTAGTTACTATTCAATGTTTTCATTTATAGGATTATTTATGTATATTGTTTATTAATTATGTAGTTTCCATTAAAGGTTTAATTTCTAAGAATAAAAATATCAATTTTTCTTTCCTATCACAATGATGTATTTCCTTCATAAGAATGAGAGCACCAATGTCCTTAAATACTTATGAAGTTACAATTCAAAATATTCTAAAAAATAATAACATTTGTGGTTATTGTTTTATTTTCTAAATGAATATTCTTTATTCTAAGAAGGAAGACATCCATTTTCCACTTATTATTATTTTTTCAAAATTAATCAAAATAAAATAAGAACAATTGTTGATTTTATAAGAAATTATGCTGGCTATCCTTTTATAAGAACTAAAATGAAGAGCACCCATTCTCTCGCATTCTAATCTTGGAATTTTTTTTAATAATCAATACCCTGTCTATTGTTTTCCTTTACTAACTCCAAAGGACCATTATCCATTTGGCGAACATTTAGGATTTTGGGCAGGTACCTACAGGCTAAATTTTTGTTCTAATTTTTTGAAACTTTTTTATTAGATAGGAAAACTAAAGCTTTGTGGGAATATAGTTTTTTTTCAATCTATGTCCAGAAACAAAAGTTATGCTCCAAAAAGCTCAAAATAGGAGAGAGGGGGTAGCCAAAAAAACTTTTGCCAAAAGAAAAAGAAAATTGAATTTTTTTCCCATACATTATATTTTTATTTGTCTGAAAAGCTTTTATTCATTCTATTTGGAATTGTTATAAGAAAGTTATGGACAATCATATTTTTCAAGCACTTAGAGCATCTTCCTAAAAAAAATAACTTATAGGATTCATTTCTTAACCCCTAAATGCCCAAGGCCTGTTTTGAGAATCTAGAAATTTGCTTAAATTTGAACAAAATGCCAATATTTTGATACACTGTGCCAATTTCTTTTGAATTGTAACCATACAAATTCAAACTAGACATGTTAGAAATCATCTAGGAAAGGAAAACACAACAAAATCACATATGAATCAAAAGATTATAATGTTTGACTATAAGGGTGATAAAACTATGAAAATCTTTCAATGCTCTTTTTGCATGTTACATCTAAAAACTTGGTCAACAAAAAAATATGAGGTTAAAGGGCCCAACATGCATAACTCCAATCAATTTATGGCTTCTCAAAATCTACTCTAAATTTTTTTCAAATGAATTTCTAATGTGATTTTTTTCCAAGATCTAATGTATTTGAGGCTCATTTTCAAGAGCCCGTAACACTACGGAAAGTCAAGATTGCAATGAGTACTCTTGCACAAAATCTTGAATAGAAAAATTTAAATCAATCATTTCAAAATCGGATTTTTGAGACTTCAAAAAGAATTTTACAAGAACATAAAGTATTAAAATTAGCAAGTTGGTTAGGTTAAATTTAACTTCAAGGTATTGTCGACACCAAAATTTGTTGCCTTGGATATTTAGGGGTTAAAGAATTGAAAATGAGAGCATCAATAAATGATAGAAAACTACTAAAGATAGCAATTTGGTTGGATTTTAATTAACTTCAAAGTTTTGTTGCCACCAACATTTGGTGCCTTGGGCATTTAGGGTTAAAGCAATTTTATAATTTTTCAAAAGAAACAAGTCCACGTGGCTTAGTTTTTTTACTAGAACAATCTCAACATTGGGATTCGTGCATTTTAATTCCATATAAAAGATATTACTATTTCAGATTTTCCTTCTATCTTGTATGTACTTCTACTTAATAATTTTTTAATAATGAAAATTAATTCATAAATATATATATATATATATTTTAAAAATGACAACCTTCTTTATTGTTTTTCTTTATGAACAAATATTCTTTATTCCAAAAAGAAAGGCATCCTTTTTTTAAAATTATTATGCTTCAAATATTCAAACAAAAATAAGAATACCTATTAGTTTTCTACGAAATTGTAAAAAATCTCCTTTTATAAAAAGAAATGCATGCACTTAGTCACTTCCTTCCATTATTATGTTCTAATTTTTTTAATAACAATCCAATCTATTTGTTTTTCCTTTAGGACTAAATTTTTTTTATCAGATAAAGAACTCCTGTTTCCATTTTTTATCATGTTTCCAAATTTTATTGGAAGATCTTAAAAGCCTTAACCCTCTTCCATTTTTGGATTTGTCAATAAATATTTCTTGTAATAAGAAACCTTTTCATTGTTTTCCTTTATGTATGAATTATTTTAATTTAAAAAGGACATCCATTTTCTGAAGTGATTAAGTTCCCCATTTTTTTTATTAAGATTACAAGAGTTATTGATTTTAGCCTAAACTGTGGAAACTTTGGATTTAGATTACAAAAGTAATTATTAGTTAAAACCGCCAATAAAGTCCATTGTGAAATCTTCCGATAGGAATGGACTTCCAGAGTATACAAACACATCTTCAAATATTCATGCACACGGATAAATATTGAAGTTGAAGTGATCTCTTTGAACTAATCATTCTAATTTTCAGAGGCATTTTGCATAGAAATTTACTATAACATTTAGAATGTGGCTGTTTTTGCCTAAAATGAATACAAGTTTGAATGACTCCTACAAAAAGAAAATGTCCAGTATCATTAGAGGGGATTTGAGGCCTCCGGAGGGCCATTTCAGGCCTTGTGAGCTTATCAAATTTTCAAATTTTAGTCAATTTGAGGTTGTAGTGTAAATAGAAACAAGTTGATAGGTGAAGTTCACATTGAAGAATTATAGGAGGCAATTTGACATTGTGAACAAATAGTAAAGGAGGCGAATGGTCAAGATCAGGAAAGAGGCAAATTGACTTGGTACCACTTAGGTTCCTATTTGCTCTTGGGATCCGAGGCCTTATAGTCTCTTAGACTTCCATTTCTTCTTCCTTCCCAGCTTCATGTTCTAGTGTGTCAAGTTGTTGTGTATATTGAACTATTTTCAAAACTTTGAATATATATACAAATTGTCTTGTGTAATTCTTGTGTATGTTTCTTGTGTGTGTGTTTATAGTCCAGTGATTGGATTGATTTGAGTGTTTGCAAATTGTACAATCAAGATCTAGTACTTGGATCCTCTGAATTGTTTGGGAAGTAACAAATTGTCTAAGAATCTAGTGACTAGTTTCTCTAACCTGTGTGTGTAACAAATTGATTGTTGCAAATTGACTGTAAACATTGTTTGTGGTGTTGGATTACTAGGTCATTCTTAATTTGTTTAAGTTACGGGATCCCACCAACTAATTGTATGTTAATCCAGCAATTTGACTAGAACAACTTGAAGTGTTAGAATTCTGTATGAACCACGGAGCGGTCATACAAAAATACAATGAATATCAAATTGTCATTGTCTATTTGTGTGTGACCGGTGTGAGGTCTGGAAACTGAGTATGAAGGAAGTGTTAGGCACATTGTCTGTGAGTGTGTTTGAATGGTTGCTTGTGATGAGCTCTGTGAGACAATTTGTCAACCGAGAGTTGTTTGCAACGGTAAACTAGTTGCTTGGTCTTGTCATTGGGTGTAAGTGAATTTCAAATTGTCTGTAAATGCTTTTCAATCCTGGGATTGCCGAAGATAAGCAAATGGCTATTTCGGTTGATTGAGCAGTTGTTGTGGAGGAAGTTGCCCAGACAAATTGATGTAAAGTTGCCGGATCTTCAGGTTAGACATACAGCCCACGCACATGATGACCCCCCGCCGTGCCTGGCACCCTCCGCCCAGCCACGTGGCGAGGCGCCAATGGCGGGGACAACTTGGTTGCAGTGGCTGGGCGTGGCGGAGGCGGAGGGCACACACACAGTGCTTAGCCACAACCCAGCTACGCCTTGCTCTTCACTAGTAAAAAAAACAAACTTTTCTATAAAACCCTGGAGCTACATGGGACGTGGGCTTTGGTCCCAAGAGGTGCAAGAAGAAGTGCGGGTAAACTTTCACTTGCACGGTAAACTGTCGAGCTCCGCCACGCTTGGCAGTGGCCAAATCCGCCAGGGTAAAAATCACCAGCACGCTAGGCGGAACTTGGCGGGCGCTGGTGGTTTGTCATCGTATTATGAGCATGTACATGGGCTAATAAGCCACTTGAAATTGGTGAGAATCTGTCTTTTGCAACTTGCTGGACGAATTGTGTGGCTCAAGATCAAAGCTGTAAATTTGGTAAGTAAATTCTTGAATTTAATAATTGGACTTGATTAATGCTAAGAATATAAAATTAGATAATGTGAATTTATATTTGGGAAAGGCAATTTGTAAGAATAGCAATTGTGAACCTTTATGATGCAAGCAGTTAGTATGCTAGAAGAGGCAAATTGTTAAAGTATAATTGTATAGATGATTAGAATGATAAAAGAATGTCCTAGAAATATTCAAATTGTTAAGCAAAGAAATTTCGTGAATTAGAAACGATTAATTTTATTAATGATAATTGATTCAAACAACTCGTCATGTTAGTTATAAATAATATGTAAACTTACCTATGGATTGAAAAACAAGTTGCAGGTTCACGGCAAATTGACAATTTGCTGGAAGATCGAGGAGTGTGAACTAATTGTGTTACTATGGATGATTGCATTTGTTTAAATGTATAAGAATTGTTGTCTGTAGGTTGTGTGGAAATTAAATTACAACAATAAATAAATGTAAACAAATTATCAAATTGAATTAGTATAACTGACTGATTTATATAATCGAAAGAGTGAATGCGGGAATTGATTTAGCGAGAGTTTGGCGAATTGTCTTGGACTGAGTTAATGAACCAGTGGTAATTGGTTGGCTCATTGACAATTTGCCTTGCCATGTGTGTGTTTATGATACTGGCACTGTAGTGTAATAAGTTGTTGGATGTCAGCCACTAGTAAGTAAAGACAAATTGTTATAAAACTTGAGAGATTGGTAGTGCAAGTCTATTGGTTAAGAGCATTAGATGAAATTTGGGGGTTTTGGAGGGCTCCGAGTTCCCCTGCTGTCTGTTGCGTTCCCAGACTGCGGGAATGCAGCAGCAGCAGCTGGCTGATGTGGCACAACGATTGCCACGTCATTTTTGAAAAAAAAAAAAAATTTTTTTTGCTTAAAATGATATTTTGGTAAAAATTATTATTTTTTTGAATTTTTTGAATTTTTTTTTTCTGACACACCCGTACCAGCATTCACTGAATTTGGGCAGATCAGGGAACGGGCCTGAAACGGCCCTCCACGACCCCCAAATATCATCTAATGATTGAATAACCAAATAGTTAATAATGGAATCCTGTTTGATGTATAGTTTGGCCCTTAACAAATTGTTGAGTTTGCGTAGAAGGAAAAGGAACAAAAATGCATTGCAATCATTCCCCCTTGCATATAGTTAGAGACAAATTGCCACTAAACTGGAACCGATTTGTTACTCATTATAATTTAGTAATTAGGCTTGATAAATAGTGACTAGTCAAATTGCTTGGGTAGAAGAAAATAATCGATAATTAAAGAATTTATATATGATTGTTGATATATATATGATAATTATAAATATTACATTAACTTCTAGATCATGCATGACAAATTGTGAAACATTCCTGGACAAATTGACTAAAAACGCCCATAGAACACTAGACAGGAGCGAGACGCCATTTTCATGCATCCAACGCATTATTTAAAGGACTGACAATCAAATTACACCAATGGGTATAAGAGTGGATATATGTTTCCCTAGTGCTTGTGAAATATTATAGTAAATCTCATTCCAGTCTTGAAAACAAGTGACCCTACTCACAAAATGTTAGACTATTTGACTATTCCCTAGATTTTGAACCCCTATACTAGTTGTTTGGATGTTTGTAGAAATAGCAAAACTTAGATTACAAGCCTCTTCTTGCAGTCTATTCCACTGTTCTGAACCATCAATAATGTTGTCAGAATTTTTTTTTCAAAAAAAAAGAAAAGAAAAAGTTCTACCCCAAATATCATTTTAAGCAATTTTTTAATTTTTTTTAATTTTTTTTAATTTTTAAAAATTGACATAGCACAATCTCGGCCACATTAGCCAACAGTTATCCTGCATTCCCGCAATCTGGGAACACAGGATAACTTGCAATCTCTTGGAGGCCTCAAATCCCCTCTAATGTTAGAAAATGCATTTACAATAATTATAGTAAGTTCAAGACTTTTAAATTGTAAGCAATAATATGTATGCCAAAAGGAGATCGTGAAATCTTTTGATGAAGCCCTCCTGCAGAAGAAAAAACAAACCTAAATTACTCCCTTCAAAATGTTACACCTTGGTCTGGTCAATGAGACCTGCGGTCTCTAGTTATGATGGATTGGATTTTTTCTAACATATGCGAAGTTAACTTCCTGTGACTTAAAAAGACCGATGAGCCAAGGAATGAGTATCTTGCACAAATATTGGTCTCTCATGTCACCCGACTCTGGCGGGGGGAAAATGGCGCTATGATAATCATTACTGAGGTTTTTTAGTGCATCGTCATTAACATGGAGAAGATTTTCTTGTGTCCACAATTGCAGCAGATTGGCAAAATATGTCAAATCCTTGAGAATATAGGGCCCGTTCAGATGTTTGGGGTCTTTGTAGGACGTGTGTTTGCAGTCCTCTTGCTTGAGAACAGTCATGTCTTTCACCTTGAAAGACGTTGAGAACAGTTGCTGATTCAAAACAAACGTCACATTCATCAACGCCATACTGCTCCAGAAAGCAATGTTAGCATTACTATGTAGCCAGTCTAGAAAGCGACCGGCACCGATTGCCGTGCTATGTGATGTTTATTAAGCTCATCAAATGTCCTATGAACTAGAAGTCCATTTAGGTCCAGGATCACAAAACACCGCCGCTGTTCTACCTTATTCAAAAAGTTTGCTAGTTCTTCACGAGGCACTTGACAACCTGCACAAGATTGAAAAAGCAGTGAGCTAGAGGCCAATTTACTATCTGTTTTCCTGTATAACCATTGACAAAAAGCGTTGCTTGTTATTTGTACGCGGTTGGATGTATCTATGTGTAGACCCTTCTTCCTTCTTCTTGCCGCGCATTAGACCTTTCTCCCTCTCATTGCCGCTCATTGGCCCCCCTCTCTTTGCCCCTCATTAGCCCTTTCTCCCTCTTGTTGCCGCTAAGTGGCCCTGATCCCATCTCCTCGTCAATCATTGGCCCAACTTGTCGCTTATTGGATCAGTTGGATCCCCTCCTTCTAATCCTGCACACAGCCCATACTGAAATGCCTAGCAAAACATGGATTTGTAAAGGAAACTGTTTGCTTGCCATACAGCTTCGATACAATGTTTTTCCTTAATATCCTTAACATCAAGGGGTCTCTTTGTAGATTGATTGTTAAAGAGACCCTTTGATGCTAAGGATATTAAGGGAGAACATTATATCAAAGCCGTAAGGCAAGCAAACAGTTTCTATCTTGTAGATGTGCTTAAATCAGTTGCTGAATCATTGTTAAAGGCGTTTTAGGTATAAAAAATAAAACAATTGTTTAAAAATCTTTTGTACTATTCTTCATTTGCTACTTGTACTTTGTAAAATTTTTTTAAGTTAATTGGATTTTAGTGTTACATGTATTAGCTTATTTTCATTTTTAGCTATAAAATTTATATTAATGGTGAATTTTCATAGAACTATTATAAATTCTTTATTCTAATAGACAATACATAGTCTTGTGTAATGAATATGTAAGAAAAAATTTGAATATAATTTCACAAACTTAATAGAGATTAACAATGATGTTTCACTTCATGGCAAAGAAAGAGGTCTTATAGGGGTCATTTCACCAAAAATTCAATTTTTCTTGATGAATTTTGATTCCATTTCTATGCAATTTTGACTCTATTTATATTAAGGTGAACCAACCCACCACCACTCATCTCAATCCCACCTTCATATACGTGTGGTGTATAGTTTTTGTTTGAAATGTATTCCATGGATATATGTAGGCAAAATTGAAAAGGGTGGCAATAATAGGCTAGTTTTTCTTATATGAAAAATTAAATTAATTTTTTTTTGGTCTATTTTCACATGTTGGACAAACAATTCTACCTATCATAGATTCTTCAATTTCTCCTATTAGAATAGGAGAAATTAATATTGTCAAGCTAAATTTATCTTCTATGTAATTTAGCTTGACAAATTTAGCAACTAACTATATTTGGGAGTACACGAATAGGATAAGGTAATAGAATCTATTTAGTCCACCCCTCAATTAAGCCAAGTAGACTTTTGATGAAATTGTACCAATATGACCTTGAATCATGCATGAAGTGTCTACAACTTCACAGATGGCACTTATGGTTGTAAAATAATAGAACCTTCAACAAATGGTTTGGGGTCTTTTTGAAGGTGCTTCAAATATGTACCTAGATAGAATACTTTCTTGTAGGTTTCTTGTAGGTTTGACTATAAATTTTTTTAGAAAATACAAGAATTCTCTTAACTTCTAAATGCCTAAGGCCATTTTTCTGCCAAAAATCACTTAAAACTGCCATTTCTATAGCAAAGAGTAAAAACTTTGAAAATTGTTTTTTATGCACATTTCATCTAGGATCTTACAACTTAATAGTATAAAAATGTGTGGAAAAAATTTCAGAATTTTTGACCCCATAGATTGCAAGATATTTGCGTTTAAAGTGAAAAAAATCAATTTTTCAGCACATTGCGGGACTAGATTATTTGACATTGAGCTTTCTTAACTTTAATTTTTTCCGCTATAGAGTTTTGAGCTTTAAATCTTTTGTGGTGAGGAATTGAGTTGAGAGTCTAGGAAAAAAAAACTTAAAAAAAAACTAATTGTCGTACTTAAGAAAATTGTTAAATAGAAGAAGGTATGAAAATCTAAATTACTAATATCTCTAAAATGGAATTAAAATGCACTAAATCCAATGGTGAGATTGTTCTAGGAAGCAAACAAAACTATGTGGAATTGTTTTCATTGAAAGATTATAAAAATAGCATTCAAAAATGAATCCTACAAGTTTATTTTTCAAGAACATGCTCTAATTGCCCAAAAAACAAGATTGTCCATAACTTTCTCATAACAAATCCAAATGGAATGAATAAAAGCTTTACAAGTAGAAAAAATAATAGTTTATGAGAAAAAAAATTTTAAAAAAAAAATTGAATTTTGAAATTTTTTTTTGTTGCCAGTCTCGCCTCTTTTGAGCTTATTTGGACATACCTTTTGTTCTCAAGCACCGATTGAAAAAAAAATTATATTCGCATGAAGCTAATCAGTTTTTCTATATTCAAATAATTTTCAAAAAATCAGGATAAAATTTTAGCCCGTAGGTACCTACCCAAAATCTCCTTTGTCCCCGCAAAAAACAATGGGCCTTTAGGGGTTGAATTAATAACTTCATTCTTAACCTCTAAATGCCCGAGGCACCAAATCTTGATGTAGACCATACTTTGAAGTTAAATAAAACCTAACCAAGTTTCTATTTATTAGTTTTAATTTTTGAAAAATCCTTTTGGAAGTCTAGTTTTAGCATAAGTGATATTGTTATATATTTTCTTTCCTATGTGGTAGAATTTGAATTTGTCGATTTCCAGTTAAAAAAACTTTGATAGAACTTTTATTATCCAAATGTTGTCTTTTTGAACCTTCCAATCCTAGAAGCTCCCCAAAGGCATTGGGCATTTCCTGTAGGGAATCACCTTTCCTCCGTCGTATGATTTGCACTTCTCTCAATCCAAAATCGAGGGAGAGGTGTTACTAACATTTGTTTGTAAGCTTCCTGGATCTTCCATTTCGAATCAGCCAGCCAGTCACGGCAAACGAGCAGCACACGCAACACGATTGCTTTTCGTGGTGGATGATGCGTCAAAGCTGAGCTGAAGTTACACTCAACGGTGGGTGAGTCCAGAACAGTGAGTGCTGGACACGCTCTCCGTGACCATCATTCGGTTAGGTTCCTCCGTCATCGCGAAGTGAAGTGAAGCCAAGCCCGACGGAATCATCACTCCTCAATTAACTAGTGTAGCTAGCTTACGTTTTTCCCACTTTGCTTGCTTAGCTTCTCCTGACAAGCGTTGCATCCGGTTGCACCCTGGGGGCTATGGCCATGTCTGCCTCTCTTTGCACCCTTCTCCCTTCCTCTTCCTCGACTCTTGGCGCGGCGGCGGCCTCTTTTCCCTTCGCCCGCCCCGTGAAGCGTCCTGTGACAAAGAAAGCCCCAACACCTCCAGGCTCTCTTCATGTTGTGGTTCGTGCTTCTTCCAGCGGCGGTGCAGGTGGGTCTCTCTGCCGCTAACTGGCTTCTGACACAAGAATTGGCATGCAATTCCACTTACTGGTACGAAAGCAACTTGACCAGCGCAGAATGGTAACAGTGGTAGAGTGCACAATCTCGAATATGTGGGATGCTCATCGAATTTGTCCGAATTTGACCTGAATGATTCTCCACTACTTGTAAGCCACCCTTCGTGTTACTTCTGCGCAAGCAAGCTTTTTCTCCTTGTGTACTACAACCGGGTAATGGATGTGCGGAATCTGAGAGCGCCCCTCCCGTACTGCCGCCTTTCTGCCGCTAACTGGCTTCTGACACAAGAATTGGCATGCAATTCCACTTACTGGTACTAAAGCAATTTGACCAGCGCAGAATATTAACAGTTGTAGAGTGCACAATCTCGAATATGTGTGGTGCTCATCGAATTTGTCCGAATTTGACCTGAATGATTCTCCACTACTTGTAAGCCACCCTTCGTGTTACTTCTGCGCAAGCAAGCTTTTTCTCCTTGTGTACTACAATCGAGTAATGGATGTGCGGAATCTGGGAGCGCTCCCCCCGTACTCCCCCCTCCCCGCCCCCAGCTCACAATTTTTAGCTCTTGCTTCATTGGCAGCTGCCATACTGTTTTAGGTTAACCACTATTTTGTTAGCTTTGCTGACAACATTGCGAGGGTTTCGAAAATTGAAAACTAATTGAATCTTTTGTGTCTGAGTCTGAGTTACCGTATGTGCGTGCCCACAGAAGGCGTTTTACGAGTGGTGATGGGTTGTCACTTTTCATGGGCACCACATGTGCTAGTGTGATATTTATGAGAAACAAGCTTAGAGTTTATAGTCTGGTTGAACGTCGCAGACCTGGTTGAGGTGGTGTCTTAGCTTCTGCCTTAGCTTTTTACGTGGGATTTGGTGACGACTATCAGTTAGGTGTTCTGTATTTGGAACTAAGTGTGAGGCAAGAGGAGTTGTTTCTGGACTGTATGCAGTGCAACATGCTTACGTGGGTCTCTATTGGAGAATATTTATGTCCATTTTCATGGTGAATCGAAGTGTGAATAACGTGGCGTTCTTGGACTTTGCAGCCGCTACTGTAGATTCACCGTCCAACTGGAGAAAGAAGGCCAAACCCATCAAACCTGGATCTACTTATCCTGCAAAGGATCACTGCAGGTATGTCTGAATGCTTTGGTGTCGTCAGATGCTTGAAAGAATTTCGCACTTATGATACGTGACAGCCTACTTATGAGGATGTTTATAACATTAAATGTATAACCTGGTGGTTCTGGTTTGCAGCCAATGTGGACTTTGTGATACATACTACATTGCTCACGTGAAGGATGCTTGTGCTTTTCTAGGGGATGGCATGTCGAGAGTAGAGGTGACTTTCTGACCAGTTCGTTTCATTTTTCGTGGGAATTTGGTACTGGCAATTCAGAAACCTTTGTTTGGGATGATTTTTTCTCTGATGACTCCATCGATTTAGTACATGGTGCTCTTCGTGATTTTTAATGGCACTTGGAACACTGATAAAATTCAATAGGACCTGGAACCAACAGTGCATGGACGTGGACGAAGTCCAGAGTCGATGGATGACTTGTTTTTTGGAGTGCATGACGAGATGCTGTATGCACGCAAATCAGAGCCCATTGCAGGTATTATTATCTTGTTGTTGTTGTTTACGCATCTGAATTCTTGTTTTGGCAGCTATACTTTTTGTTAGTCGTTTCTCAAAACATTACTGTTGAGATTCATACAAAGATTCTGATGGTTTCAGATGACATGTGATCCCGAGTTGGTTTCTGCGAATGTCTATGAAAAATGTTCGAGTAGATCTGATAGGTTCCTTCTTTATATTTTTGTAAGGCTTTTTGTCACACTCATTTTGATATCTTATGTCAATGCAACACTCTTTTGGAAGGCTTGAGTTTTTTATATGAATAAAATATTTTTGCTCCTTTCTTGTTTTTTTTACATACAGAAATCCTGAAAGAAACCTCTCCCTCGTGGGTATAGCTGATAGTGGTGTTCTTTGTAGAGATTATAGTGGTGTCCTTTGTGGCAGGTGCTCAATGGACGGGCATCGTGACAAGCATTGCTATGGAGATGTTGCGATCAAATAGAGTCGATGCTGTCATTTGTGTGCAGAGGTGAAGATCCGTTCTCAGCTGATCATGGTTTAAAAAAAATTAATTTCTATATAATGTGGTATTTTGGGCATGATACAGGAGGTATTGTTTTAGAAACAAGGTTTCTCTTGTTTTCGAGTGGCTATTTTGGAATTGCCTTTGCTTTATATTGTGGAAGAAACTCTGCTCATTACAGTGTTGCTGACAAGGCGCGTACAATGTCTTTACAGTGATCCGGAAGATAGATTCAAACCTTTGCCAGTCCTTGCCCGGTATGGCTCTGTAGTCCTTATTCAAGTCAATTCAATCTTTACTCCATGCAAATTTTTTAATGTTTTAAATCTTTGCTTACAGTTGTTCTTAATCTTCTCATTTCGATTCTACGATTTTCTCATTTGGGTGTCTAGTAAATCATATTAGCAAGTCTTTTGTCAAAGAGAGGAGCGTTTCCTTTAAAATCTTGAAGTTTTTCTGTTTGCGTTGCAAATGATTATCGGAGGTTGGAATTGGAAAATCTTCTCAAATAGAGGAAATCGCTTACCGTTTCTCTTTTATTCTGACAGGACACCAGAGGAGGTATTGGCTGCAAGGGGGGTGAAACCAACTTTGTCACCAAATCTCAATACGTTGGCACTTGTTGAGGTGGTCTACTTTATCTTTATGTGCAATACTGCGAGTTTCCTCGCATTGGTGCTTTAAGTGTGTCTGCTATCTTTTTGTTTATGCTTGTTTGATAGGCGAAAATGTTCCTCGGATCGAGCCTGTTGTGACAGTGGACAGGAACCTGTGTAGTGCAGGCAGCTGGAGTAAAGCGTCTACTTTTTTGTGGAGTAGGTTGTCAAGTTCAAGGTATGTCCTCCGGCATGACTGTCCGTGACTCAAGTAGGAATGCACATGTGCGTTAGGTCGTTGCCCCATTACATTGGAGTTACTGGTTCTTACTATTTTCATTCACAAATCTAACCAATCTTACTAATTACAAATCTCACGGAGTATTTGCCTTCGATAATGAATGTGTTCGGGGAATCTATGGATCATTCATGTGTCTTATGATGACGGCAAAACCTTCGATCATAGTTAGCTGAAAGTGGGATATAGGTTAGTCCTGTTAATGGTACTGAAATGTCCATCCAGATCATGTTGATGTGTGTCTGCATTTAATGTGTTGGCCACATTGTGCCGTGCTTCTTATTTCAGTGAGAATGCTATCCATCTTTATGGTGTCTAATGTCAAATTTTATGTGACAGCTCTTAGAAATGTTGAAAAGTATTTGGGGTTGGAAAAGCTTTACGTCCTCGGTACAAATTGTGGTAAGTTTGCTCAGAGCTTGTCTTGATAATGTAACGCTCTTGTTATGTGGCATTTAGAGGAGGCTTTGATGTTTCGGAAGACTCTGGTTACTTTGGTTTCTCTCTCTTTGCTTACCCTCGAAGGCATGGATTTTGTTGCTTGATCTGATATTAGGTTGCTACTCTTTCTCTGTCTGTTGAGGACATCATGTTTCAAAATCATCTGATGTTCTGTTGTTTTCACATGGGCTGCAGTGGACAATGGGCCCAGACAGGGACTTGACAAATTTCTGAAAGCAGCCAGCGATGACCCGGACACAGTCCTTCATTATGAGTTTATGCAAGACTACAAGGTACACCACCTCCAGCCTGACATTAGTTAGTAGGTGTATAATGTCAGTTAGGGTTATTGTAGGAGCTTTCTGGAGTTTCCTACTTTTCAAGTTAAAGGAATTTTGGCGGAGATATTACTTCCGCCAGCTTGTGGGGTTCTTTTTTCCGTCTGTTCCTTGTCTCTATGTGTAATGAAGCCTGTTGGGTTAATTAGTTCCTGGGTTCTTTTGTTCCTTTGCAGGTGCACCTTAAGCATTTGGATGGCCGTAATGAGGAGGTTAGTCAGCCCCTAAGATGCCTAAGTGAAAATTATTAGCGGTCGTTAAAGTCCACGGGCATCCACGGACACCCACGGGCACGTGCTTTCTTGTATGTTGCAGATCCTAGGTCTACTTGACATTTCAGATATTTTTTTCTGCCCGTTTCAGTTCATGCAGTTTAAACTTTATGGTATATTGTTCATCCACATGCTGTTTTTTTTTTTTTTTTTTTCTGTCTTCGTTGTTGCTAGCGGTATATATAAAGTGAATACGACTTGCATGCCCTCGAAAAGTTTTGGTAATACATGGAATCCAAATCATGTCCAGGTACCCTACTTCTGTTTGCCAGCTGACCAATTGACTGACGTGATTGCACCCTCTTGTTACAGGTGATATTTCACGTGAGAGTTTGTAAGATGTTTATGTTGTTCATCATTTTACTTTAATCAGTCAGTTAACAGTTATACTCTCAATAGATATTATGTGACGAAGTATCTGATGGTCTTTGTTGGTCTATTTCATTTCAATACTTCCTGAAATTGTTTTCATTTTCAATACTTAACCTGTTCTTTTGTGAGTCTTTTGTGACTGTTTATGCGTGACAGCACAAGGAGCATCTAGTGCTAATTCTCATGGTCTGTCGGATACTTACCAGTGTCTTTACGTCTGACGTTGCAATATCTCTGGGGCTTACTGTTTGAAACCTTGCAGTTGCTTCGACTACACCAATGGCCTAGCAGTAAGTAGACTCGTTTCTATTCTCTTGGTAACCCTGTTTTTATATGTTGCTAGTCTATTTTAGCGAAGTTATGCCACGCACAGAATAATCAGCTTGTTGAGATAGCCCGTCCTATCCATTCATGCACTGGCTTCAGTCTTTGTTGCTGACCTCATATGTGTGGTATAGGATTTAGTGGTTGGGTACATGGGGGTGCCCAAGTATCCAGGTGTGCCTATGACGCGACATCCTCAGTACATCACTGTTAGGTTTGTGCTTCCAATTCCTCACTTATGCTAGCTACAAACAGTTTAACTGAACAAACACTTTGCAGACGGCGCTCTTGGTTCTAGATTCAATTCAATCATGATGTTCAAGCCGGATGCTCTTGAAGAAGTAATGTGCTGTTCTTGTTGAGCAAGTACTTGTTGAAATGTCTCTGTTATTGGCTGAGCAAGGATTGCTGTTGACTGGTGCAGAAATGATCGAGGCAAAGAGATGCTAGACCTAGTGAGGCCTCTTTTGGACGTAACACCAACGGTCAGCTCTGTATGTCCAGCTACCCTCTTCTGTATTCAGTGAAGACTTTACTCCAATACTACTACAGAAGCAACATATTTGTCTGCTGGAACTTTTTCACTGTTGGAGTATAGGTCAGATTTTCGCGTGTGCTTATGAGTGGCATACCCGGCTGCAGATTTCTGGTATTGGCCATTGATATGCAACAACGATTACTAAACATCGCACTAACTGTTTTTTTATAATTTTAGATATCTTGGTAGGATAAATGTGGATTGGACTGCTGTTGCTCTTGGACAGGGAAATAGGGGTCCGTTTGTGATGGAGACGGTGAAAGCTGACGACAAAGCCAAACTAGGTGGGTTGTTCATTTAGTAGGAAAGGGTAGCTTCCATGTAAGGCAGAATATTGCAGAATACCCCTTACACAGTTGTTTGTGCCCATGACAGATATTAGTGCCAGATTTTATTACAGGAGTTTGGGAAATGCCACTTTATTAGAGCTAGAGCTAGATAAATGCAGTGCTTTCATCCCGCCTTTCACCGCTTTCAAATGAGAATCATGTTAATATATGCTTATTATTGGTTTTACTTATATGATCATGGACTGCAGAGACTACATGCCTCTTATTTTCTGAGTCTGTATGTTTTGTGTTTTGATGTACATGTGGGTGATGGATTGCAGGCAAAGAGAAAACACAACCAGCACCAAGACTTGTGGGCAACGTCATTGCTTGGCTTCTCAATCTGGTGTGTATCTTGAAGCTTACGGGTTTCTTGTGAAGTAATTCAGGGTTTGAACCACAGTACTCTGGATGTAGAGGTTTCACTGCATGATTTTTGCTACACCGATATGAAGTAGAAGAGGTGTTATTATTTTCTCAAGTTCGTACGGATCCTCAACGGTTCTACCTATTCTGGGACAATTATTGGCATTTGCAGGTGGGACCGAAGGGTTTGGAGTTTGGTCGATACTCTTTAGACTATCACAATATACGCAACTACCTTCATGTGCACCGAGCGTGGGGAAAGAAGAGGTAGAATAGCTTCAAATTTCTTGAGATGTATTCGAAGATTGCATTGGCTGTTTTGACAGTTTCGAACAAAATTAATTGTTAACTATGTTTCATCATGATCAGGAAATTACGGCTTGCGTTTTGATGTTTAGGTATTATCATTTTGGGCAATTACTCTACTGATTTAACGGTCTGAATGGTCAGAAAACTCTGAAAATGTCTTTGCGACCCCAGGGGACAGTAGAACTGCAACGTACTGACTTAAAGATTTCCGTTGTGTCGATGCAGAGCTGACCAACACATACCATCTTATGCGAAGAAGCTGGTATCCCTGTACAACAAAAATGGGGAAATCGACAGGATTCTCAAAGATACTGAGAGTAGCAAGTGACCGTCGATGACTACAGGGTTTCAGAACGTTGGCGGATCAAGTTTAGATACATAAATGTGCCCGTGTTGATAGGAAGCATTAGATACAGCGGGGATTGACAATTGATCACGCCGAGTAGGGAGTTGGTTTTCGATCATGCTCAAAGAGCACAATTAATTTTGATGCATGCATTAGGAGAGAGGGAAAGGAAGTAAATGAAGGACTGGAGACAGGGCCGCCAAGATGGCAGGGTGATGACTTTGAGTGCTACTACCACTTGGAATGAAATTAAAAATCAATCGAAATTCTAGCTGCGGGAACTGTCTGTGTGGAAGAAGTCTCAACGTCATGATCATGGAAATGGGAATGGAACGATGCACCCCAAGGAAGGGGAAGAAGATGGGGAGGGGAGGGGAGGGGAGAAAGGAAGGGAGGGAGCGAGTCACCGTTGAATGAACCCCTCGGAATACTCCTCATTCTCTCCGCCGATATCGATGGTGTCCATAAGAGGGCCATGCTCCGACGCCCGCCGGTCCGTTAGCTTGGTTAACTCGGTGACCTCGTCGTCGCCAGAAGTACCACTCTCGCGGCGACTCTCCACGCCAACGCGGCTGCCAGACTCAAACGAACGGTGGCCCCACGGTGGCCGGAAGCAAAGAGCAGTGGCCGAAGAGCCGGGGTCGGGCAGGGCTCGAGGATTGAAGTCATTGCTGTTCGTAGTGTCGGAGGAGCTCAGAAAATGGGGCCTCAGGTTAGTGCTGGAACGAGCAGTGCCACGCAAAGTGGGCGGCTTCAAGGGCTGGGACCATTCGGAATCAGCAGCAGAACCATGGAGAGGCTCAGCCAGACCAGCCACCAGCTGGCCCACTGTGGTGAGGCTCGGGCGCGGAGCAGTGGCTGGCTCTAGCCTGTTGGGCGGTTCCACGTCCATGGCCGATTGCCGCACACGCGCTCCAGTGCCGGCAGCGGCGGCTTCGGGCTCCACCAAACTCGAGGGCCGCACCACCTGCTGCAGTTCTTGGCCGGGGCCCCCGGTGGCCACAAAGGTGCGCACTCGGTAGCGCTGCGGGTCCTCTTGGCTGCCGTCGCTGTACAGTACATACTCGTGGTACGTTGGTGCAAACTGCGCACCGGCACATGCATGCACATTATGATCAGACCCGAGCAGAGCAGAGCAGACGAGACCAGAGCCGACCAGAGCCGAGCCGAGCCGAGCCGAGCCGATGAGCTAGCTTAGCTTGTCATCCTTGTGCTCATTCAATCTATAGATCTGATCCGTGTTCCAGTCTGACTGATTTTAACCCACCCACTCTTCCCTTCTTTTCCCAGTCGGGTAGAAGTAATAGTAGAGGTAGTGGTGCACCTGATGCATTGTGTCGGACACCAGATCTGAGAAGTTGAGTGCATGGAGAATGCTGTGGGCCAGGTTTCCTTGGCCATTGATGTTCGCCTCTGCGTACCCTTTGTAGGGGAATGCATACAAGTGCCCAATTGCTGCAAAGAGCATCTCCACACAGATTGTGATATTTTGCACATCCATGGCCTCCTGCGCTGTCTTGATCACCCCTTCACTTGCCAGTAGTGCAATCACTACCCCCTGTGTGCATGCCATTCTGTGCTTTCAATCTCTGTGCCTCTCAAGTCTGCAGCATGTAACCTTGTGGCACTGTCCTATTCCCTGTTAACACTTATGGACATCATTTGTTCATCATGCATTTACAGCCAGTTAATGAAATTTTCATGAATTTGAAGGTAGTCGTACTTGCCAGTAGGTCAAGAAGACAACTGATTTGATGATGAGGAACTTGGGAAATGGATGGAATGGCTGCAACATGTCCTTGCATGCCACGTAGAACAACACTAAGGATGCCAGGGCCAGTGTGTACGAAAATGTGTACACAATTGTGGCATACAAGTAGCCATTTGTTGTGGAGAAGCTTCCATCCCTATATAAGCCTGATTCATACAGCATCAATGTTGATCCCACCAACAATGGCTTCAGTATAACAAACTGGAGCACCCCACGCTTACAGCGCCGTATGAACACCCTAGTATCATTATTTGCAACCATGTTATTGCCTGTTTGAACATGATTTCCAATGTGTAAACTCCACTTAATAATAAGTAGTAGTAGGCTTTTTCATGACTTCTGGTCAAAACATACAGTAGGTCAACAATCTAATTAAATGGAAACTGATGGAGGCTTGTCTGTTCAAATGGAAGGCTGAAATGTAGATAATTATACCCATCGAGGGGGATGGCATCACAACAACATGTCATAAGGTGCCAAGAGGGTTTGATGTATCGGCCTTGCAGACTGGTGGCTACTGCCCCTGGACCTCCAATGTAGGCAATGCACAAGGACAAGAAGTTGTAAATCACCCATGCTTCATATCTGCTGCAACTCCACACCAATTCAAGCAATTACTTAGTCACTTAACAAGGTCATTTATACAATGAATTATCAGTTCTTTCCAAGCATGGGAATCATGATATATATGTACCTAGGGTTTCCCCTAGTAACTCCATGTCTGGAGACACAGGGGCATGAAGTTCATTTCAAACCTCACAGACATGAACTTCGTGACAAAAGTTCCTACTTCACCATGTATGACAATCAGACACCATCAAGTTAATTATTCTCAAGTGCAGCAGTACATCATAATGTCACTGGGAGTGTAGTTATGGTATTGGTGGTACTTGCATTCCACATATGGAATTGAAATAGATTGCTTCAGTTGGTCTCACCAGCGCTAACCAGGACATGAGCCCATATACCTGCACAGACATTCAATGGTAAGAACAGCAAAGCAGCTCAATGGAAACCTCCAAAGTACGACAGCAGAAGGGAACCATGGGAAGTTGTGAACATGGTCCTTCTGAGAGTGATGTGATTTCATTTTCTCAGTTTTTGGTGTGGGCTGCAGCAATCTATAGAAGACAATTGAAGCTGAACTCAGTCTGCATGGCCTGTTAGCCAGGGCCAAAAACTAGTGGCATATTAAGGGTCAAACAGTTCCTCCTCCACAGTGAAAAGGTGGAGGAGTGAGTGGTTTCCTGCAGCAATTGTTGTTTCAGTCCTCCACAATGAGGGCGGGCAGTTGGGCACACAAGCTTCTCCTGTTCCCTAAAAAATGCTATCTCTTGGTCTCTTCTTCAAACAGCTCTCATTCAAATATTCAATTTCATTCATATTTTTGGGAAAAACTTTGTTGGTGGTGTTATATCCATATCATGGATTTCAATTCCATTATGAATTGAGTATTAAGGTAGGTGGGACCACTGCATTTCTACTTCAAAAATTCATAACTAATTCCACAAAGCTCAAAAAAATATATGAAACGACTTGGGTCAGATGTCAATTGCATTTGTCTTTCCAAAAAAAAATTGATTGAAAACTATTTCAAGAAGTCTAACCTCTGCAAATTAATTTTTAATTCTTATATGGCATATTGTGAGCTATATACTAGCACTGTTGTCTTTCTTTTCTTCTTAAAACTTAAATTTGACCTTTCAAAATGATCTACTTTGTGTTTGAGCAAAACCAAGAAAATTGAAGAGTATTAAACTATTTGAACACTCTTACTTGAACACTTCAATGATTTCCTTATTGTGAGTACTTTATTGCAATTTGAACTTAAAAGCTTATATTTACATTTCTAAGTTTTAAGTGATTTGAAAGTTTAGTTTGCACGATGATTTTTCTATACAATCAAACACTCTTAAATTGAAAATTTCAAAAACCACCATATTCTCTGTTTGTTACCCAATTATCTTCATTTTTTCTTCAATAATTCTAAGAAATTAAAATTAGAAATTTGCTAATAAATCTTTAAGAAAAAAATTCATAGTTTTATGATTTCTTGAAAAGTTTTGATTTCATCTCAAAAAAAAAAAAAAAAATTCATCCCATTTTTATAGCCAAATAGAACACACACAATGAAAGATATTGAAGTAAGTTTGGATTCTAGGGTTCAAGATTTGCCTTTTTTTATAGTTTAATAAGGGATAACACCAAACAATAGAAGTGAAAATTGGAAGAGTGGAGAGAACTGGTGAAAGTTCAGCTTACATGGACCATAAAGATGATGCGAATGGTGTAGCGTTGGAACGTGGGCTCTGTATAGTTGCAAAGATGCTTATAAATGTGCCATGTTGCTATGCCAGATGCCACAATTGTGCACCCTCCAGCAAGTATTTCTTCCCTCTCTCCAGCCATCTCTAATTTTGTTATGTTATTACTCACTCAGTCTTCAGTTGCTGTTGGACAACCCTCCCCACCAATGAAGGCCACCATCCACCCACAGTCAAGAAGCTATCCAACAATATTGGATTAAGTTTAATAATTGTGGATTATGATGTTAATCAAACCTCTCACACTACGGCTTTCTTTAATGCAATACTCTGAAGTAAGCTGTCATTGATGTCTTTGTCCACAAGCTATTGATCGTTTAGCATTGTGTCACTAGAGTCTCCTTTCTTTTTCTCAACATGACTCTTCAATTTTCACATTTGGAATAGCAAATCAAAGTTTGTTTCAATTGCTAATTTCTTCAATCTCTAAATTTAATAAATAGGTCATTTGGTCAATGCATTGCTCAGTGCATACGTAGTCAAGAATTGCACTTGTTGTGGAAGGAAGATATAACATAATATATGCCTTGATAGATTGCTATAGAAGTTACAATAATAAAGAAATAAGTTTCCCCTAATTTCAAGCAGGTGGTTGCAAGTGCAATGGTGGTGGGACAAAGATCAAAGACTAGAAAGCCTACTAGGAAGAAGGAATAATAAGGTAGACAAACCCAAAATCCTAAGTTCCCAGTCTAAGTGTGTCCCCTTGCACCTTCTTGCACCCTAAATGAAGTACGGAGTAAAAATTAGACAAGATTAGCATTCATTTATGACAACTTTTGTGTGGAATTGGATTGAAAAGTTATGGCTTCATAACTTCAATATGGCAAAAGGTCCATTCATTGTTTCACAATTAGAAGGAGCACTTTTGAATTATCATTGCAACCGTGTAGGGAGTCCCAATTGCGTCCCTTGCACCTTCTTGCACCCTAAATGAAGTATGGAGTAAAAACTAGAAAAGATTAGCATTCATTTATGACAACTTTTATGTGGAATTGGATTGAAAAGTCATGGCTTCATAACTTTAATAAACACTACCATGCAATTTAGATGCATGGCAAAAGGTCCATTCATTATTTCACAACTAGAAGGGACACTTTTGGATTATCATTGCAATTGTATAGGGAGTCTAGAAAGCCACATATATTAGAATCCAAATAAACAAGAATACCTATAATTTCTCCATAGGAACAACAATGGGAAGCTATATGTCTTTGCTTTGATCCTTGATAATGTGTCTTTTCTTTCTAAAAAATTAATTGACCAAAATACAAGTGAAAAAACCTATGAATTACCTTTCTACTGCCAAAAGAAATTTGTGAATTTGATTACGCTAGATATGTGAAAAAAATAAAGGGATGACAATTGGCTAGCCTAACTTGTGATATGATGAGGAGCATAAATAGAGCCCCAATATAAACCAAAGGTAATGTAATTTTATAGAACCTCAAATTTGTCTTGTATAACAGTCCATTTGATTCCGTTCAAAACACTAATTTGCATTGCTGATAGTTTGCTAATAGTTTGGATTTCATCAGTGTTCTGATGCAACTTGAATTCTTTTAACCCCTAAAGGACCAATATGCGTTTTTTGGCTACATAGAAATTTTAGGCAGATACATATAACTAGTGATTTCCATATTTTTGGCCCAAATTTGTATAAAAGGCGGGGACAAGGAGTATCTTTCATATGCACTAAATTTCATGACATTTGGAACTTTGAGTAAAAAATTATGGCCTAATTTGAAAAAAATTGTTTTAAAATTATTTTAGTAAAGATTTTAAAGATTTTATTTATTTATATTTAAATTTAATATATATATTTTTTTTTTGTAATTGGGCAGCTTAGGCAAATAAAAAAAATCATTTTTTTCAAAAACAAAAAATTGAAATTGGTTTTCTAAAGTTATATGTACTTGGAAAGCTTTGAATCATTCCATTTTGATCAATGAGTAAAAGGTTATGAGGATTTATTTGTTTGCGGGCAATTATGGATTTTCTACTCTAAAATAAACTTTGAAGTCCTTTATCTTACTCAATTTTCAATATTTTTTGAAAAAAATAAAATCATCGAATGTAGATTGTTTATTAACACATTGCAACCATTGGAATTGGCATTTTTCAATTCCAAAATTAAATTCTTAACAATTTACTATTTTGAATCATTCCCTACTATTGTCTACTACTATTTTTTCCTATATATTCAATTCCAATTGATTTGAAAATTTTCAAACATGTAGCCAACTTGTCTAGGAAAAAGAATCCAAAGAAGCACCATCATTTTGGACATTTTCATAGAAAAGTGAGCTTGTGAAGTGCAGTTGCCTTGTTTTTTGCAGGGCCAAAAAAATGGTTTTAGAAAATTTGAATGTTTATATCTTGCAATCCATATTGTGGAAATTTCTTGAAAATTTTACCACATGTTTTTTAGTCAGCATACTATAAGATCCTATGGTTATATGTGTAAGAAAAAATTTTCTTTCAAAATTTGGTACGTGTTCTAAAATTGACAGTTTTTGAGCATTTTTCGTGAAAACATAGTCATGGAACTTTAGGGGTTAACCCTAAATAATGAAAGCAGAGGTTAAGCAACTTTTGGAGGTGAAATTATCTCTTGACTTGACAAGTGCGGTCTAGGTTTTCAAAATATGATCGCAATTCAATAAATATGTGAAAGACTTGGTGTACCTCTAGAAAACTTTGTGTACTCGCGTCTATTCTTGGGCAAAATAAATCTCTACTGCAACAATTTTCTTATTTTTTTTGACACAAGTAAAGGAGTACCTTTTACTGCAAGAAAATAAATACTAACAACCAACTGCAAGCGGCCTAGGCAAGTCAAAGCACATAGTTAGAGTTAGAACCTAAGGTGGAGGCACCTATATCCAATCACTTAAGGGATTTTGGAATAGATGATGAGCAAAATGAGTGATGAAATTTTTTCTTCATGTAGGAAGATAAGAAATATTGGGTTGGAAAATTTTCTGTAATTTTATTCCCAAAATTGGAATTATTGTGAATTTTGGGAGCCAAAAAGTGTTCTGAACGCAAAGCCAATCACTAGAGTGTTCCAATTCCAATCACTCAAACACTAACTTCATACTTCTTTTTTTCTTGCTACTTTTTGCATACTTTAGGACATATGTCATGATCTTATTGGTCCCAACCTTAAAAAAAAGTAAAAAACATGTTCTGAACTGTGATTACAAGTAGGGGCACCTCTGGTCGGGAATTGATCCCTGGTTGGGAATGGGTGGTCCTACCTTAAACTAAAGTTAGTGGAAGTGAGGCGACCACAAGGTGCGGCTCATGCCGCACTACGCGCTGCATAGCCCGGTTTCACCATTTTCTAATGCTTATGTAGGGCGTGACAAACCAACACTCTAACCAACTAAGCTTATGATTCATCGGAATCTTTCCATTCTACACTCAAAAGTTATCAATAACTTCATTCTTATTCTAAGAAGAAGCTTGGGGTGTCATAATTTCTTCAAAACATTTTTGCATCTTTCTGAAATGCGAAAAAAATTCGAAGGTGCCAATGACATTTTTGGGATCATGATAGTAATAGTTGTGTTTTGTTTGTTGGAACTTGTTGTAGTACCGTAGTCAGCTACCAGATTGAGTTTAGGGCTTAGGGTTGGGTTTAAGGATGAGTTTTGATTTCAGTCTAATTTATGTCATGCATGTAAGTGCCTTTCATGGAATCATGGGCCGCAGATAGAGGAGAGGACTTGCCAGGAATCGCCAGCTCCTATTTTATTCTGAAAGGGTATGTTCTCCTTTGTTTGTGAGCAATTCTCTTTGAACATCATTAACACAAAGGTAAAGCAGCTTACCTTTATCAATTTCAAAGCAAGATGACGAGTTCAACCAAGTTATAACCTCATGACTACTAACATGATATTTGAAATTTTGAACATGATTTTCAATGGCGCAATCTTACTCAGTTTTGACAACTTCCCTGATTCTTGCTATCAAAACTTGGGGTTGTTAATTGGAATCTGTTATGTTGGTTTTCTCTAGACCACAAATGATCTTGTCATTGAACTTTCGCTTTAATTCCAGAATGTAGCTCTTACTTGGCGACTTGTTTAAGGTATGCTTTGTGTGAAGCAGTTCAAAGATGGTGGGAGATCACCTCACTTGGAGAAGCTCAAAATTGTTATACACCCTGGTGAATGAGGTTTTGACCTGTTCTGCATGTTTCTGGAGCCAAACTTTTTATGTTTTTAAAAATATTTGTTGAGCCTTTGTAAACTTATCCCTCTCAATTCGGTTATCATCATGTATGCAATGGGTTGGCAGTCTAGGATGCTCTAACAAGCTTAAGCTGTAGCATTTTGATTGGTATACTATGCATCGGAGAGAAGATTTGAGGATCAGTTTTCCTCTATTAATACCTGTTTGAAGCTGCAATGAAATTGATTTTATATGAGCTACTGACGAGGCTTCTTGTTGTCAACTTTTCACAATATCTTGTTTTGGCTTCCTTTTGTTGTCAGGTGCTGAAAGAACATACCGAGAATGCTGAATTTGCCCTAAATTTAGGCCGAATTGCTCCTTAATATCAAGAGGTAGGGCAATTCTATTGATGTGATGCCTAAGACGACAGGAATTGCGCTTCTCTCCTTCCTGAGTTGACTTTTATTCTTCATTTGAAATCATCATATTGGGGAGGGATCAACTGGTTTGGCCAAAACTATAGCGGGACTCAGCAAATTTACTGTGAATGATTATTACCTCTATCAATTCAAATTATTGTGAAAGTACCATAGAACTTGTCTTAAATGTCTGATTGCAGGCAGAGACTACTGTGTTGTGCTATGGAGCATTGAGGACCGTATTACTAGTATGCAGACTCCCAGATCAGGCACATCCTCTGGGGAAGTGTCCAAACAATCAGGAACTTGTAGGGTGTGTTGCCAATGCCACTCATTTGTATCCCAGAGGTAACTTTAAGGGCCATACCAACACTGTGAAGGATGTTCAATTTTGTCCCTCAAGGTAAATTAAATTCTTAACCTTTTATACTCACGTTATCGTTTAAATTCTCATGTCTTTAAATTAGTATTGTCCCCAGTATTGTATAATTCTAGTATCACTGTAATTCCGTTCCCAACTTTTGACTCATTTAATTTTGAATATAATTCTTGCCTTTATATGGCAATGTCTTTGACCTTAAATTTGTGTATTCATAATATTGGTTGGGTTTGCCATCGAGAGCAGCGTGAATGAATTTTGCAGTGTGGGTGATGATTCATGCCTTCTCTTGCGGGACGTACTTAATTTGAACCAATATTGAAGGTCAGCATATCCCTTACTTATATCCACTTGAGTCATGTTAGTAGAATGTAATTTCAGCTTGCTACTGCTGTGCTTGATGCTGAGGGTTTTATGATGCTAAGTGACCACCCTATGTGAGGGTTAGATTCGGCATAATTGAAGTCTATTTTGTCAAAAAGTGGCACATGGTATCTTTGGTTTAGGTTGAAGTGGAAATTCAATTTCGATACTTGCCAGTTGAAACCGACCCTCACATAGTATTTTAGTTAAAATTAGTCAAAATCAATATACTGTAGTCTGCTCTATTTTCATATCATTTCAAGTATATGCAAATGCATGATTGTCATTCAACTTTAATCCAAAATTTATCTACTTTCATGTACATTCATCAAATTTCCATCTAAGAATCTTCCAAAGGTTCACACTAATTAGACAACATGCATCCGACATCCATCCGACATCCATCCAAATTAGTGTGAGATCTTGCACTCTTCAGACTCTCACAATAATTGAATAAACTTGCGTAGCTATTTTGCTCAATTCTCTAGCATAATGCCCGTGCTTTTGGTGTGTTATAACTAGGTTGAGAATGCCCATTGTTTATTAGTGCAGATCAGTGCAGATTTTTATTGTATCAATTGTAATGCTCATGACAAGAATCTTCTCTTGACTGGATATGCGTTCTCAATCTTTGTTATATTGAACTCATAGCATTTTTTTGTAGTTCATGCTTCAAGAGAATTGTTTTGGATAGTTATTCTCACTTGTTTAAGCTTTTCCCAGAACAGTTGCTCTTTGTTGTCATTGGTTAGTTTTCTAAATGACAAATTAATCATGAAAATTCTTTGTTGGTGTCTTTATTTTGTAATGAATTCATGTAAACAATGGCAATGTGTATGTGGTAAGTGTAGCCTATGGACAACTAAGCTACATAACAAACACAAGAATGCAACTAACCTCACTGAGAGCTGAAACTGCTATAGGAACTTATGCCCTCGTGCATCTCATTCACTTGAGACTCATAGTTTTCTTTTTTTTGTTATTGTGCAATTTAAGTCGTAAAATGATACAAAAAGACCAAAAAAGATTGAAAGACCAAACTAGAGTTGTTATGTACACATGTAGCCTTTGTTCAACAATAGGGTTTTCCCCCTAATAGATCCCTAATTCCCGCTTGTAAATAGGTTAGAACCCAGGAAATAGCGGGAATGCAAAGGTTTGAGGGTTCTTACCCAAAATAGCCAAAATGCCGTGCATGTGACTATACCTGGCTAAAAGTGGTCCGAGGGAGGTCTAGATGAGTCTTAGGATAGATTCCCCCAGAGAGGTTTCAGTTTCTCCATTCCATTGTTGAAATAGTAGAAATCCCAATTGTTAACCTGTAGGAGTTACTTTCTCAAGATGGGCCAGCGGAGGAATCAACGGCTGCCGGATTATGTTCTTGGTTTGGAAACATGCCAGGAGGTCAAAAGCGGGATCCATTCGTCAAGATTCCTTCGCATGTAGAAGATTCATTGATTGCCGGATACTTTGAAAAAGATGGAATTTCCACCCAAACCAGCGTGTGCTAGGTGAAGAATTATGAATTTGCACATCTCTTGGAAAACTCCATGAGAGGTTCTCCGAGAAGTTTCGGAATTTTCTGACTTAAGAAAATATCCTTTTTTGACGGTCAACTGCTCAAACTGACAATGGGAAATTCATGGAAATTCCCCAGGTTGCGGTAAAATCTCACAAAAAATTAGAATAGTCTCTTTTATGATAATAACGCTCTCCGACAAGTTTCATGACGTTCCAATAGTGGAAGGTGGCCCAATCAGCGACATCCCTCCAAATTAATCACATGGCGGGATTTGCGTGAAGTTGACCGGCAATCCCGGGAGTGTACGAAGTTGAAATCAAGTCAACAAGGGATTTTTCTTACTCTCTCAGACATTCCAAACAATCCTAGCTAGTTGCTTTAGTCAGAAAAGGCCAATTCCAAAATCTAGATTTTTACCCTTTTATTGGTCTTAGTTAGCGCTAACCTAAGCGAGGTTTTAGACGTTGGAATAGGGGGTGGAGGGATCTGTGGACTAAAAATGGCCTTCTGAAGCCATTGGCGCAATCCGTTTGAAATTCCGAGATAAACTCCAAAAGATACAACATTGGACCAGCGTAAAATCCAAATGCCATAAAAATCATAGAGATAAAGATGAAAATCTAAGTTGATAAGGTTACCTTAGTAACTTGAGGGAGGTGAGGCTCTTGGGAAACCTATAAAAGAGGGCCCATTTTCCTCTCAAACAACCCCCACTCTTGTTTTGGGTCCGTGGATCCAACCTATGTTGGATTTTTTGGCATTTTACCCAAGGGCACTTCCACGGTGTTTTTTGAGCACTTTGTTCTCCGTTGTTGCTTTATTTTCAGCTTTTGAAGGTCTTGAGGGTCCTTCTTTCTTTGAATTTATGAGCTCTTGTGGTGTCTTGAGTGCTATTTGGCTTTATTTTGAGTCAATTTGGTTACTAACTTGTGAAATAAAGTTGTTTGGTTGAAGTACTAACTTGAGTTTGGGAGTTTTTTTAGTATTGTACTAATTCTAAAGCTATCCCCCTTTGTGTCTTGGCTATGCCGCCATAGGGGGCCTTTAGTGCTTTCATTTATTTATTTGCTAACCCACGTGTTCCGTACTAACCTCTGAGTCTTGCTTCCCCTGAGTTGAGGATTTTTTGAGCTTCCTTCTTGTATGTGTCTTCTTCCCCAGGACAGCGGAGCTTTGAACCCTCCCGGAGTGGTTATTTCTTAAAAACTTTAATTTCCCTCTTGTAACTTGCCCCTTGGTGTGTGGTCCTCCCTCCGATACGACGGAGCTTTGGACCCCCCAGGATTGTCATGTGCTAACGGTTAAGTCCCCCCCTTGAAGTTATCCCTAGGTGTGTGGTCCTCCCCCTGATACAGCGGAGCTTTGGACCTGCCTAGGATTGTCATGTTCTAATGTTTTAAGTCCTTCTCTGAAGTTGCTTGTGGACATGTGACCCCCCCCCCCCCCCCCCCCCCTCTAGACGGCGGAGCTTTGATTTTTAGTTCTCTTGTAATCTTAGAGTGTGTGTTAAAAACTCGCCGTACGGCGAGGCTTTGGACCTACGGGTAAGGGAAATCCTAGAGTTGGTGTTAAACCCAATTTGACGGGGAAGCCTTGGCCCCCCCCGATTAACTCTTTCTAAAATTTGATTTCCAAGATATCCTTGGAAACCTTCAAAGTTTAGCATCCAAGAAATTAGGGGTCACGGTAGTCGAAATTTTTTGTAGAACTAGGATTAAGTTGGACCGTTGGCTCCCTTTCGTCAAGGTGCCCCCTCGGCCAAATTTTTGGCACTCATCAAAAATTGCGAAATAAAAAAAAAAAAAGATCAAGACCCAAGCCAGCTAGCAGCCCGAGCAGCAGTGACAGCCCTGATACCCGCCGCCAATACCTGGCCTGGTGGCCAGCCGCCCGAGCAGCAGCCAACCCAAGAAGCCAGTCGGCTCCGCCTAGGCCGCACCTCCAAATTTTTTTTTTTTTGTCTTTTCTTCAATTTTCTTTTTAAGAGAGAAAAGAAAAAAAGAAAAGGGAAGGCTAATTAGTAAAAATGGAGGAAACTAAGTAGGAAATTAGCAAAGGAGAAGTAAGAAATTAGAATAGTAGAAGTAGGAACTTCTCAAAGTAGAAGTAGGAAAATCATCAAAGTAGAAGTAGGAAAATCATCAAAGTAGAAGTAGGAAATTAAGAAAGTAGAAGTAAGAAGTTATCAAAGTGGATTTAGAGGTAGGACATTGTAGGGTTGGAGGAGGAATTTGTATTGAAGCACCAAAGTAACCTGCAAACTCACACAATCACTCCACGCACAACTCACCCAAGCTCACATACACTACAAACTAGAAACTTGGACTTCCCAATTGAAGAGGAAGATGAAATAGGAGCAGGGTTGTTACATTTTAATGTCTGGGGCAAAATCACGTCCAAACGTCCGGACGCACCAGACGTAGAAGACGACGTCCGGCGGTTGGTCGGCCGATTGGCTGACGGGCGTCAGTCGGTCTATCCGTTGGCCAATCGGATGCATTTTATGTCGGACGTGCTGTCGGTCGGATGGGACCATCGACAGATAGGCGGTTACAATGGTTTTTTGGGTGGTGAGTGCAAGTTAACTTTTGCAAATGAGTTTTAAGTTTAGGAAGATTTGATTTTAAAACCTTTTCAATTGCAATTGTCATTAAAAAATGTGGAAATGGCACACACAATGTAAGCGTTCTTTTCATTTTCAAAATTCACAGAACTTAGATGACTTTGAAGACAAAATTGTTGCATTATACAATTACATTTTAGAATGTCCTGCTCCATTTATAGTAAAATGCGCACAATCAAATTTTATTGTATTTGTCCTTTGTATTGGAAACCAAGAAACCTTCATGGTATTCTAAACATCAATAGGCAAATCACTGTACTACAGTGAAGTGGCGATAAACAATCAATTGCCACATAGTGCCATCTATGTATCATAAGTATCTAGACACCTTGGTTTACATCCCTTCAGTCCCTAAGGATTGTAATCACTATCTCCCTTCACTTCAGCCCCGCTACTCTCACCTCTTCTTTTCCATCCGATGTCTTCATCGTTGGATGCTTCTTCCATATCGTCTGACGAAGATTGTAGAATTCTCACTCCGGAACCATGTACTTCCCTAGATTTACGTGATCTCAATGCTTTGCCCTCCATTTTCTTCCTTTTCAGTTGTAATATCACTAATATGGACTTTCCAATGCTTTCTCTAAGGCCGTGGACCGATTTTATTTTTGTCATTGGAGTAGGCTAAAGTGCATCTAGGGGGGTTCTACTCACATTCACTTTCTTCGATGGAGAGATAGCAAAAGGCTCTATTATTCTTTCCTTTTTGTCTATTTTAGACTCTTTCACAACTGATTGTCTTGCTTTTTGGCCTCCTTGAATGATTATCTTTGTTGCGCTCAAGGACAGCAGTGTACGGTTTGCTGATTTGAGAAGACCTTGTGATGGATGCCTAGATTTTTGAGCAAAAATTATAGCCAACGTCTTGTCCTTGTCATCATCACTACGTGATGAAATGAATAGACTTCAATTGATGAATTGCCATTTTCCAAATGATGAGCCTTCGGAACCATGCAAAGTTGTACTACCAATTGTAAGTAGTGTATGTACACCCGGTGCAAGACCGGCACGTGGTGGTAATTGGAGATCTCACATAAGTGGCTCCTTCCCTTTTCCATTCTGGGTTAGGCTTGGACTCCTGGACTTTATGAAACGTATGTCTTCATTCTCTTCTACTTCACGTGGTTTGACATTGTCAATCCTTGGTTCACTACTCTTCTTGCTCGTCGAGACCGCATTCAATTGAATCCTTATGTTCACCACATTCATCAGGACCTTTACCCTCAATCCGCCCTTGTCACTGTCTTTGTCAATCTATTCCGCTTGTGCCACTACCATGGATGGAGACTCAAGAATTGGAATCTCTTCATCCATTTCAAGAGTCCCACCATTGATAAGCATTGTCCCATTTATTGCCGCATCTTGTACATTGGTTGCCTCTTTATCCGTTAAAATCTTTTTGCTTGTCAACAACCAAGTTCCATCCATATATTTGGCTATCGGAGGGTTCTCTTCATCACATCCACGATTGTCTTCATTTGATGTATAATCGTAGACGTCTCGATCATTGACTCCCAAATCTTCATCGTTCCGATTAGGGCTTTGAAACGGCTCATCGTTTGAATTGGGCTCATTGTAGTTTACAGCATCTTTGTCATAAAATGCAGCCTCACCATCTTCACAATTCGAATTGTGCATGTCATTGTCTATAGCACCCCCGTCATCGGATGCGGGCTCGCCATCTTCCGAATCTTCATTTTCGGAGATAGGCATCTCCCTATCTTCGAAAAAGCACGTTCTCATGGTACCAATTTTTCTCATCCTTTTCCTTGGATTAGGCTAAGACTTTTGAATTGGTGTACACATACACCAAATCATCTGCTCTTTGTGGCTTCAACTTGTTCTTAGATTTGTTGTGAACAAAGGAATAGCTACTCCAATTTTGTTCACAGAAAGAAGAGGAGACTGGTTGTGCTAGTATCCTCTTGGCAATTGGAGCAATGAGCTTCCCACACGCGCCTTCAAAATCCCACCAAGCATGTGCCGACAATTGTTGTTCGCTCGGCTCCAACATGTTGTGGAATGATGGTTCCTTATGTCATAAGGCGGCAAACTCCTTCACGACTGCAGCGTAATCTCCTGGTTTACAAATTTTCATGAGAACATGCTTGCATGCCTCTATCGCTTTTTGATCGTCAGCTAGTTCTTTGTCTTCTAGAAGGTAGGGGTTCAAAAGAGCTCCTACAAAATGCAAATCGATCTCCACCATTTTGCGTCGGCCAATAAACGACGCCAACAATGGATCCGCAAGATCCTGGCTCAAACAAAAAGACTCTCCAACCAAAACGGAGATGTGTTTTTCTAAATTTCTCATAATGTGCAAAACTTTGCCCATGCAGGGCATCTTTGCATCCAAATTACATAGGCCATACACAACAGGACCCACCAAGTCCTTAAAGTTCTGACAACAGCGCCAAAAATGCTCGCTCATAAGTATCTTGAATACTTGCCAAGAGTTAGTGCAAGATTTTGATGTCCTTCCTAACTTCCTCACGTACCTCATTCCACTGCAGGTCCGTCACCATCTGTTGCAATGGACTCTTTACCTTCAACAAACGTGCAATTGTGATGAAATTGGAGGCAAATCTTGTTTCACCCGGCATCAACAAGCTATACTTGGGCTTGTACTTCCGAAATATTGCAAGCGGCCTATGCCTCATCTTGAAGAACTTCACTACGGTTTTGGCGTTGTCCACTTGTTCCATTATCCATGCTTGTTTTCCCCAATCTTTTAGCAACAAATTCAAGGCGTGTACAGCGCAACCTTGAAAAAAAATGTGTAGATATGTAGCGGTCACCCGAGCACATGCTGCTGGATTCACAAGCGCATTATCTGAAGTCACTTGCACCACATTTTGAGGGCCCACTTTCACTATGAATGTCTTAAGGAGAGCGGCCAAATACGTAGCGTTCTTCTCGGCCCCAGTCATATCCACCGCTTCTAGGAATTGCTCACCTGTAGAGGACACTAGCATGGCATTTATCAATGGCCGATTTCCAACCGAGCTCCATCCATCAATAGACAATGTTGCTCCGAACTTCCTAATGCTGTCTTCGGTCCTCTTCTGTAAATTTGTTTGCACCTTCGCCTTTGCTTTGTCAAGCAATTTATTGCGTATATCGTTGTATGATGGTGGGGTGTAGGGCCTATGGAACTCAGCTGTTCTCTTCACTGCTCCTTTGAACGTTGGATTTTGAGCTACAGCAAATGGTATGTTAGCCGCATAAAAGAACTTGGCCTAGATTGCATTTAAAATCCATTTATTGGCCGTCTCAAATTCATCCGATAGCCTGATCTGCCTCTGCAGCCTACTGCTTGATCCCCGCATAGTGTTACGTTTGCTTGATGTTTGTGTATTTGGATTTCCATCAGAGGCCTTACAAAAGGGTTTCTGCTGTGCTGTGCACGAGTCTTCTTGTGTAGAAAGAGACGTCTGCCTCCCATTTGAAACATCACTTTCAACTACAAGCGTGCCACTGCCATCCACATTGTCTCCTATAGATTTTTGTGGTATATCTCCATTGCAGCAAAGAAATAGATTGTGAACTTGGGATGTCAACTTCGGACAAAGGCTTGTTGCGTTATCTCTCAAACCTGATGTGCCTTTATATCCTAGATGGCTGAACAAACGGCTTGTTTTCCTGGTGAACACCAACTTGCAAGCTTTGCATTCCACTTTACCAACTGACGGGGTACCATACCAACAAGACCAATCCTTGCTCATAGTGACTACTTCGGATCCTTTATATTCCAATGAAATTGAAAATGTAAAGTAGTAACGATTTGATAAACTTTGTCAAAAATAAGACAAATAATGTGTGCACAAAGCCTTGATAACCAAGGCCCCCTTATCCACTGAACTATACATTACCAAGCAAAGGACCCAAAATGGGTTGGACCTAGCCCTTGGAAATCAAGTGTTCAGCTTCTCAGGAGTGCTTGCAAATGGCAAACTTATGAAATTTATAGTTCTGAGGTAGCTAGTGACCATTGAACAGGGAATGAAGAACACTATTTTAGTCCCAACGATTGGGCGTTCGGTCAGTCGAACACAGAGCCGGACGGGGTTGGACGCGAAGACCTTCCAGGCAGTGGTCAGATGGTGTCAGATTGGGTAAGACGGGGTCGGACCGTTTGAACAATCGATCGGATGGGGGTTGGACAGGTTCAGACTTTGGTTGGTAGGTCGGTCAACGGTAGACAGGTCAGACAGGCTCCCCGTCCAATCGACGGATGGTTGGTCGACCCGACCGATTTGTGTTTGGGCGACACCACTACCAACGGTTCACGAAGTGAAGGACTCAAGGCCTTGACCCCTACATGCCTAAGGCCCTAAGCGTATCTAAATGTATCTTGCTTGTGAAAAAAGAGCACAGACTTATAGACTTATAGTTGGCACATTGTCCGGTTCTCCACACTCAAGCAAATTGTTTGTCTTCCAAAATCTAACTGTATACGTATTCAATGTTTTTTCTTATTACCATTATTAATATGCACACCAATTTCTAGTGTCAAATTACATATGAGCTGAAAAAGTATGAAAAAAAATATGTATACTTCTCATGCCCATTATGTTTGACAAATTAGCAAACAAACTTTTCTTGGAATTGGAGGTGAAATGGACAACTACAAATCATGTTAGCACACTAAAAATTACTTTTAAAATTGGTTTCTTAGATTTATGTATACGTAAATAACTTTTACTTATTCCATTTTGATTTTTGAGATGGAAATTATACAGTGTTCTAGTTTGCGGGCAGTTATGGATTTGCTACTATAAAATAAACTTTGAAGTCCTATATTTAACTCAATTTTTAATAGTTTTTGGAAAAAATTAAAGTATAATATATACATTGTTTGTTGCAACATTACAACCATTGGGAATGAGTTTTTTTAATTCCATGATCAAATTTTTTTGAATTTAGTGTTTTGAACCATTCTCTACTTCTTGCGTCTTCCTATTTTTTTCATATATGGAGTACAATTCCAAATGATCTAAAAATTTTCAAGCATGTAGCCAACTTGGTTTCAAGAATGAATCTAAGGAGTAACCACCATTTTGGACATTTTTCCATTTAAATGTGACCTTGTCAAGTGCAATTGACCGTTTTTTCACAAGGCCCGAAATTTTTTTTGTCAATTACAATGCTAATAGCCTAATACCTTGTAATCTACAAGGTGAAAAATTCTGAAATTTTTCCTACACACTCAAAAACAAGTTTGCTACAAAATCCTACCAAACATGTGTCTAAAAATGCTTTTTTCCTAAAATTTTGTACTTGTACTAGAAATGGTAGTTCTGCAGTGTTTTACTGTTTTTGGTGAAAACATAGTCTTTGACCTTTAGAGGTGAACTGCTCACATCAAAACAAATCTCACATTTCAAAGCGACCAAATATGGTTGCTCAGGTTGTCTGGCATTTAGGGATTCACCCATTGGTGACAGAAAAGTAACTTATAAATTGTAATAGAAGGACACAAATCACATAATTGCCCAAAAGGTGTAGCACAAAATACCATAAATTGATAGCAAATCAAAACAAATTTGGATTCCTCACATATTTATATATTAAAAAAAACTCATAAATACCATGAGTACAATGCTTTAGTGGTACTAGATTCTCCTAAGATCCAAACAACACTCCATGCAATTCTATCCTATTCCAAAAAAAAGCCACCGGCACTATATATTATCACCGCTCTCTTCCCCCGATACACAAGACGACCTTCTTCATCCATGAGTCTTGCACTTCTGCAGCGAGGGGTACGCATAGGATTTGTTCCAACGGTGGGCCCTGCGGACCTAACTTCCAAGTCAATGATGCCAAACTGTCGTTTTGTTTTCGGAGAGTGGTCATCTTTGTCTTCCATCCTCCGTTTCTGCTTCCGCTTGGGAGACAAGTCCACTTCCCCTGCCTTCAATGCTTTGAGTGCACTATCCACTCGGCTTACCAAGGCGTTGACCGCTTCGTCATCATCTTGCATGTATAACCATGTAGGTTGATCTCCTCCCATTAGAAACTCCCTCCATGCACTTATGAATTCGCCCATCTTCTTATCAAATTCCCTTGCCACGTCCACATAAAAATGCCATGTGCTTGACTACCCATCTATTTCCACAAGAGCACGAACTTCTGCGGCTTCTTCCAAATTCGACAAAAAAAGGGCCCTGCCTATCAAAGTGTAATTGTACGCCAAGTATTGCTCATGGAACTCTTGAGCACGCTCCTGCTCTATCCAATTGCCATCTCCATCTTTATGTACCTCCTTTTCCGGAATCAGAAGAATTTCTTGTGTTGCATGCTCCAATGTCCTTCCATGCTGCGACAAAACATTTCACAAGCCTCGTCATCTTTAATTCCTCTGGCCCGCAACTCCACCTCTCTGTCCTTGGTCATCCACACGTAAGGTTCCAGCTTATACAAAGACGTCTGGGTTAGGGCATGCACTTGGACTAGTGAATCCCATGTTAGCGGTTTTCCCCAATGCAAGTAATTTTGAAGTTTGTATGGTGCTTAGTCAAGTGGAAGGTTCCATCGATTGTATTTGTGACCGGGGGCATACCTTCCGAGATCCCAAGCATTTTGTAGAACCTTGGGCTGAAAGGAGAATGACACTTGGGACAAACCGAACGACAGAGGGATGCTTTGACAATGCATGTGACATGAAAAATGTGGCGGCATTGGCCCATGGTTAGGGCTCCTTCCGGACCAATATGACCTAGGCAAAGGCTACAGCTGCCCTCCAAGATTTCCATGGAAGGATCACGAGCGTGCACAACTTCCTTCTCATTCTTCTTGATATAAGCTGAAAGGGTGTTGTAAGGGACCCATCCTTCCTCTGCTTCCAAGGTCCAATTGATGTGGAAATGTTGGTCGTTCTTTGCGTGGTTCAAGCGCTCAAACATTGCATCCATATCTCTCCAACACGTAATGTTGGTGGACCCCCTCGGATGTACCTTGAACATCTACTTCATCTGCCACAGAGAGCTCTCCACGGCATTGCATTCATCATTTGACTTCATTGCTAATTTCAGGAGCCCTTTCATTGCTGGGGATACTACGGACAGTTTGTCTTCGAGCTTCTGTACCCATACCAACCATCAAGAGTCCGCACTGCCCTATGGCAGATCCAATTGCACTATTTGTTTCAATTGTTCCACCTCAAACCAAGCACGGACGTTTTCTTTGCTTGCCTCATCCAATTTCTGCTTCAATTCTTTGACCTTGATGCCTTCTGTTTGCATGGAAGCATCTTGCAATGGTGGAGTAGGATTACAAATGGCGGTTTGAGGGTTTACTTCCCTGCTCATGAGGCCCTCCACAGCTCCGTCTTTTTCAAAAGGAAGAGAGAGTTGATCACTCTCTTGAGTGTCTTACACCTCTTGTGTTATAGGCTCCAACTCTAGAACATTCTTCATTGGCTGCCCGAATGAGCGCTCATGGATCCTCTGTAGCCTTTCCAACTTCTTTTTCAATTCATCACATTGTGCCTTCCAGTTGTCATTGGAATCGTTTAAGGCCCTCAACATCTGATTTTCTTTTGCTAGAGCAACCATGTCTTTCATTTTGTCGTACTTGTCGTTGAGGAATGGTAATATTGCCTGTGTGTATTTCATGAAAGCCATGGCACCAATGATTAGTTTAGGCAACACTTTGGCCAATTCCTCTGCAAATTTTGTAACCTTCGAGGACATTTCTTTCACAAATCCTGTTGTTGTGGTCAATGAGATTGCGGTTCTGGCAAACGCCTCCCAGCTTGTGTCGGGTTTTGGAAAAGGGCAAGAGCTGCCAAGCTCGGCATTGGATACAAATGGTCTCAGTCCAACCTGAAGTTCCTTCCATCAAGTAGAGCACTGCACCAAGGCTTCCAATTCCTTCAGATTTGGCATGTGACGGAGAAACTCCAATTGCGAGGGAGGAATAACTGATACTCCCGGATACTTGCTCACAATGTCTTTGCCATGAATGGTGAAATCCCTTATTATGTCATGGGCTGGTTCTTTATTTCTTATTAACCGATGCCATTGAACTCAAAGGCTCAATATTGGGCTCGGCGCCCCTGTCCTGTATGGATTCAAAGGTACATATGTCAAGGGATCTAGAGCATTGCTCTCTAAAAGATTATCAATTGTAGCATTGGCCCTTGCAACTTGTTCCGATCTATGGTCCTCCTGACGTTCTCGCAGCGGAAAATGGACCCCACATTTGTTCAGAGCGTTCTGCTCGTTCGGAACCATACTTACTGGAACCACAATTTCTACATTTGGTGTGCACATCAAAGCCATTGGAGGAGTCATAAACACCTCTCCCTCTAGATCTCCCAAGGAAGCACAGCTCACTGTTGTTGGGGTCTGCATAGAAGCCAACGGTAATGCATCATTTGGGCCCCAGAGATGATTGTTTGCGGCATTGGAGTATTTTTTAATACTCTCCTTGGTTTTAGTGTCCCACTTGGCCCTGTCTGTGGACTATACAAATCCGAAATATCTTTTTGATTGCGATTAAGATGCAGTGGCTCCTTGGCTGTTGTTGGAAATGTGCTCCAATCCACCTTCCGAGCTAATTGGAGTTCTGCGTACATCGTGGAAGCCAAGCTGTAGTTTATGTACCCCTTATTCATTGGTTTGTCCCCAAAGAGTGTCTTCCACACCTCCAACGATTGTTCCTTAAAATTCTGGTAGTTGCAAGTCCATGGCTTGCAACTAAAATCATGCGTCTGAGTGGCATGGGACTCCCTCGGCCACAACTTGTTGATGTAGTACATTTTTACATACTTCTTGCACATCCTAGAATTCCAATATTCCGTTGTCTCCTTCTCCCAATCTGGCTCCGCTTTGATGTTAGGGTCGTCCGTAATCTCCGGGTGGAGCCCGTGGGTTGCCCCCTTCCGTTTAGTTTTCTTACTGCTTTTTGCCCCTGAACTCATCCCACTAGTACCCGCAACACCTTCACCGCTTATGACTGTCGCTTTGAATTTGTAACCGCTTCAAAAATCACTGCAAGTGACCCCAATGAAATATGTGTATTTCAATCAAAAAAAGAACGTATGTCGTTGTGAGTGAATTTCACCATGAGGTAAAACCCATCCACAAACTTGGCCGAAAAGGAGTGTGTGGACTCTAATCTAAATGCCTCCAAGCAATGGATTTCCCAAATTTTTTCTTTAGTGAATTTTTGATAAATCAAGCCTAAGTGAAAAAAGGGCAGCACCTCAAAATCATCCCATTATGTGCCTTAACACTCCCAATTCATCTTCATACATGTTTTGAAAGGACAAGTAAACTTCCTAGGTCAAAATCACCTTAAAATTGCCTAATTTAGGCCCTAAGTGAACTAAATTGCACCCTAAAAACTAATCACAACACAATTCACTCACACCAAGTGCCTAATCTAGACTCCCTTTGGGCAATGCTTCCACATGTGCCCTAAAGACCCTAACAAGTAGAATTCACTAATGATGCATTCTTTTTAAACATCCAAATCATACAAGCCCATGAGAAATGTACTCCAAACATGCAAGACCCAATCTGAATTGTAATTATCATTACATTTGTATTCATTTGGGACCACAAGAACCATAGTAAACACACACAACTCATAGCCGATAGGGCAGCCAACCTCTTCCTACTAATCTGTCCGCCCTGTCTTCATCCTGGCTCCAAATTGAGCGAGCCTTATCTTGTTGAAAAGTTGACTTCTCCATCTTCCTTGCGCCAAAAATTCAGCTCATTCCGCTTGGCCACACTTCTGCAATCGTCCGTCAAGTTGCAGCTCCGAAATTCCTGCGGCAGTAGGCCTTCCGCCACAAAATCGACCACCACTGCCTCATCTGTGCTCCAAATCGGTCAAGTTGAGTCTTGTTGGAAAGCTAGCTTGAAGACGCACCATTCCACCAATTTTCAGCTCCATCCGCTACTCCATGCTCTCGCGATAGCTCGCCAAAGTTGCTGCTTCCACTTGCAAGGGCAACGGACTTTCTTTCCCAACACTTTTTGCATCTAACCTCCACAATCCTCACTTTTCACCCACTTTCTACCCCACAAGGTGAAAACCTACTCGACAAATTGACTATCATCCTAACCTACCTCCTTGCAATCATTGTTCTCCTATGTATTGTCCACTTTCCACCTCTTCACACATTCTCCCCCAAAATAAACAAGAGAGAGAGAGAGAGCACCAAACCCTAATTCGACTAATACCCCCACTAACTAACTAACTAACACTCCTAATCACTTTCATCTACACTAATTTACTGAAATTCCATTAAATCACTACTTATTGCCTAAATTAGAGTTTCTACCACTATGTTAGTGTTCTCATAGTAATTTTAAGTTTGATCACTTCTTTTGTACTTTTCCATATTTCTTCTTTTTTATTGGTTTTCTATTTATGTTTAGATCCATTTTCAACTTCTCACCATTGTTTTGGATTCCTTTTTGTATCTTTTATCTTTTATATATTTTAGGGTTGCAATTTTGATCTAGTTTCTCTTCCTATGTACTAAAAGCCTTTTACTAATGGTTATAGTTTAATCTAATGTACTAACACTTTTGAACTTAAAAACTCATTCATAGTTTTTATATTTTCAATTATCTGAAGGGTGAACCAATATAGTGGTTCACAGTCGTTATAAAAATGAATGACCCAAATTCTCCACTATGTAGGAGCAACTCGCACGGTGAAGCAAGAGCAGAACATCCGACACAGTTCTAATACCTCTGAGAGGAGAGAAGAAGTGAGGAATAATGAGCAACTTGTCCAACCTTATAGCAGTCAGACGGCAGACCTAAGTCAAATCCGGTACTGGATCTGCTCTAAACGTCGCAAAGCATCCCCGGACCTGAGGTTTGGCAGACAGACTGACACCAACCACTTCGAGGTCAGACAGGCAGCACGCCGTCCAATCGCCAGACCGAGCCGTCCGACGTCTGAACCGAAAGCGGATTAGGGCCGGTTGTTGGACGGCGGCGGCCGCTGTGAAACTACCGTTTGATGCCCCCTTTGACTCCTGTCCAATGCCCCGTCCTACCAGCTGTCCGATGTCGCGTGCGACCCGCATCCGACATCGCATCCGACCCACGTCCGACCCGCCGTCCGACAATCAACTGGTCTCCGTCCGACCGCCATCCGACCCGCCATCCAGTAGGTGGCCAAAGTATATAAATATAGGATCCAATGACCCTAGGATCCTTTTTCAAGGCCCATTATTTATGATACAAGCATCCAATGCAACAACAGTTGCAGAAATCAAGAGATAAGAAAACCATGAACTCATGAAATTGCAGCATCAAAGATCAACCCGAGTGGGACCATAGTCCCTCGAAGGCATGGCCGTAAGTGGTGGCCTCCTTATACCTCATTTGAGTTTGAAGTGGTCTACAGTTTGATTTTTAGTGACATCCTATACCTTGTTTGATGATGTCACCCCCCTGACTGTGGGATTTAATTTGGTTGTGGTAGCCAACCATACAAAAAGAAAAAAGAAAAAAGCGCCTAACCAATTTCTGTTTGTATTTGGGAGGGAATCACGATTTGCTTGTGGAGGGGGAAGGTGATGAAATGGAGGGGGGAGGTGATGAAATGGAAGGCTTGGAAAGGGCGATCTTGAGTTTTGGAGCGGGATGTTTGTAGTACCACATAACCACAAACATCTCCGTCCAAAATCAAAATTGTCCCCTTCAAATCCTCAAAATTCAAAACCTGCTTCCTTGCAACCAAATAATATTCGCTGCTCACATACAATCATGCCTTGGCTTGATGTTTTTTTGCGAAGGGGCAGCGGTTAAATGACATTTAGAGTGCAACCATGATTTGATTTTGATTTGATTTCTTCAAATTAAAACCAAGTTTTACATGATTTAATTTTGCTACTTCAAACGTAAATGGAGCCACCATTATTTCATTTTGTGCACTTCAAATAAAACCGAAGCCACCATGATTTCACTTTCATACTTCACAAATAAAATGAAACCACCTTGATTTAATTCACCTACTTCAAACTAAATCCAAGCCACCATGACTTAATTTTGCTAATTCGCATTCAAATCAAGACACCATGATTTAAATTCTGCTTCTACACATTAAAATCAACAAACCATGATCAAATTTTGCTACTTCAAATTAAAATCAAGCCACCAAAATTTAAATTTTGCAACTTCAAACTAAAATCAAGACACCATGATTTACATTTGGCTACTTCAAACTAAAATCAAGACACCATGATTTAAATTTTGCTACGTGAAACTAAAACCAAGCCAATATGATTTAAATCTGGTACTTCACATTCAAATAAAGCCACCATGATTTAATTTTCCCACTTAAAACCAAAATCAAGTAACCATGATTTAATTTTTGCTACTTTACATTAAAATGAAGGCAATATAATTTAAATTTTGGTACGTGAAACTAAAACCAAGCCACCATGATTTAGATTTTGGTACTTCACATTCAAATCAAGACACCGTGATTTATATTTTGCAATTTCAAACAAAAATCAAGCCAATTTTGCTACTTCAAACAAAAATCAAGCCACGGTGATTTAAATTTTTCCATTTCAAACCAAAACGAAGCCACCATGATTTTAAGAAGGATATCCAATAATTTCTTTTTCAATATGGTCTAGCATTGATTCATGTGTTTTGCTAGAAAAATAAGAATACCCATATGCCTCCTTATTATGGTATCGTCTTTAATTTCATAAGAATATCCAATTTTTTTTTTCACTACGGTCTAACGTTGATTCATGTATTTTCCTAGAAAAATAAGAATACCCATATGCCTCCTTATTATGGTGTCGTCTTTAATTTCATAAGGATATCCAATTTTCTTTTATTAAGACGGCCTAGTGTTGATTCATATTTTTTCCTAGAAAAATTAGAATACCCATATGCCTCCTTATCAAGGTATCGTCACTAATTTCATAAGAATACCCATTTTTTGTACATGAGTGTGCTCGATCCACATTGATTTTACAAGAATAAAAGTACCAAACTCTCTAAATTGTCTCTCTGAGCTTCTAGAGGTTTACCTATTTGGACATGTTTATCATGTATAGTTCTACCACACTTGACAAACAATTGTGGGTCAAAGCACACTCAAAGGGACCATTGGGATTACTTTACTAGGACAAGACTTGAGTCTTTTTTTGAAATTTCAAAGCTATAAATTATTTTGATGTTGTCAATTTTTTTAAAACTTTATAGATGAATATTATTGCAACACATCCCTTTAATAAGATGGGAAAAAGTTTTTTGGAATAAATCCGTAAAGGGATCTAAGTCATCAATTTTAGGGCTAAATTTAATGTCTTTTTAACAAAAAAGTACTTTAAATAGATATTTTTATCCAAATTTTTTATACTAATTAAGAATACAACTATTAAAAAAGATTTTATGTCATTAAATCTTAACCTTAAAATAGTATAATTTTTTAATAAATTAATTGATTATTGACAAATTATTGATTTGTTCTAAAATCTCACTTAAAACATTCAATTCTAAAAATTGTTTACATGATGCCCTTAATGTGAAGAATATATACATTTTTTGTTTTGATACAATCACCATTTAGATTACTTTTTATATTGAAAAGGACGTTCACGTGTTTTTACTTCTGAATATTATAGGAAATAAATAAATATTTAAATTGCATCAAAAGAGTCCTTTTCTATTCTATTGCATAATTATATACGTACATGATTTTTTGGGGGTCAATCACATATTCACATTATTATTCATTAGAAATTAGACTCTTTTTTGTCCATTGAAAAATCTGACAGGCTGACATTTAAATTGCAATTGGAAGTTTAATAAAGAATTTATATCTTTTGGGTGAATTAAAACATATTAGCATTAACAAGACTTGAAGTTCTATTAAAAAAGGACTAAATTATTTATAAGTAATAGATTAATATTAGAAAACAATAGATAGAAAGAAGTTACATTGCAGATTTTAGTGGGTCTGACCCCTTTTTTGGTCCATTTGAGTGTGATTTGACCCTTGTTGATTTGTGATGCAATGCTTTCAAAAGAAACACTGAAATGGGGATTTCATAGGAGTTAATCATCACATTTTAATATAACATTAGAAATTCCAAAGTTGAACAAAATTACACTTGTACAAGTCTAAATGCTTACCAAACCCGTTACCAAATTTTTATGGAGTTATAGACTTGTATGCATGGAAGCTTACAAAATGTGCCTACACAAAGAAGTAGGGTGTGTAGAAATTATTTTACATGAACCGACATCATTGCATATTCTAAACATTAGAATATTATTAACGTATTCAAGGTCAAGGGTTTACGGGTTAGGGTTTAGGATTTAGGTTTAGGATTTAAGGTTCAGTTTCTGACACCAATTTCAGGTTCTTCCAACATAGCTTTGGAAAGGAATCTGCAGGAGGTTCAAAAATCATAATGCCCTTTTGCATGAATGCAATTTGAATTAAAACTCCCACAATTTTCCTACCCCACAGGATCTAAGCCGTCCAGAATGCCGTCCGACCACCATGGCGTCCGACCCTGCAGTTGTCCAAATGCCGCCGTCCTTTCATCAAACACTGGAACCATCCGATCCTCCAGCCTTTTGAACCTCCACGCGTCCGCTCCTCAAGGCATCCGACCTTACAGGCGTCCGACCCGCCATGCGGCCGATCTTGCGCCGTCAATGTTTCGCCGTTTGAACCTGTAGCCGTCCGACCTTCCTGCCATCCGAACTGAAGCCGTCCGACCTTATCGACGTCTGATGAGGCCCGATTTTGGTCAGCCGAATTTGTTGCCAACCACCCGCTGCCCCATCCGACGATCGATCAGTCCCTCTGACAGATTTTTCCGTCCCCTTCGATCGTCCGCCTTACGTCGGTGGCCGTGCAATTAGACATCCGGAGCTTCGTGGCCGTCCGAACCTGGAGCCGTCCGATGTCTAGAGCGATGTCCACCCTGTCCGACCATTTAAGGGCTTGTCGGACAGCTCATTTTTCACAGTTGTTTCCCTTGTGGAGTGGGTTGATCCAGTGCCTTCAGGATTTTGCGCGCCCCTTCCGACTAGGTGTGTGAATGGCTTTGGCCTGTGGTTGGATACTGAAGTGCTGTCAGCACTAGAGGTTCCGGAACTAATTTGTTTTTATAAAGTGCAAGTTGCCTTTGGTCATCCACATTCTAACTTCAAAGCATTGCACGGATGTGTGAAAAAATCAATTACAATTCTAAAATCGATTCCTAAAAACTTAATCAAAGTTACCATGCCACGCAGAGGAAGTGCACCAAAGGGAATATCACAGGAGATGAATTGGGCAGATTGGGAAAATCCTCTTTGCGTAGCAGAGCCTGGATGGCAAGAGGAGCCCAAGAAAGTGTAGAATTGCACAACGTGCAAAATGTATGTGAAAATGACACACATCTCCAAACTGTGGTCACGTGAACGTGCGCCAATACAAGTTTGACGTTGGAAAGGGCAAATGACCACATGCAAGAGCATCCATTTTGTTCGACGATACGAGGAGATTCTATCGGCATCCTGCTTATCAATGTCAAAAACAAATTTCATGATCTATTCAACCATGGCCATGGTTTGGGCAGAGATTGTACTCCACAAAGATGTAGATTGGAAAACAGTGTATGGAAAAAATGTGAAAAATCTAAATTGCCGACATCACATGATTTATACCAATTGGGTTGGAGCGAGCAATTGCTTGCCAGAGTGGTCCAATTGAGGTCATTCTGGAACACCGTCGGTTGTGTTGCTTGACGCAAAGGATGATGTTTTGGACGACGACGATGTTCCCGATGCTCAAGCACCTATGACATTTGGAGAGAGATACAAACGGTGAGAAGCTCGCAAAGACATTGAGTACGAGGAACAGATGCAAGAGGCAATGCATCAAAGCGTGGAGGACCATGGTCAACAACATAGATATGACCCATCGCGCCACCTTAATTGTGGTTCACGTGCCCCACAAGATGCGGGAGGAAGTTCACAATACAATAATGCATCCCAAGGTGGCTCTCAAAGCACGCGGTATGACAATGGTAGCCAAGGTGGCTCCCAATACTATCCTGCGAGCACTGCACCCGCTTCATAGCAGCATCATAAAGGTTCATATTATAGTGGTTCAAGTGAAGGAGGGTCCTAGCACAATGTTCCCATTCCTCTTTTGCCTTTTGGAGGTCCTTACTATCCAAATTACGGAAGAAGAGTGGCGCCAAGTGGACAAGGAGACACCTATGGCAAAGGACCATATCTTGGTGTTTATGGGTCTGGTTCTAGAGGCCCAAGTCAGAGAAATGATATCAATTCTGATTCAGAGTGAAGTGGTGTTTTGTCTTGTAGTGCAAGCCTTAGAACCTGATCCGTTGATTGTAATGGCCGTGGATTGTTATTGTTGGCAAGCATTGTACAATGATGTTGGGGAATTTCAGTTCTTGATTTTCTAATTTGGCGGAATTAAGTTTCTATATCCATATATAAGTACATTGGTAGCCATGTGATGGTATTTTTCTTGAATACCATTGTTGTATAACCAATGATTTTCTTTCAAAATACATATGGTATCGGTCTGCTTTCTACAACTGAGTGGCATATGTAAGTCTCCAGCAAAGAACATAATGACTTCCGTACTGACCTCCAAAAATGCATTGTATAAGTTATTTTTTCAAGAAACAATTGACGCATAGCATTGTGCCCCAAAAAACATAGTCCATACCTTCTGCATGAGTTTGTAGTCCAAATTGAGTGATTGAAAACTTCACATTTAAATCTGAAGCATAATGTTACCGGAAATGGGTACCATTTCTTGTTTTGGTGGTGGATTCATATTCCCTCCCCTTCTTTTTTGTTTCCGTTTCCTTATCATTCATTCCATCATCCTTTTTTGCTTTTAGTTTCTTTGTCATTTGTTCCCAAATTTTTTTTGCTCTAAGTTTCATTGTCATTCATTCTACATTCTTTTTTGCTTCTAGATTCCTTGTCATTCATTCTAAATTTTTTAAACTTTAAGGTTTCATTATCATTCATTCCCCATCCTTTTTTGTTTTCAATTTCTCATCATTCATTCCCAATTTTTTTTGGCTTCAAGTTTACTTGTCATGTATTCCCCATTTTTTGGGGCTTTCAACTTCCTTGTCATTCATTCCCAAGGTTTTTCTAAGTGTTAACCCCTAAATGCCCAAGCCACCCAAAATCCCAAATCTGGTGTTTGCAAAACTTTGAATTTAAATAAAACCTAACCAAATTTCTATTTTTAGTAGTTCATATTTTTAAAAAGTTCTTCTTCAAGTCTAGTTTTAGCTGCAAAAATCCAATCTTGAAAATAAATGATAGTGATTTTTCTATTCAATTTTTGTACAAAGGTACCCATTGCAATCTTGACTTCCCTTAGTGTTGAGAGCTCTTGGAAATGGGCCTCAAATACACTGGATCTTGGAGAGAAAATCACCTTCAAAATTCATTTAAAAAAATTGTGGAGTACATTTTAAGAAACCATAAATTGATTGGAGTTATACAAGTTACGCCCTGTAACCTCATATTTTTTTGGTCACCAAATTTTTAGGTTTATCTTTCAATCAAAGAAGATTAAAAGATTTTTGCAGTTTTAGCACCCTTATGGTCAAACATTATAATCTTTCACTCCATAAGTGATAAATTTTCTTTTTCTTTTTTTGTATGAGACCTCTAACATGTCTAGTTTATATTTGTATGGTTACAATTCCAAAGAAATTGTTACAACCTATCAAAATGTTGGCATTTTGTTCAATTTAGAACAAATTCCAGAAGCCCAAAACAATCCTTGGGCATTTAGGGGTTACAGTTTAACCCCTGTTAGCGGTCACTCTCATTTTTTTGGTGTGAAAAATACCCTGAGTCTTGAATCCTTGAAACAAACCGACACCAATATAGCGTTCATTTGATCTGTCTCCACTCGGAACCCCGTCTGACCCTGACCCCGACCAACAACCTGTCCGAAAACCCGTCCGACCCATCCATCCAATACCCCGTCCAACCCACCTGTCCTAGAACCCATCCAAAACAGTGTCCATGACCCGTCCGACCAACCGTCCGAAAACCCGTCCGACCAACTCGTCCAAGAACCGTTGCGTCTGACAACCTAGCCGCCCAAAAATCCGTCCGATACCTTGTCCGATACCCGGTACTGCTGTCTGATTGGTCGGCTTCATTGGATGGCCTTGTCGCGCCCAACTGATTGGACGGCAGACACTCAGTCTGACCTCCAAGAAGGCCGTCCGACCAGTATAAGAGGGGCGGACGGCTCGACCACCTTCACTCTTGCCTTCTCCTTTGTGTTCAACAAGAAGAGCAAAGAGCTTGGTGGTTCATCCTCCATTGGCTCTTTTCTTAGGGAAGACAAGAGTCGGATTACATGGGCCCCCTTATTGCCGTTTTTTTCAATTTTTGTGTAACAGTGTACGTGTTCTTTTGGCTTTGAAGTGAAATCGCAAGTCTAATTTCATTTTTTGAATATTCATTAATAGTACAGTTCAACAAGATGCCGAGGCCGAAGAAGGGAGCAAGGGGCAAGCAAGTGCGGTCAAAGGATGAAGAAGTTAGGATAGCTAAGGAATATCCCACGGATGCTTGCAAAGCATTTTTGATTGAACTTACTGTCAAGTTTTATGAGTCTGAAACCACCACATCCCTGGATAGCAAATATGTTAGATATCAAGAGGAGTGCATTCAGAAATTCAAAGACGACATGACGCAGAAGATGTTAGAAGCACTAAACGTTCCGCAATGGAGTCATCAGATGGACAAACCGTGCTTCAACAAATTCTTGGCAAACGAGGTGAACGATGCATTTTGGAATGCCAAGGTAACTGTAGAAAAATACGGCAAGGCTCACCGTGCATAGGATCCAGACTTCGAGCAAGTCATTCTCAGAGAAAACTTGTTTATTCAAAGGTGCCGTGCATTTGCTAATTCACGGAATAGGCCAATGTCAATGTTTTGGTGGAAGAGCGTTGAGGGAATGGTGAAATTGCAGAAGGGGCGACGGCATCTTGTAGCGCTTCCAAAAACAGCAAGGGTGATTGCACAAGATGACAAAGTCATGATGGGCGAGTATGCAACAATTCATAGGGTCCGAATTGAAGGGTGTCCCGGGATACCTGTATTTTGGGAGTTTGCATCAAAGGTATCTCATCAACAGGACATACAACCAAAATTTGCAAAATTGGAATACCAAAATGAGTTAATGGCAGTGAGGTTTCCACATGATGGAGTCATACAATTTTATGCAGTCCATGCAACAAACAATGAAGGGTATTCATATTGGTGAAACGGCGGAATACTGCGGCAAATGTTGAAATTGGATATGCAATATCCAGACAACATAGGTATTGCATTGGCTTGTGCAAACGCTGAACCCAAAGAGGTGATTCGAGCTTTCCGTCTCAGTCGATGGAGGAGGAAGCACACGGAGCTTGCGTGGGCATTGCTGCACATTATGAATGTGGTGCACAATGCTAGACATCTCTACAATGATATTTCCCCGGATACCATCATGTTTCACTTTCCCAAAGACGAGTCACTAGTCTACATTGGACTTTGCAATTGGGGCTTGTCTACCTTACATAGCAAACCACTCAAATCCTTGTATACGTTCACATTTGCAGGTGAGAAGGAAGAAGCTTTGCAAAAGAGGTGGTGGATAGACCCCAATATTGCATATTTGCAAAAGAGAAATACAGATGTGGAAGTCATTCCCAATTTATCACAAAAATCAGAGGAATATGCAGTGGGTCGAATAGCTCAAAGGATCAACAAACAGTGCATGTCAGTGGCCTACTACAAATTATACTAGGAAATAAAAAGACATACAAAGTTTAGCCATGAGGACTTGGCAATGGTGTTTCATCAATACTTGGAGCGACTTTGCAATGAAGACAACAATTCACGAAGTAGTTTGGCCAAAATTACCAATTGATTTACTAATTCTTACAATTGGCCTATACCAGATGAATACTTCCAACATTCATATTAGTACTTGAGCGTACTATATAGACTATAGAACTGTAGAAGTATTTAATCAACGTAGAAGTGAGGATTTACGTATGCGGACCATGTGGACTATATAGTATTACTTTCCATTTCCAATATATACCAATTTATATGCAATTGGATGTACATTTTGGATTCTATAGTGTTTTGGAATTGTTTATCATCTCTACCATTTTTCCATATGAAATACATATACTGCTTTAATGAAAAGTGCATAAATTCTTGTTGATGGATGTTGGATTGGTCAGGTTGTGTGAGAAGTTGTATGATTTGTCATGTGAGCGTGCATGTAATAGGACAATGCAAATGGAATACATTTCATGAAGGTTTTCAATAATATCTACCCATTTCTTTTATAAATTGAATGCCCTTTAGGGTATTCAATTTCCTAATCTACCCATTTCTTTTTAAAATTGCATACCCTCTAGGGTATTCAATATGTATTCTACCTATTCTTTTTTAAAATCAAATACCCTTGAGAGTATTCAACTTGAAAAAATATCCATTTAAGAAAAAAAAAGGATTATTCTAGAGGGTATTATCTATATCTATTCTACCCATTTTTTTTTCAAATTGAATACCCTCTAGGGTATTCAATATGTACTCTACCTATTTTTTCTTAAAAATCAAATATCCTTGAGGGTATTCAAATTGAAAAAATATCCATTTAAGGAAAAAAATGAATACCCAAGAGGGTATTATCTATATCTATTCTACCCATTTTTTTTTCAAATTAAATACCCTTTAGGATATTCAATTTCTTATTCTACCCATTTTTTTAAAAATTGAATACCCTCTAGGGTACTCAAATTCCAATTCTACTCATTTAAAAAAAAATTGAATACCCTTTAGGATATTCAATTTCCTATTCTACCCATTTTTAAAAAAAATTCAATACTCTAGAGGATATTCAATTTCCTGTTCTATCCATATTTTTTAAACTAAATACCCTCTAGAGTATTCAATTTCCTATTCTATCCATGTTTTTTTAAATTCAATACCTTAGGGGGTATTCAATATCCTATTCTACCCATTTTTTTTGAAATTGAATACTCTAGAGGATATTCAATTTCCTATTTTACCCATATTTTTTTTAAATTGAATACCCTAGAGAGTATTCAATACCCTCTAGAATATCTAAAAAATAGATATTTTTAAATTGAATGAATATTTTTTAGATACCCTAGAGGGTATTCAATTTGAAAAAATATCCATTTAAGAAAAAAAGACGCCAGTCCGACCCTCCCTCCCGTTCGACTTTCCTCCAACTCGTCCGACCTCCAATGGAACGTCCAAATTCCCGTTCGACCTCCGACCGCTAGTTCAAAGGGCCATCCGACCTTAGACGTCCCATCCGATGGCTCGTCCGACCTGCAACCGCCAGTGTGATGGCCCGTCCGACCTAAATTGCGCTTCCAAAGGCCCGTCCGACCTCCAATCGGCCGTTCGAAGGCCCGTTTGACCTCTAACCCTCTATCCGAAGACGCGTTCGACTTGCCGACCTCCCGTCCAACCATCCACTGGATGGAGGGTTGGGGTTCGTCTGAATGCCCAGGGACATCCAGAGGCCAGTGTCCCCGGACTCTAGACGTATAACCGGACATCCGAATAACCTTGAATGGGAGAGAAGATCACTAGTAGATAGATTAAGGAAAATCTCAACAAACAATTTGGACCATTGAGGGAGTAAGTGTAAGAGTAAAAAAGCACGTGCCCTCGAGGTGTAAGAACAAAGTCAAAGTATAAGAAAGAACCAAGAGCAAAGTCAAGGTGTAAGAACTTTGGGAGGTCATGGTATAAGAATGAAGTCAACACGTAAGAGCTTTGGAAGGCCATGGTGTAAGAAGTGTAAGAACGAGGTCAACGCATAAGAGCTTTGGAAGGCAAAGTTGTTTGGTGTAAGAATTGTGTGGAAAGAAAGAGAAGGGGGGAGGGAAAGAAGAAAGAAATCCTACTACATCTACCAGTCCTTTCTAAATCTTCCCCGATCCGAGAATCACTCAAGGAGTTGAGAATCCAAGAAGAGGGGATATGACCGAGGAGGGAAATCTCAACCACCTAATCCAGGATCTTCAATACAAAGTAGGCCACTAAAAATCCCACTTTTCCTGGTTAAACCTTGTCTTAATTAGCATAATTAGAAGGGGGCTGAGAGCTAGAGTAGTATAGACAACAAGTCAGGTCAGATTTAGGTCAGGAAGTAGAAACGGGGTTTCCAGAAAGATAAAGTACGTCCAATTCTGAGTTAAAACGAGAAAGTTACGTGCGGATGAAGTTTTGTCCACGAACCGGCTAAAATCCACCCAAAAATCATCCAAGAAATTGAAAACTCACATTCAAGAGGAGAATTTAACCTAGAAGGGAAAAAATAAAAGTAGAAATTAGTTTAGAAAATTAGGTTAACAGTAAATAGTGGATGAAGTTCCAAATCCAAGTTACCAACCAACTTTCATCCATCAATAATTTAGGTCAGAAAAAGTCAATTCCAAAGTAAAATAATAAGTTAGGAAGGATAAAAGTAACTTGGAAAAGTGGAAAAGTAAAAAACAAGGAAAAAATAGTAAAAATCCAACAAACATTTATCGATGGGATAAATTCGATTTAATCGGATAAATTAGGTTAACTTCTTCCGGTTAAAATTTAGAGTCACATTTAGTTAGGGTAACTCAAATCAGACCTTGAGTAAAAATATCAAGTGAAATTAAAAGCGGAAACCCCTAGGAACCCCCGGATGAAGTTTAATGAATCGAGCAGCGATTAAACTTCATCCACGCACAACTTTTGCTAGGAACATCCGATTCCAATGAACTTTAGGTTGTTGGAAATGGCGTGAAATCTTCTATCACTTAAAAATACTAAGTCAGACCATAGAGTAGGGAAACCTAGGACCCTTGCAGCTCAACTAGTTAGGACACTTTAGTTGTAGTCAGTCGTAGGCTAGAATGTTGAAGCCTTTTTTGCAAGGGGATTAGATGTTTAGCGGTTAGAAAAGTCCCGTTGCTTGGAAGGCACAATGGATTGACGCTTAGACACCCATTTAGGATAGGATTTCGTGAATAGAATTAGAACCTAGTTGTGTACAACCATTACCAAGGGTGGATAAATAAGCGCCCACACATTGCAAAGGTTTAAAGAGACTGGACATATGGGAGGTTGCAGAATCTTCTAAGATGGCAATTGCTGGATGTCATGCATTGTGAGAAGAATGTATGCGACAACATATTGAGGACACTTTTGGGGGAGAAGGACAAGGCTTCTGTGAGATTGGACATGCAGCAAAGGAGAATTCGACCCTAGCTGTAGCTTCAACAACGAGGGCCTAACAATGATCAATTGTGGCTCCCGAATGCTCCGTATATTTTGTCCAATGCAAATAACCAGGAGTTTTTCAACACTTTGAAGTCCATCAAGATACCATCACGATATGTCTCTACACTCATACAAAAATAAAGAATGGGAAGCTTCGAGGTTTGAAGTCCCACAACTACCACATGCTACTGTAGCAAATTCTTCCGATGCGCCTACGCAACATTGATAACAAATGAGTGGTTGGAGCTGTCATGAGCGTTAGTAGAATATTCCAAAGATTGTGTGTAAAGGTGATCAACCTTGATATTAGCAAAGCACAATTGATGGATAATGTAGCAGAGACCATGGCAATGTTGGAGAGAGAATTTCCACCAGCTTTCTTTCATGTTATGGTGCACCTGACTCTTCACCTTGTTAAGGAATTGCATGTGTGTGGTCCTGTGCATACTGCATACCAGGTGGATGTATCTTTACAAGAAATTCTTCAAAGGACTTAAGGGATTCATAAGGAGCCTGGCAAAATTGGAAGGGAGTATAACTCAAGGCGACCAAGTGGAAGAGGCTTTGGTTTTGTCAGAGAGTATATGACTGAGTACAATTTCACAAGTAGGCAGGTTTGGAATAGCAGGGAAGATCCATCAATGACGGATGAAATTGTTGAAGGAAAAGGCTGACCATGAAAACTTCCCAAGTCCTTGAGAAAATGGACGCATGAATTAGTTCTTGACAATGCAGCGCAACTGCAACCATATTGTGAGTAAGTATATCTTCATTGTCTTGTTATGAAACAATAATATGATTAGAATGAAGCAAACTTGTAGATTTGGAGGACCGTTCCTTGTATCTTATATCATTGATAAAAGGGGGATGAAAGAAGTAGTTAAGGATTTTGGAATGCAGTGACGATTATGCATAGCATGATTGTAGCAATTTCATGAGTGTCTTTTGGTTACATGATGGAAATTATCTTTATGGTTTCTAGTGATTATTGTGAGGGACATTAAGCTGTGAGGTTATTTGCTGCCTTTTCCAGCCTTCAAGGTTGATTAGAAGCTCTAGGTTGGATGTCGCATTGTCAATACAAATTAGCACAAGAATTTTTCTAGTAAAGCATGCTGAGCATGGTGTTTGGAGTAGATCGCATGATTATTTTTATTGAGGCAAATGGTTTGAATGAGGAGGGTATTCTTTACAGCTTAGGTTGTTCTATACCAAAGAACACATTGTGAAAGATCAGTCAAACAATCGTGCAAATAGTGTAGATCCGCTTTGAAATTGCAAGAAGTCTAATTTTTTTTTCATGATATGAAATGGCAGACATTATGGCGAGTATCACAAAGCAATTACGGCGGAACGTGTGCGATTCAGGCAAATGAATCCATGGAGGCGTAGGCAGAGTGCAACACCGTATTCTGCAGAGCTTTGTGTAGATTCTTATATGATGTACGGGTGCCTAGCACCAATCCATTGTGCCTTCCAAGCAATGGATCTTCTTTTCCTATGTTCCTAACATCCACAATATACACAAAAACCAAAGATTGAAACTACTTGATGATTTCTATTCTAACTTCTTTAGTCAAAAGAGGTCACGGTGGTTTCGAACTCAACCTAATTACAGTCTGAATTTATCTATTCTAAATCATAGAGCATCTCATGCCATTTCTAAAAACATAAGACTCAACCCTAGCCCCTTCTCCTAGCAAAAGTTATGGGCGGATGAAGTTTAACCCTTTTGGGACTAACTAAACCCTAAGTTTTGACTTGAATGGATGATTTTAGGTTGACTTCATCCATTCTTTGACCTAAACTTCATCCTTGAATAATTCTTAGGGTTTGTGGTACTTCTAAAAGTTCAAACCACTTTAGGGCTACCTTAGGGTCTTACTTTGGCTTCCTAATCCCAACTTCTTCCTTTGATTAGGTTAAAATACCTTAAATCTTTCTACCCTTGTTCCTTGAGGTTTTAATTACGCTTTGCTAAACTATTATTTTTAGGGTTTTCAAATTTGTTCCTTCTAGAGGCTAACCTAAGCTTCCCAAAATGTCCTCTTGTTTGATATTTCACTTATATCATCAAAAGTTATTGATGGATGAAGTTCGGCCACTAATTGGTGTTTAAAACTTCATCCGTCAATTACTCCTAACCCTAATTTGATAATTAAGTTTTAATTCCACTTTTGAGATCCAGGTTAATTCTAGTTATTATTTCCTAATTCAAATTGTCTTGTTTATCTTCTAATTACTTTTCATCCAAATTAGGCCCTAAACTTCATCCCTCTATATCTCACTCGTTTTAACTCCAAATCTTAAAGTGTAAGATGGTTTTGGAAAGCCCTAATCCTAATCTACAAGTTTTGAAATCTAAACTTGAGAAAGAATCTAGGCTTGATACTCTAAATTGGTCTTCAACTTCGGCTAAGTGTTTAGAATTGCTAATCTAGACAATTAAAAAGAAGGGGAAGTGTTTAGTAATTTAACTCAAGTTGGTTTTCATCCATGGTGTTGTAGAGTATCTCCTTGAGATATTCCCGGTTTGCCATCTTCGGGGGCTATCTTGGAATTTTGCTTACCGCTTGAAAATAGATTTTTAATACAAGTTTCCTAATTCTTTCCTATTTCTTTTTCTTTCTATTGCTTCTCCTTCCTTTTCTTTTGGTACTATTCTACTTCAATTATTTAAATATCCCAAAGGTTGACTAGCCTTGGAATAAAATAATTGAAGTCAACTTCTAACAATAATTGACCCTTCAAATTCCTAGTCAATTATTATTCTATTCAAATTTTGATGGCTCTAATTGTTTTTCCTAGATTTCTACCTAATCCTATCTCTTCCTAAATTCTCTTCAAATCCTAAATTGTCACTTCATCTCTCTCAATTTTCAAAGTGGTTTTGAGAGTTCCAAGTGTTCTACTTCCTATGGGTTTTGAGCCCCTTTTTACAATAGAAACGTTGCAACTTGAGATTCTTTAGCCCCCTACCTTCTTAATTTCCTTCCTACTAATCCTACTTCTATTTTCCACTATCTTCCTAAACTACTACAAAATTTTAGTTCCAAGAGGCAAGATTATGTGGATGACAAAGCGATAATTAGTTTATTTTTGTTTTGATTTTTAAAAGGAAGAGTTTTTTATAAGAAGGTTTTGGAATCAATTCGGCAAGTTTTGAAACCAGTTTGGCAAGTTTTGGCACCAGTTCAGAGCCGTCCAGGCACTCCAGGCACCCAGTCGGACGGTCCAGGGACCCCCGAAAGCAACACAGAGTCCCCCCCCCCCCCAAAGCAGCACGGTCACGGGCCCTCTTTCCTACGGCCTTGGGCTCCCAGCTGTGTGGCGCCTCCACGTGGCGGAGACCGGTTGGCCCGCCCCCTTGCACGTCCGTCCTTTACACAGCACGCCCTTTGCACAGCACGTCCTTGGCCGGTTCGGTCTTTTGCACAGTTCGGGTTGTTGTCTAATTTTTGGACTTGGGTGGTCTAATAAACAAAGACTAATTTTTCTAATACACTTAGCTAAGGGAAAAAAGGAAATGACTCTTGGTATTCTAATTTTTTTGGGGTTTCTTTCGAACAAGTCAAAGCCAAAGCTTCGCCGTATTCTAGAAAATTTCTAAATTTCTAAACAATTCAAACAAAGCAAAGTCAAAGCTTGGCCATATTCTAGAAAATCTCTAAAATTCTAAACAATTTGAACAAAGCAAAGTCAAAGCTTCGCCGTATGCAAAGGTTTGCAAGAAATTTAGAATAACGTAAGACAAAGGTAGGTTAGTACATCTCTAAAACACGAATACACGTTAATGGAGAGTAATTAAAACACAAAAGACCTTCAAGGAAAACACTAGAATGTCCCCCAAGGCAACGTATGCCGGGCACAAAAGGGGGGGGGGGGGGGGGGGGGGGGGACTAGGATTAGTACAAGGATTAGTAAAAACAACTTCAAATTGCTATAACAAAGGCCAAGTTAGTCAAAAATCCAAAGACAAAGACAATCGTTGAAGGGACCCCAATGTCCTTCAAAGAAAGCTTGAAAATTAGCAACAACGGAGCTTAAAATGCTCCCAAAACACACATTTACAACTTTTGGCTCAAACATGGCCAAAAATGGCCAAACAAATGGACCAATGTGTTTTGAAAGCCAAAATAATGGCCCAGAGGGTATTTGTAAGAGAAAAGTGAGCTCCTTATATAGATTTCCAAGGGTGCTCACCCCCCTCTCTTTTTCTACTAGTAATCTTATCACTTGAGATTTTCATCCTAATCTTCTAATTTTTAACTTTCTACGCTGGACCAAACTTCTAACTTTTGGAGAACAACTCCAAATCACAAACGGATTGCGCCATTGGCTTCAGAAGGCCATTTTTCGTCCAGAAGTTCCTCTTCCCCCAAATTTGACCTCAGAAGCGCAATAATACTTAGCCCTAAATAAACACCCAAAAGAGGTAAAAAACTAGATTTGGGAGTTTGACTTTTCTGAGAAAAATAACTAGTATAAATTCTTGAGAAGGTCTACGGGAGTAAAAAAAGACCCAACTTCGATCCCATTCCAATTCCGTGTGCCCCCAGGGCATCGGTCAACTCCACCAGATTCTTCAAATTTTGCAATTGTGTGGGAATCTTGCCGGTTGGGGCACTTTTGACTATCAGAATGTCTTGAAACTTCTTGAAGCATCTTATTAGCATAAAACAAGCTATTCTAATTTTTAGTGAGATTTTACCGCAACCTAGATGATTTACAAGAAATTCCCGTCCAGGATTTTGGCGGTTGACCATTTGGAAAGGCATTTTCTATAAATCAAAAATTTTCGAATCTTTTTATGGAACCTTTCATGGAATGCCACAAAACATGTGCAAGCTCATATTCTTCCTTTGGACAATGGTCATAGGAGAATCAAAACTTGTCTTCTCCTTGTGAAATCGGTGACGAGGGAATCTTCTGCGTATGGAGAAATCTTGGCAAGCCGATTTTGCCGCTGGCCTCCAAATGTGAATTCCACCTAAGAACAACATATAGCATCTCCAGATTCCCCTCAGGTGTCCGTCTTGCAATTGTAACTCCTGTAGACCTAACAATTGAGGTTTCTTTTATTTCTTCGATAAAATGGGGAAAGTGAAACCTATCATCGGGATTTGGCATATGACCTCAACGGTATTTCTTCAAACCAAATTTAGACCTTAGAAGTCACCTACACCGTGGTTTTGGCAATTCTAGCCCTATTTACTATAAACCCATCTAATCACGTGAAATCCCAATTTTATACCTATTTACAAATGGGAATTGGGTTTAGTTGAGGGCAACTTACTAATAAGGGATCAAATGCTATATTGGTATGTGACACATCTATTTTGGTCTTACACTCTTTTTTTAGCTTTTTGCAATTAAAGGTACCTTCAAACTTAGTATAAACGAAAAAAAGAAAACAGTGAGTCCCGAGTGACGAATCGGGACCTCACAGCATGCAAGAGTCACTGAACTCAAGACGGGCCCATGGAGGAATTTACAGCCCAAAAATGGTGTTCTAGGATGAATCTCATGCCATGAGTTTGACGGCGAAATCGATTCACCAAGATTCCCTCACTTGCAAAAAATTTCCACGCCATCGACAATTCGAGGAGATGGCTAATTTAGGTCTCCACTGACCAATTGTGCCAAGTACGAAAACGCAACTCCACATCTTTTGCGAGGCTCCCTGAGAGGTCCCACAAAAATTCCCGGCATCTTCCGACTTGCAAAAGAACCTTTTCCGGGCGGTCAACCGTTCTAACCTCCAACAAGAATTTCTTGTAAATTATGCAGGTTGCAATAACATCTCACTAAAAATTAGGATAGCTTGTTTTATGCTAATAATGTGTTCCAATAAGTTTCACGGCATTCCGATAGCAGCAAATACCCGAACCGGCAAGATTCCTCTGGAATTAATCATATCACGACATCCCCGCGATATTGACCAGCATTTAGAGGGCACACAACAGCAAAACAGTGTCAACAAGGAGTTTTTTCCTACTCCCTTTCACCTTCTGGAGACCCCAGGCTAGTTACTTTTTCCAAATTAGAACCCCCCCAAGAGTTGGAAATTTATCGCGATTGGATTTTTAATCTAGATTAGCCTACGATGGATTTTTGATCCCAGTATAAGGGATATAAAGCTTTTAGACTAAAAATGGCGTTCTAGATCCAACAGCACAATCCGTTTGACATTTAGAGCTGATCTCCAAAAGTTAGAATGTTGGTCCAGCATAGATGGTAGAAAGTGAAATTTTAGGATTAGGATGAAAATCTTTGAGGATGAGGATGAAAATCCAAGTTGATAAGGTTACTAGTAGGAATTTAGGGGGGGGGGGGGGGAGTGAGCCTTGGAAACCTATATAAGGGTTTGTAGGCGCTTATTTACCCATCCTTGGTAAATAATCGTATACAATCAAGTTCTAGTTTCAATCACGAAATCCTATCCTGAGTGGGTGTCTAAACGTCGGTCCAGTGTGCCTTCCAAGCAATGGAACTTTTCTAAGCGCTAAACATCTAATCCCCTTGCAAAAAAAAGCATCAACATTTTAGTCTACGATTAAGGTGTCCTAGCTTATTGAGCCACAAGGGTCGTAGGTGTTTCCTAATCTATGGTCTGATGTTAGTGTTTTTAGATGATAGAAGATTTCACGCCATTTCCAGAAACCTAAAGTTCACTGGAATTGGATGTTTCTAGCAAAAGTTATGCGTGGATGAAGTTTGACCGCTACTTGGTCATCAAACTTCATCAATGGTTTCCTAAGGGTTTCTGCTTTTAATTTCGCTTAATATTTTTATCCAAGGTCTGATTTGAGTTACCCTAACTAAATGTGACTCTAAGTTTTGACTGAAAAAAATTAACCTAATTTACCTAGTTAAATCTAATTTATCCCATCAATAAATGTTCGTTGGATGTTTACTGGTTTTTTCTTGGTTTTTATATTTTTGTTTTTACGAGTTACTTTTATCCTTCCTAATTTACTATTTTACTTTGGAATTGACTTTTATTGACCTAATTTACTGATGGATGAAAGTTGGTTGGTAACTTGTACGTGGAACTTCATCCGCTAATTATTGCTAACCTAATTTCCTAAATTAACTTTTACTTTTATTTTTTTCCTTCTAGGTTAACTTTTCTTCTTAGATCTTTTTAGATTTGTCTTGGATGGATTTGGGATGGGTTCACCCGGTCCTTAAGTAAACTTCATCCGCTTGTAACTTTCTCATTTTAACTTGGAATTGGACATGTTATATCTTTTTGGAAACCCCTGTCACTCTAGTTTCTAATTTTAACCTTAGATTTGACCTGACTTGTTGTCTAAGCTACTCTAGCTCTCGGCCCTACTCTAATTATGCTAATTAGGACAAAGTTTTAACAAGGAAAAGTGGGGTTTTTAGTGGCCCACCTCATATTGGAGATCTTGGATAAGGTGGTCAAGATGTCCCCTCCTCTTGGTTTTGCGACTCCTTGAGTGACTCTTAGTTCGGAGAAGAATTTAGAGAGGATTTGGTAGATGTGATGGGATTTCTTTTTTCTTTCCCTTCTTCCTCTCCTTCTTTCCACATTATTCCTTACACAAGACGACTTTGCTTCCCAAAGTTCTTACACTTTGACTTTCTTCTTACTCCTCTTACACCACGGCCTTGTTCTTTCTTACACCTTGACTTTGCTCTTGGTTTTTCTTACATCTTGACTTTGTTCTTACACCTCGAGGGCACACGCTTTTTTACTCTTATACCTACTCTTTTAATGGCCCAAATTGTTAGTTGAGATTTCCCCTAATCTATCTACTATTGATCTTCTCTCCTATTTCATCTTCTTCTTTGGTTGTAAAGCCCAAGTTTCTAGTTTCTAGTATGTGGAGAGCTTGGGTGAGTTGTGCGTAGAGTGATTGTGTGAGTTTGCAGGTTACTTTTGTGCTTCAACACGAATTCCTCTTCCAACCTAGTCTTTCCTTTCCCTACAATGTCCTATCTCTAACTCTACTTTGATAACTTCCTACTTCTACTTGGCTAATTTCCTACTTCTATTTTCTATTTCTACCTTAATTTGTCCTTTAACTATTCTACCCTTCCTATCCTAATGTTACCCCTAAATATATCCTTTCTTCTCCCCCTTCTTTAATTTAGTCTAACTTATAATCTTTTATTCCGGGGTGGGGAGATTTTAACATAGACAAAAAAAACACCAAAAAAGGGCTTGGGCCTAGGCTGCAAGCTCGGTGCGGCCTGGAGCTACCGGGCTCTGGACAGCTTGGGCTACTGGGCTCGGTGCGACCTAGGTTGCCAGGCTCGGGCGGCCTTAGGCGCCGGGCTAGAGTTTGGTGCAGTTTGGAGCTCGGGCGGCCTGAAGCTGGCTACTTGCGCTTAGGCGGCCTGGAGCTTGTCTTTTTTTTTTCTTGAGGGAGATTTTGACGCGTGCTGACTAACCTAGTATGATGGGCCTTTGATAAACAGAGAAACCCAATGTCTAACCAATCCTAATCCTACCTAGGCTTTTATTCATTGTGACTCCTAGTTCTTGGATACTAAACTTTGAAGTTTCCCAAGGCTATCTTGGAAACTAAACTTTGGAAGGAGTTAACCGGGGGGGTCAAGGCTTTGCCGTCGAGTTGGATTTAACCCCTAAAGGTTTTTGCCTATGTTTTCACCAAAAACGCTCCAAAACTGCCATTTCTAATACTAGTGCCAAATTTTAGAAAAAAATCATTTTTGGACACATGTAACTATAGGATCTTGTAGTAAACTTGTTTAAGAAGATGTGAAAAAAAATTCAAAATTTTCCACCATGTGGACTGCAAGATAATAGCGTTTGAATTGACAAAAATCTTTTTTTTGTCCTTGCAAAAAAACGGGCAGCTGCCCTTGACAAGGTCACATTGGTATGAAAAATGTCCAAAATGGTGGTTATTCTTTATGTTCATTTTCCTAGACAAGTTGGATACATGCTTGAAAAAATTCAGATCATTTAGAATTGTACAACATATAGGAAAAAAATAGTAAGTAGGAAGAGGTAGAGAATGATTCAAAACACTAAATTGTTAAGAATTTATTTATTGAATTGAAAAATGCCAATCCCAACGGCTGCAATGTTGTAATAAACAATCTACACCCAATATATTTTTTTTTTTTGAAAAATATTGAAAATTGAGTGAAATAAAGGACTTCAAAGTTTATTTTAGGGTTGAAAGTCCATAACTACCCTCAAACTAAGAATCCTCATAACTTTTGACTCATAGATCCAAATGGAATGATTCAAAGCTTCCTGCATACATATAAATCTAAAGAACCAATTTCAAATTTTTATTTTCTTAAAAAGTGATTTTTAAAGAAGTTTTTTTGGCTGCCCGGGTTGCCCGCTGAGCAATGAAAATGACATATCATGCAATAATTTTTTCATCATGTAGTCAAAAGATATGAAAATTGTTGGGCCTTAAAGCTACTCCTTGAGAAAACATTGTGTGAAAATTTGAAAGAAAAAAAATAAAAACTCCGTTTGTAGTGAGCTGCCCAAAAAAGCTGTATTCTCAAAAAAGCATGTTCAAGGCTTTAGGGGTTAATGCCAACTGTAGGATTTCCCTTACTCGTGGGTCCAAAGCTTTGCCGTAAGGCGGGTTTTTAACACACATTCTAGGACTAAAGAGAGCTAAAAGTAAAAGCTTCGCCGCCTAAGAGGGGGGGTCACACATCTACAAGCAATCTCAAAGAGGGAACTTGAAAATGTTAAAACATGACAACCATGGGGGGTCCAAAGCTCCGCCGTCTTGGAGGGGGGACCACACGTCTAGGGATAACTTAGAAAGGGGGGAAGTTTGAAAACTCAAGATACAACCATTCTGGAGAGGTTCAAAGCTCCGCCGTCCCGGGGGAGAAAATGCACACAAAAGACACTTGGGAAGAAGACTCAAACGACCCCACTTGAAGAAACCCGACTCTAAGTGTTAGTACGACACACGTGGGTTAGTAAATAACCAACTTAAAACACTAAAGGCCCCTCGAAGCGGTGGTGCCAAGGTACAGAGGGGGGTGGCTTTAGAATTAGTAAAACTTTCAAGAACTCCCAAACCCAAGTTAGTACATCAAGCAAACAACTCTCATTAACAAGTTAGTGACCAAAATGACTCAAAATAAAGCCAAATAACACACAAGACACCCAAAAGAGCTTACACACACAAAAAGAAGGACCCCCAAGCCCTTCAAAAGCTGAAAGTTAAGCAACAACGGAGCACAAAGTGCTAAAAAACACCATGGAAGTTTTCTTTGGCAAAAGTGCCAAAAAATCCAACATAAGTTGGACCCACGGACCCAAAACAAGAATGGGGGTGGTGTGAGAGGAAAATGGGCCCCCTTTTATAGGTTTCCCAAGGAGCCCACCTCCCCCAAAATAGCTTGGTAACCTTATCAACTTAGATTTTCATCCTTATCTCTAAGATTTTCACAACATTTGGGTTTTACGCTGGTCCAACGTTGTATCTTTTGGAGTTTATCTCGGAACTTCAAATGGATTGCGCCAATGGCTTTAGAAGGCCATTTTTAGTCCAAAAATCCCCCTTCCCCCTATTCTGACGTCTAAAAGCTCTCCTAGGTTAGCGCTAACTGAGGCCAGTAAAAGGGTAAAAATTTAGATTTTAGAGTTGGCCTTTTCTGACTAAAGTAACTAGCTAGGGTTGTCAGGAATGTCTGAGGGAGTAACAAAAGATCCCTTGTTGACTTGATTTCAACTTCATACACTCCCGGAATGCCGGTCAACTTCACGCAAATCCTGCCACATGATTAATTTGGAGAAATGTCGCTGATTGGGCCACCTCCCGCTATCGGAACGCCATGAAACTTGTCGAAGCGCATTATTAACATAAAAGAGACTATTCTAATTTTTGTGAGATTTTACCGCAACCTGGGAAATTTCCATGAATTTCTCATTGTTAATTCAAGCGGTTGACCGTCCGGAAGGAGTATTTCCCTAAAGCGGAAAATTCCGAAACTTCTCAGGGAACCTCTTATGGAGTTTTCCAAGAGATGTGCAAGTTCATAATTCTTCATCCCACACACGCTGGTCTAGATGGAAATTTCATTTCTTTAAAAGTAACTAGCAGTCAGAGAATCTTCTACATACAAGGAAATCTTGGCGGGTGGATTCTGCTTTTGACCTCCTAGCATATTTCCGAACCAAGAACGCAATCCGGCAGCCGCTAATTCCTCCACTGGCCCATCTTGAAAAAGTAATCCCTGTAGGCTAACATTTAGGGGTTCCACTATTTCAACGGTGGAATGGAAAAACTGAAACTTCTCCGGGGGAATCTATCTTAAAACTCATCTGAACTTCCCTCAGACCACTTTTAGCCAGGTAGAGTCACATGCACAGTGTTTTGGGCTGTTTTGGGTAAAAATCCCGAAACCTTTGTATTCCCGCTATTTTCTGGGTTCTAATCTATTTACAAGCGGGATAAGAGATCTATTAGGGAAAAAATCCTATTATTGACCAAATGCTACATAGATTTGTAACAACTCTAGTTTGGTCTTTCACTCTTTTTTGGTCTTTTTGTATTTTTTTACGACTTAAATTGCACAATAACAAAAAAAAGAAAACTATGAGTCCCAAGTGACGAATTGGAAGCTCACAGGGTTCCACTTCCCTCTCTAAAATCACCCCCATACTTGTTTTTGGGTCTATGGATCCAAGTTATTTTGGATATTTTGGCTTTTGAAGCCAAAAACCTCTACGGTGTTTTCGGAGCACTTTTGGCTCCTTTTGTTGTTGTATTTCAAGTTTTGAAGGTCCTTGGGGTCCTTCTATCTTGTCTTGTATACTCTTTGTGTATTTTTCCTTGTGTTTTTATATATTCTTGTATAGTAACCTCGTGTTTTAAGAGTCTTCCGCGTCTTGTACTAATTCTAGAGTCACCCCCTTCCGTACCTTGGCAATGCCGCTTTGGAGGGCCTTTATAGTGTGAGTCAATCATTTTACCCTGTCATACTAACTTGTGTGTTTTCTTAAGTCAAGTCTCACCTTCTTCTAACATCCCTCTCATTGTGTGGACACCCCCACCCCACCTCTGTAACGGTGAAGCTTTGGCTTCGTCACATGCATTTTCTATGTGTGTCTTTATCTTTGTCTAACCCTTGCTTGGCCACGTGTAATCCCCTCGGAGATGGTGAAGCTTTAACTGTGAGATCTTGGAAAGTTTGGCATTTTTTATGGTTACTTACAAAACGGCAAAGCTTTTATTATAGGGTCTAGAGAAGTTTGGTATTTTTTTATGGTTACACTCGGGACGTTGAAGCTTTGATTATAGGGTATAGAAATGTTTGGCATTTTTTCCAAAATTCCAAACACTTTTCTACCTTAGTGTTCAAATATCCACATGAGAATATTATCACTACTGTCCAAATATCCAAGAGTTTCAAAAAATCATTTGAATCAGTGTAACCGTCCATTGATGGGAGTACTAGAACCTAGTATACCTCCTAAGCTAGTTATAGAGTTTTGTCTTGTTTAAATCTAAAGGTGCTTGGAGACCCTACCCCAAATTCAAGTTTTTTTAGTTCCAACCAAAGAAGAAAAAAATCAGAAGAACAAGACAAACCAATCAAGGTCCAGATCATAAGAACAAGACAAACCAGCCAAGGGTCAGATCAGAAGAACGAGACAAACCAACCAAGGCCAAATCAAAAGAATGAGACGACCAGCCGAGGTCCAAATCAGAAGACGAAACAACCAGACTAGGGTCCAGATCAAAAGACGAGACGATCAGTCGAGCTCAGTCCAGGGGCTCGGGAACTAGGGTGGTCCAAGGTGCTCGGGGAGCTGGGGTGGTCCAGGGTGCTCAGGGAGCTGGGTAGTCCAAGGGCTTGGAGGCCGATTACAAAAAGTTTAGATTCTAAAGAAAAAAAAGACTACTTGAAGTCCATAGTCTGGGTAGGGAGTCAAGCTTGTTTTCAAAACAAAAAATTGACAAGAGAGCTATTGAAAGAAGAAAGGAGGAAAACTTGTGAAGGAAGGGAAAAGATGGGGTCCGGTCCTAAGCTCCACGTAGGATAATCGTCCGTCCAACACCTGCAAAAACACTCGAAGATAGAAGGAGAAGGAAAGAAGAGGATGGCTATATGGGCGACTTAGAGGAGAGTTACGATAAATAGTGTGCTAGCTAGATAGACTAGGAGGAATAGGAAAAAATCTAAAAAGAAGCCTTGGTAGCCGTTAGAGGAGGATGGAGGGTATGACGACGTAAGAACTTTGTAAGAGGCAAGTTGGCACATTTATGCCCATTAGTTGTCAAGGTTGGTAGTGTAAAGCCTCTATTAAAACATTTGGTGGAATAGTTCCAAGGTAGAAGTAAGGAAGGAAAAGAAAAGGAGGCTAAAGGGGGAAAGAAGAAAATTAGATCAAACCAATTGTAAATCTCCAATCTCTAAGCCATGGGCATTATTGAAAAGAAACTAAAGGATTCCAATGGAAAACAAGGATGCGTACGTGGATGTGGATGAAATCGTCTCTAATATCGGCAGTGATGAGGTAAGCCATTAAACTAATCCTTATTATTTTTTTGTAATTCCCTCTTGATTTTCTTGATTAGACGTTAAAACCAAGTTAACAAGTAGAGATTAGTAACAATTAGCAGTTTAGATTCAAAAGGAGAACTTAGGAGAAAAGCGAGAGGTAAAAAGTCCGATTAGGGTTAATCTAAAGAAATTAATTTAGAGATTAAACTTTGGAATTAGAATTAGAGGGTTAATTTGGAGGGTTAAGTTAGAGGTGGAAACTAAGCATGAATTAGGATGTGGGAGGTTAGTTTAGAGGTCAAAATCTAAAATTAGATTTAGGAAGTACAAATCTAGAATTAGATTAGAGGTTGAAAAAATAAGAGTTAAAAAGCTTAGAGTAAATTTAGGGGCTAAACCCGAGAAGTAATCTAGCAGTCAAAACTTAGAAGTAACATTCAGAAGTTAAAAGATTAGAGTAATATTTAAAAGATAAAATTTAGGAGTTAAAATTTAGAAGTTATTTTTTAAGTAAAAACTTAAAGTTAATTTAGAGATTAGAAATTTGGAGTAATATTTGGAACGGTAGAAATTTAGAATAATATCTAAAGATAGAAGGTTAGAATGACACTTTAGAAGTAATTTTTTGAAGTTAAAAGTCAAAACCTAGAGTCAAGGTAGAATATTAGAACAAGTCCAAAGTTAAAACATAGAAGTTCATGTAGAAGGTTAAAATCACCAACTAATTGGAACAGTCAACAAGTGGGAAATCACAGGGAAAAGCACCATGGAAGGGACATAAGATAGATGAAGTGTCTAAGTACTAGGCTGTTTTCTTTTTGTCCTTTTATTACCTCGGCTGACCTTTTGGGTTAGCAATTAGTTAGTAGACACTTGTACGCCAATCATAGTTACAGCTACTGCCATCCACGAAACTAGGAAACTTAACAAAGCTCTATTGCTTAGAAGGCACAGTGGACCGCGCTCGCAAAAACACCCGTACATCTGAACATAGTGGATAAAAGGCTAGAACCAGGACGGTGTCCCCATTATTACCAAAGGTGGGTAATAAAGCGCCCACAGCAGACATCAAATATGTTGGTCAGTTGCACAAAATTGTGGAATTGAATTATAGAGGACTTTGTGTGATTGTCTTGCTATGCAGTTGGATGAAGGGAATCTATGAGGGAAGCAATGCCACTATGAAGAAGGACTAGTGGAGATTTACTCTTGCAAACTTTAGCCAGCCGCTTCCTTTTGGTCCTGAGTCATTTGCATTTCCTATGCATATTGAACAAGTTTTTTTTGTAGATGTCAAGGAGTATCTAGGCTGGAAAATAGTTTTGAAGAAAGAAATTAGGGGACGGCAAGCGCACGGCCATTTGAGAGTTTTCAAAGAGGGTGGATTGTTTGCCATAGGTGAAGATGTAAACCATGAGGGACTTCGTGTCTCCAAAGTGATTCCCGAAGTGGATGAGGCCCCTTTGCCAACTAGCAGATGGATCCGATGAGAGGATGCAATTGCAAATTGGCTTCTAGATGTACCAAGGACGGATTTAGACCTAGGTGAATCAGGATTGTCCTCCAAGGGCCCTGAATGATATGTCCACTTCAATTATCATTGTTGACGATTTTTTAATTTTTTTAATTTTTTTTAATTTAGTAGTGTGATGTCTTTATTGCACTGTTGAGATGCCTTTACCAGTTGATTGTCTGTGGCGAGCATTTGGAAAGGATGTGTAGGCACAATGAAGTTCAACACGTTTCCTAAACTGGTTGTACTGTGAATTTGTGGTTTCTAGTTTGTCATAAGTGTTGTTGCGAGTGCATATGTGGATCCATGGAGGTCGAATGAGATGAGACGAAATAAAATTTAGAGAGAGACAGAGTATGGAAACTTGTTCAGCAACAAGTGGTTTAACCCCTAAAGGCCCAAGGCTTTTTTTCTGCCAAAAAACACCCAAAACTGCCATTTTTTAGCAAAGAGTGAAGAAAAAATTAAAAATGTTTTTTTTTCACATCTAACCATAGGATCTTACACCTAACTAGTATAAGAATGTGTGGAAAAAATTTCAGAATTTTTGACCGCATAGATTGCAAGATATCTAAGTTTAAAGTGAAAAAAACAAGGTTTTCAGCACATTGTGGGATTGGATTATTGACTTTGAACATTTTTAGCTTAAAATTTTTGCACTACAGAGTTTTGAGCTTTAAATTTTTATAGTGGAGAACTGAGTTGACGATCTACCAAAAAAAAAAAATTCAAAAAAACTTAATTTTCATTATTAAAAAATTTGTTAAGTAGAATTAGGTACAAGATAGAAGGAAAATCTAAAATATTCATATATTTTAGATGGAATTAAAATGCACTAATCCCAATGGTGAGATTGTTTTAGCAAGTAAACTAAACCATGCCAAAAAAAAAAATATGAAAAATTTGAAAAATTGCATTAAAAAATGAGTCCTACAAGTTATTTTTTTCAAAAAGATGCTCTAACTGCCCAAAAAACAAGAATGTCCATAACTTTCTCATAACAAATCCAAATGAAATGAATCAAAGCTTTCCAGACAGACAAAAATATAATCTATGGGACAAAAAATTCAAAAAAAAAAAAAATTATTTTTTGCAAAATTTTTTTTGCTGCCCGCTCTCCCCTGTTTTGAGCTTATTTGGGCATAACTTTTTTTTCCCGGGCACCAATTGAAAAAAAAATTATACTCCCACAAAGCTTATCAGTTTTTCTATCTTCTAAAAAAGTTTCAAAAAATCAGGACAAAATTTCAGCCCGTAGGTACCTGCCCGAAATCCCACTTGTCCATTGAACGGACACTTGGGCCTTTAGGGGTTAAATCTATTTGGTCCAACTGGGGCCGCATCAGCGGACCCACATCATGTATGGAACTCTTTGTTGTAAAGGATTGGGTATTTCACATTTGAAAAGTTGAAGACACCGTATGTATAGCCTAGATTTGTGATTTTGTGTTGGAAGGATTTTTGAAGTGGAATGATTGCAACCTTTAAATGTCATAGGGTACGCACTGTCCGTTTTGTTTTTTTGAAAAGATCGTAGGGACTAAAGAAAATATATTTTGTCAACTTGTATGTAGTTGAAGGTAGTGCAATACGTTTCACCTTATAGCTATTCTAGGGAAACTAGTGTCTATGGTGTAATAGAGTTTTTTGTGAGGGAAAATGTTTAATCTTAGATCTCCGCCTTTTTTTATGTTCTGCAGTTCTCAAAAAAAGAAAGCCACCTAATTCATAAATGAGATTGTAAATGTAGTATTGGACTACAGAGTGGAATTGTAGTATAAGGCACTTTAGATCACACGGTGACAAGTAGCAAGTGGCGTGTTTTCTGGGCTTTTTCTTTTTCTTCTGGTTGAATCCATTTTTGAACAAGAGTGTGGCCCATGATGCTGTAAGATTACTGTATGAGCACACCATGAGAATTTAGATTTTCATACATTGTTTTGACCTCACCGTATCTCCATTATTTTTCTTTACCAAGTAAAATTTACACAAATTTGGAACTAAATTTGGAAATTGTTGAGCATAAATCTCAACAACGATGGAGTCATTGTGCAGATATTACTTCATATTCGGCAGGAAATTTGCTTATGTCATTCCTTCCCAAAGATGCAAGATTTCTCCACCATAAGGACAAACGTGGGTCTACAATTACCGGAGTTACAACTACAATCTAAATAGGGAGTACAATCTAAATAGGGAGCCTGTAAATATTTTTGGGATTTGTGGAAGCCAAGTTCTTTCATTAAAAAATGGATTGCATATAAACCGGTAGGTGAAAATGAACGCATGGAACAATAGAATGTGAATTGCATCTGAGCCACTTGGAACACTGACAAGACAAGCTTATTATGGGAAGCGTAGCTATAGGTTTACTACAGGACTCATGATGACGTTGCAAAGTGAAGTCTATTGTCTCTAGAACCCGGGAATCTCAATTAGCATTTTTAGTCAACCTTTGCTAACTCCACATTTACCTATTGCGTAATTGCCGTTTCTGCAACGACTATTGTTGACATCAATAGAAGCTAGCCAAAAAATTGTTGATTTGGGTACCACTTTCTAGTAGTATTAGGAATAACTATTTTGTAAAATCAGTTAAGCAAGCTTCCATGCTTTTTTTTGCAATTGTTGTTCCCAAAAAGAAAGGAAATTTGAATTGATTCCATCTATTGAATGTTGCAACCAAAAAATACTCTACCTTTCTACCTATAACTAGTGAAGTCCTAGATGTTGTGATCAATAGGCCATTTATTCCTTTATGGATGGTTTTGTTGAACACTATCAAATTAAAATTTCAAACTGTGATTAGAATAGAACTATTTTTATTGCCAAGTGGAGTGCCCTAATTTGGATTTTCATGACTTTTGCAGTCAAGAACATGTGATGTACAAGCTATCAATGAATGGTCAATCATATATTTAAGGATTACTGGAAGGATATGGGGTCTTTTTTTGCATTACATGAAGATAGATGTACAAATAGAAGGAAGGTTACATCTATCTTCATGTAATGCAAAAAAAGATCCCATTGGAGGGATGTAACCCTCCAATAATTCCTTCCATTTGTAATGTACCTTCCTTCCCTGATGTAACCTTCCTTCTATTTTTTGTTGTTTAGTTTTATGTTCACAAGCTCTTACTTCTTGTGTAGGGACTATAATTTTGTATATAAATCCAAATTTTCCAAATTCAATAATTTTTAGTAGATAAGTTGTTTCTGCATTTTGTCTAAGGGAATTTTTTTCCCATGGTATTCTTAGGAGAGGCAAACATTGCTTGCATACGTACAAGGTATCCTCATCTAAAACAAACACTCATTCAAGATTGGCAACATCCTTGTATACAAATTGGAAAATATGTCATATCACAATGCTAGAGAATGAGAATGGAAGTGACTGCACTTGTTTTGAGAAACTTCAAAGATTGTATGAATAAATGCAAACTTTGAAAGTAGAGGTCATAGGAACACTTATTGTTGACAATACAAAACCTACCATAGACACCTACTAGATTGCCTTTAATTGGACACCCTTGAACTACAAAATGCTTCAACTCTCATTGGTTGCTTCAATGAACTCTTCAACTCCCATTCCTTACATTTGAAAACTAAGCTTAGTATTGAATTTGAGAAAACACTTTGGTAGAACTACATCATTGAGCTGCCTGTGAGAACTTCTTTAATTTGTAACTGGCGCCAGAAGGGTGAGGATACCTTCCACTCACCCCGTTACAGCCACTCCTGCCAGGGCTGCACTTCATTTTACTGACCCGCCATGTTATGAAGCGCTTTGAAAATTTGAAAGATTTGGACACCAAAAGAGGGCGGGAGTTCAGATCTGTCTCGCAGCCGCGGTTCATGAGTTGTTTTCGGCGAGCTTCTCAGTGTATTCATTCTAGATGCTTCATTCAATGTCAAAGTACTCAATGAGCAGATTGACGAAGTGTAGAATATTTGTGCTTTCGAGAGTTCATTGATTTCAATGCCTTCGCGGTTTGCACGCTTTAATTTCACTCTGCTTTTGGTGAGTTGAGGGGATCGTGGGTCCACCTGATAGTTCGCCCGCGATGAAAATCCACGAGTTGCCGCGTGACGATATGGAAACTCCAACGAACGAAGCACTTAAACAAATTGAGGAGCTCGTGGGTGAAATTGAAAGGGTACCTGCTAAGTCGCTCAGCGCTGACTACGGTGCGCAACTTCGTCGCTGTCTGGAGAATTTTGCAGAAGCTGAATTTGCTGAAGAGCAGCGGATTAATGCTTGGCGGCTGAGTTACCGTTTATGGAACACCAGCGTGGATATAGTGAACAACCTGGAGGGTGATCAAGAACTTACCGAGGACCACGCAGAGCTCCGTCAGATTGCAAGCGACCTGTTGGCCATAGCTGGCGCTATTGGAAACTCTCGCTCCAGGTTTGTGAGGATAGCCACGTTTTTTTTCAAAACTGGTTGCGCGTGGCACAAACTCAGGAAATTTCTTAAAGCATCGGCGTGTTTCGAAAACGCATTCGAGCTTTGCTTCAAGCAAGATGGCTGGACTTCCCAGTCTTCAACTACCAGAGAGATCGACTTTTTCTTGGACTTGTTCTTAGCCCGAGCCAGAACGGCTTGGGAGCTCGGTGGCCAAACCCTTGCATGTAGTCTGTTGGGAAGAGCACGAGGCCTACTTTCTACTATCGCTGCGGACCGCCATGCAGAATTGGCAGAGCAATATTTGCACTTCGGGAAGTCTCTTCTAATAAAGGATGACACTGACTCTCACGCTGAGTCTGTTCGGTATATGGAGATCGGTTTGGACATCTGTTCCGAGGCTCTTAGCATTTCCCAGGTCAATGAGGATGATAAGACGAACCTGGAGAGGCTGAAACACCGAATACTGCGTAATCTGGCAGCTGGTCAGTTACAAAATGAAAATTACGAGAGTGCTCTGCGATGCGTTGATGCGTTGAGACTAACAACAGATCACTCAAGCACGTCTTATTTTGCACTAAGGGCTTTAGCGAAACTGGGACGGCATGATGAGGTTCAGTGTGAGCTTCTCACACTTGTCGGTCACGCTGGGGAACAGATTGATATTTATGTCTCTGCAGTCGAGATAGTCATTCAAGAGTGTGGAAAGATTGATGCTGTTGACAAGGCATTTTTCATTCTCCTGGAGCATTTCGGTCCAGACACGGAGCAGCTCCCTGCCAAAGTTCTGGAGAAGTTGCTGCGGCAGGAGCCGTCTGATGATCCAGGTTGCATCAAACGAGTTGAACTGGCTTTGAAAATCGCTTGTGACGAGAAGATTCTTACAGCTCTAATGGCAGAAAACGATGTCCTGGTTTTGGAGGACAGGCGAAAGCAAACTGCACAAAATCAACACCAATTTGTCCACACGCTTCTCTGGACCAGGTAACCTCCTTTAAAAATCCATTGTCCGGTATTAGGTAGCTTGTTATCCTTTACAGCTGCTGGAGATAATCTTTCAGCAGATAGAAACATCTTGAAATGAAAATTTGTGCAACATCACGCATACAATTAACCTACCTTTTGCTTCAAAATGCTCCCACTGTAGCAGAGTCTTACATTTAAGATCTGTCACCTTTACCAAGAGGTCCAAATAAGTACGAATCCAGCTAGATAATTGGAAGTCCCATTTTGATGCACGTCCTTGCAGTGGCTCCGAACATTTTCAAGCAAAGTTGTACAAGACCAGCCTTCGACTATTCGAAGCTTCAATGCTGTATATAGTGCGAGACGACAAAGGTTGCATGATCGAGGCCAAGTCCCTCCGTGTTCTTTGTCTTTGTCATATGGCTGTCTCAACTCGAGCGAGCTGCGGAGGTCATTGATAAAGCGGAGAAGGTATAGAATCAAATGGAAGCTGGCCGGCTAATTTCTTTGTGGTCATTCCAGAAATTCAAAAATTCAAAAATTTCTCGACATTTCATTAGGATCTAGGCAGCAGGTTACATCGAGCTGAACGAGCCTACCTGGAACTATAAGCAAGCCACATGCTCCAATTGTAGCATAGTCATCCTGATTTTTCAAAACTTGACAAATTCTCTTTCATGAGCCTAATCAAATTAATGACGTTCTGCGTATTGTCGTAATTGACAGATCGATCCAAGCATTGCAAGCATATTTCTCAAGGTACTGAATCCATGTCCTTCACATCGTGTAGGGAAACCACAAAATCGACAAGATCATATTGTTATTTATCATGAATCGTTCTTCCTTGCTGATCTTGACGTTTGTTGAGGCAGTTCAAAATCGTATTGCAAACAAGAGATGAAAAAGAGGCTTCCAAGCAAGTCGAGAGGATGGTGAAATGCCCCGACTTTGAGCCTGAGTTCTTGAATCTTGCATGCCACGAAGCCATTGCTTGCAAAATGATCACAGTTGCTGTTGCTGTACTTTGCGGCATGCTAACCTTATACTCTTCCGAACGAATTCCGGACACTGGAGAAGTTGTCGTTCTCAGAAATCTCATTTTGCTACTTGTCCAAGGAAAAAACAGACGTAGTGACATATTAAAGTACTTCAAGTGTGCTCAGAAGCGGCTGCAAGATGCAGGGAGTGAGAAATGCTTTGGTGCTGGAAGCAATGGAGAAAGAGAAGCAAAATGGTTTTCGGGTGCAGCTTGGAACCAGGCCATCGAATGTGGCAGAGACGAAGACTGGAAGTCATGTTTTGAGTTCTATGCGATTTCTTCAAACTTCTACTCTGAGCTTCCCCCGTCCCCAGGCAGTCTCCAGTTCGTGCAAACGGACCTGCTGCTTTCGGTATCGGCTTTACTTGCAACAGAGGATATGAACGATAACGAGGTGCTTCACATCGCAACGACCTACCTGGACAAAAGTCAGCTGGTATGATCTATCATGAACCTTGGCTACCACTTCTTGATTTCAGTTGGATATGTTCAATGCAGTCACGCATTTCCGCTTCCTATAGGTGCACGGGGCTCTTGAGGCCATGCCAGACCCTGGCATCATGGTCGACGAAAGCTATGTTATCCACCTGAATATGCTGCTATTCGAACTCAAAGGCAAAGCGAAAGAATATGTAGAGCAGCTCAAAATTTTGAAACGATGCAGCAGCATTACAGGGTTTACAGCTGAGCACTTTTTCAAAATGGGCCTGGAAGGCTCGGAAAGTAGAGAACCTGGTATGGAAGTTGCAACTGCCTCATTCCGCATGTGCCTAACCCTAACACTTAGTGCTCCGAACCCCGACTACAAAATAGTTGCTGCAGTCATCAGAAAGATGATCAGTCTGGCAAGCAGCCGCTGCAAAGATGGCCCAGAGGCGAGTCCTTCATCTCTATCCTCCTTATAGTCAAGCTGCCAGTCCCAATAGGTGCCTGACTGAATGGGAGCGAGATATCCTTTCCGTTTACCATGCCCGTTGCTCCAGTTATATCAGCTATTGCCTGGTTGTTGATCTGACGACGTGAATAACTTATGCCAGGTACTCGACCTCTACAAGCAAGCACAACAAATCTTCTCGGAGTTGGGTGAACAGGTGTATCCACAGCACGAAGCTCAGTGGCTGGTTTCCACTGCCTGGAACAGAGGTGCACTATACCTGAAATTGCAGAAATATGACAATGCTGAACTGTGGATGGGAGTTGCTCTAGAGCTGCTAAAGCACGTCCCTGCCATGGAAACTAATAGACCTTCTATGATGGACAACTTAACCGAGCTTCTTCGGCTAAAAGCAGCTTTCTGCAGTGCAGAATAGGATTTAATATGATGGAACCTTGTATTTTGGTCAACTATCATAGCAATGCGTGAAAATTCAATCAAGTGTCACCTCTTCCTGGACAGTATATGCCTGAACTAAATGTGCAATGCACTAACAGTCATCTGTCTAAGTTTCCAAAAAGATGCACCAGTGGGTGCTTCAGAAGTTCTGAAAGCAGACATTTATGCCAAAGCACAGCATGTGCGACTCCGTTCTTGCATGAGCAATACAAAGGTGAAGCTTGCTACATCTAGTAGCAAATAAAATCTTTTAAAGAATCTTGAAGAACCTCTCGGACATCGATTTCTCTCTTTGAGCTTTCGCTCCTATCAGCAAGGTATAATCCTTGTTAATAATCACTCCAATCAGGAAAAATCACAGCTCAGGGACTCTAACTGGAGCCACTTCTAGTTCCTCCAGACGTCAATGGCTTTCATGTTTGAATCCTTACATGAAACCCAAGACACACTGCAAGGCGCCGCTGCTGATAAAATTGTGTCAATACTCACCCGTACACATTATGACAGGAAAGCTTCGAAAAAATAATGAATCGTGTTCACAAGAATGAGTCCTATCTCAAGAGAGCGTCAAGTACTTATTACGACAAATCGGAACCGTCAACTTTGTCTGCCCTGTAAGTAATCCTCTGCACGTAACCTGCAAAACCATCGCCCGACTTCTTCAGGTATGACTCACTTCCCATACACACATTCTAAGTGTAAAAAACTCAGTTAGCGCACTTTCAAAGGAACCTCTATGAGAAAGAGTCTAAATGAGTGCCTCTCAATGAGGTTTCATTAACTGCAGTGAAAGGGGTTTAGGGCTTTGGCAAACACGAACTCTTTTGGTTCTATATGTTTATGGATCACGTCCCACCGATATTGAACTGCATTACGATTTACAAAACATGAGCCGCGAACTTGGAAGCAGAAAGAGAGAGCGAGAGAGACAGAATAGTGTAGGATTACGTACCTGCGCCTGTACAAGCGATGCACCTGCTGATGACTTCTTTGCCTCGTTTCCGGTAAAAACTCACCTCCCCTGTGCCTTGACACCGTGAACACTTGGCCGTCCATTGGTACATGGGGTCCTTACAATCCTGCGATTGCAAAACAGAGAGGAACGCAGTCAAATTGCGCCAGCTAAGACCTAAACCCTTAAAACGGCAGGGAAACCTGGTTGCTTGCAGGGAAGGGCTTGCCCAGTGCTTGTGAGATGTCAGCAGGATTGAGCAAAAGCCAAAGATAAGTATAAGAAAAAAGCGAACCTCTACTTCGGGATTACAATTCAGCATGGCGTCCATCTCTTTCTTCGAGGCAGGCTCGGTCCCTGGATAAGCCAGGGGCAGCGGCAACGGCGTGTCCCCGCTGAGCGCACTTTCGTTGTGTTTGGACCACCTCTCTTTCGCCCCAGCTTTCACTTCTCGCTCGATTTCGCCCTGCCCCCGTCCGACGCGTGCTGTCGACGGCCACTGAAAATCGGCAAAACCGGGTGGCGGCTGCTGCTGATTCGGGAAGGCGGGATCCAAAGCGGCAATTGTTCGAGACGAAGGCTTAATTGGCTCTCTCCACGTACCCCTAGCTAATAATTGCGACGACGACGCAGCACCATTAAAAGGCGTCGTCCCCGCTCGACCGAGTGCCAACGCTTGCAACCCATGAAGACTTGCGGCAACGCCAAACATTTGATTCGATTCGATTTGATTCAATTCAATCCTCCAAATTCCTCAATCCCTCTCTCCGTGAGACTCCTCAGGTTCGCAATATCGCCTTCCGAGCAGCAATTCCTAGCCTCCCACCACAACTCACTTAAGGTACTTACAGCCTCGTCCAACTCCCAACGGCGGGTGCCGTGCTGCCCACTGAACTGAACCCCTGCAATGGCTCCTGATGTCGAGCAAGGCCGTCGAGCAATGCTGGCCGGGAAAGCAGAACACAAATTGCCGTCAGTATTGGTGGAACGCCCCTAACGTACTGACGTGGCCAACGACGGCATTGAAGCTGCCGGGTGCAGGCAACAGGGACGTCGCTCTCTTTCGTTCCTGCTTGGACAACGGCGGCGATGAACGGCAACAGAAGAACCACCGCTCGCCGTCACGGCAGGGACGGAGCCTTTGAGAGTTCTCCTTCATCGGACAACAGCCATTCTCTCCGCCTCTCCTTTTCTGTCTCTTCCTGTGTGAATGCGTCTTGCCACGTGCTGAAATTGGGTTCATTTCCTGCACTCCTGAGGCAGTTTAGGCACCCTCAGTCCACTCCCCCAACTGTGCTCCTTCAAAGAAACTCAGTCTAACTTTTCACCAATTTAGAATTAGGACTTGCAGTTCTTAGGATTCAAAATGCATCTCAATGTGCTTTGAATAGGTCCAAATTGGGAGTGCTCCTTCAAAGAAACTCAGTCTAACTTTTCACCGATTTAGAATTAACCCCTAAAGGACCGGAGGTGTGTCCAGATTTCCAAAACTGTGAAGATCTATTATAAAATGCAACTTAGAAGAATATTTTAATGATGACTCTCAAACGATAGTTGTAAAATGTTATTTATAGATCACATCCATAAGGTTAGATCAACAAAAATACCTACCAATATTTTTCAGTAAAATTTGAAGCCAGAAATTGGAAATTCCTTCTAAGATCAATCGTAGATTGAATATTTATGATTTTTAAGAGATTTTTTTTCCTATAAGTTCAAACAATTGAATTCTAATTAGAGTGATTTTTGAAGATTTTTATTTAATTTTTTGATTCAAGTCATTCTTGAAGGGTCATTTTTTGAACTAAAAAAGTTATTTTTTGAGGCTAGACCTCCCGATACCTTTTGAATTAATATTTTCAAAGCAAAATCTTCATAATCTAAACTGTACAAATGTTAAAGAACTAATTTAAGAATCTTCACACAAAATCGTTGGATGAAAAAATGCATTTCAGTAAGTTTAGGATGTATTTTCGTTCATTCATTGTTCAAAATCTGCACTCATAGTCCTTTAGGGGTTAAGATTTGCAATTTTTAGAATTCAAAGAGCATTTCAATGTCAAGGCTTTTTTATTTGGCTTTCTGGTGCCAAATTGCACCAAAAAAAATAATCTGGCTTAAAATGGTAAAGAAAATGGCAAAAAACTTGGATGAAATCACCAAAAAAAATTCAAAGTACAAAAAAATACTGGATGAAATTGCCAAATTGTAGATGGAAACCAAATTATAGACATGTGATATATATATTTTCTATCTAGTATGGATGAATGTTGAAATTTGAAGCACCACTACAAAAGTTTATATCGCCACTATGGCACTTCTTAACCCCTAAAGTTTCAAGGCCACTTTTCTGTCAAAAACCATTCAAAATTGCCATTTTGGCTGTGTTCATCCAAAAACACAAAAAGAACATTTTTTTTAAATCTAATCATAGGATCTTACACTTCACTTGTCGAAGATCATATGGTAAAAATTTCATGAAGTTTCACCCTATAGATTGGAAGATATTAGCATTCAAAGTTGAAAAAGAAAGTTTTTTTGAACACTGACCTACAATTTCAGATGACTTTGACCACCATTTGTAGAAATATTTTGCACTACGGGCTTTGAATTTAAAAAAATTTATATTGAAGATGTAAATTGAGAGTTTCCAAAAAAAAAATTCAAATAAAACACACTTGATTTTCATTCTTTAAAAAATGGTTAAGTAGAAGTAGGTCCAAGATTGAAAAAAAAACTAAATCATTAATAGCTCTTAGATGGGATTGAAATACAATAATCCCAATGGTGAGATTGTTTTAGTAAGCAAACACAACATTCTTAAAAGGAAAATTGTAAAAAATTGTGAGAACTGCATTTAGAAATGAATTCTACAAGTTCTTTTTTCAAAAAGATGCTTAGATTGCCCGAAAAAACAAGATTGTCCATAACTTGCTGATTATTAGTCCAAATAAAACAAATAAAAGCTTCACATGTAGACAAATATATAAAGTTTTAGAGAAAAAATTAAATAAAATTTATTTTGACTTTTTGCAAAAGAATTTGTGCTGCTTGCTGAGTTCAGTTTGAAGCTTTTTGTGGTATAACTTTTGCTCCCGGGCACCAATTGAAATAAAACTATATTCTTACAGCGCTAATCAGTTTTTGTATCTTATAGAAAAGTTTCAAAAAGTTTCACTAAAAATTGAGCCCCTAGGTACCTACCCAAAATCTGATTTGTCCCCTGAGGGGACAATGGGACTTTAGGGGTTCAAAAATGAAAATAAAAAACTGCTCAATGTGCTTTGAATAGGGTCCAAATTAGGAATGTTCCTTCAAAGAACCTCAGTCTAACTTTTCACCTCTTCATAATTAGGACTTGCAATTTTTATGATTGGAAATACATTTCAATTGTGTGCTTTGAATAGGGTATAAATTTGGAGTGCTTCTTCTAAAAAACTCAGTCTAATTTTTCACCAGGTTACAATTAGGACTTGCAATTTTTATGATTGGAAATGCATCTCAACTCGATGTGCTTTGAATAGGGTCCAAATTTGGAGTGGAATGTGCTTTGGTAACCGTGCTTTGCTTTTATAACTTTGAAATGCATTTCCAATGATAAAAAATTGCAAGTCCTAATTATAAATTGGTGAAAAGTTGGAAGTTTGTTTGGTGGAGTGAATTAGGAATGCTTGTAGATCCTAAGCACCTTTATTCATCTCTTGATTTGAACGTTTGTAAAGATATATTACAAAAATCTTCGAGAACTAAATAATTTGGTATTGATTTGTAAAGACAAGTCATGAATAGATTTTGAATTTTTAGTTATATCTATACAATTAAATTGGCAATCACAAGTTTTATATTTATAACTATGTAATAGGAAAACTCAAAATTGAAAATTTCTTTTATATTTAATTATATAGATATAAGAAGCTGTCAAGCTAGGAATCCCTACCACACCAATAAATATTTCAAAATTATTTTGAGATTGTAAAAGGTTTAGCCTTTAGTGCTCTATATTCATTCTACACTTAAGAATTAACTTAAGTGTGGATGCTAAAGTAGGTGTTGGAATATTATTTTCATCTGTTGTCTTCCATCAATTTCTTGTTGGTTTTCTTGTTCCATGTCATTTTGATTGTCATTGCCACTACACAATTGTAAGAGGCTAGTTATAGCTATAGCTGAAAGTGAATTCTTGGATTGAAGACACAATGATGGGCTATTGTACCAATGATTAAACTTCGCATGAATTGCTATAGCGGTACTAAGATTAGTGTCTTCAAGGCATCAAAGAAACTCATTCAAGATTTACAATGTAATGTGGTAGTTTTGCTTGGAGACAACAATAGCCAGTTTTATTATTAAGAAAGACTCACGCTAAAAAAAAGATAGGGCTATTGCCAAATTCATAGTGTACAATAATTCAACTTTTTTATAATTGCTTTGTGCATCCATGTACAAAAGTGACCAAAAAGAAGATCAAATGCAAATTAGCATCTCAAGTAGTGCAACATTTTTTTTGCTCTCCTATTTGTAGTAATGTGCTCTAAATTTCTATTTAGAAAAAAGAAAGTACAATATAATTAGAAAAAACCATACCTTATTATCATGAAATTGTAAAATTATGTCTTGTTAAAAAAGTTAAAAGAAACACAAGTTGATCAATAAAACAAATGCAATCTTTGATTAGAAGTTTACTAATCAGCAAAGAGGGGATGACTTTCACGACTTTTAGGATTTAACTCTAATAATACAATGTAGTTTGCAAGGTCCATAGCCAAAAATACCTTTGGTGCTTATGGAATTTTAAAAATAAAACAATAACGGAGAAGTGACAACATTGTCCATACAAACACAACATCTAGCCATGTCAAAATTGAGACAATATATATGCCCTTGAATGTTAAGATTCATTTGGCAGATAAAACAATTAATCTAGCTACATTCTTATAGGTGTTCATGTTAAAAAATTCTATTTAATTCATAAACAAATGTCAACAACAATGAAAGATTGGTTGTAAGAATTGAGGGACAATAACACAATTTGTTGTTACACTTGACAAAAGTACTTCGCAAAAAACTCAAAAAATGCCATTAGAGGGGAGATTTTTGGACATGGATTCCCAATTCATAATCAAAATGCTAAACAAAATGGAGATTGCTTAAGTTTTTCTTATGAATGACTGAATGCAACACACAATGCAATACTAATCTACAACATACAATAGAATGCAACTCAACATGCCTAGTACATTGATACATAAGTCATCATCATGACTATAATTAAACTACTATTACAATATCAACAACTCCTACAATAAACTCCATTCACAAAAAATCAAGAAATCATTCACAAAGTTAATTAATACCGGCACCTTTATTACCTCCTCAATTATATGGAAAAATCAAATTATATTTCCTATACAAACAATCATTATAGTTATTAAATACAATACAAGCTTTGATAATAATCACACTACCAAACACACTACTAGAATCAAAAGCAATGGACAACCTCTACTGATAAAAATTATTCAAAATAGACAAACATAAACATGTTTTTCCAAAAAATTCACAAAATATCACAACCATAACCTTCATCTACTACTAACATCAATTTTATAAAAAAATTGGCAAAATCAACACCTTGAAAAAGCTACAATCCAATACTTTCACCAATTCCAATTAAAAGATTCATCTCATCCATTGTGTCACCCTCCAACATTCACTTTAGATCGCAAAAGGCAAATCTAATATTAAAGACACACAAATACTACACCCACACATCTGCATATAATTAAAATATGCATACATATTTAATGCAAAAAATAAATTTATTTTTGCTATTATTTATCAAAGCCAGACCATATGCAATGACTATGCAACAATATTATACACATGTACACCTACAATAGAACCACCTCTACAATCATTTGAAACAAAAGTAATTTGGTTTTACTAAAGATATAAATATACATCCATCCACAAAAAAATACTTGAAATTAAACTTACAATATACATCATCCAAAAACATCCTCAACCAAAACACTTCCTTTCATGGAATTAGACATACATTCATACTTCTCCTTGTTAATCACTTGTCCCATCCAATGTATACAATTCTACTCACCATGTAGAAGACATTGATTTTTTGGCTCTTTAATGAGTACCAACCTATAGTCAACAATGGCTAGGTCATGGCAAAGCTCATCCATATAACATCAATAAATCTACAAAGAAAACACATTGGGCTCGAGTTGCATCTCAAATAAACCCAAGCAATATCACAATACTAATACTATGAGATCCTATATGGTATAATATCCCCTAATCTACCTCAATTCAAAGATACACATGTATTACTTCCTAGGTGATATTGTCACTTACATTGATTTGCTAAAACCCACAAACAATAACAACAAATACAAAAGGAGACAACAACTATTCAAATATTATATAGACACCATCATCAACATACTCTAGGAAATAAAACACTACTTGCTAATCCACATAGGTTTTCTATAGAATTGCAAATGCATAAACATTAGAAGAGATTTGAGGGCATTGGAGGGCCGTTTCAGGCCTGTTCTCCAGTCTGGCCAAATCTATAAATAGCCGATACGGGCTGTTAGAAATTTAAAAAATAAAAAAATTCTATCCCAAATATCATTTCAGGCCCAATTTTTTTTTTTTTTTTTTCCTAAAAATGACGTGGCACTCTCTTGACCAAATCAGCCTGCAGCTTTCCTGCGTAGGAACGCTGCACAAACACAGGATAACTTGCAGGCTCTTGGAGGCTTCAAATCTCTTCTAATGCCATACCTACACATAATACTAATGCACTGCATAATATAGAAAAATTATCAACATCCCAAAATGAAACTCCATACCAATATGCTCCGTGGACAGTTAAACCTAATCCAAATCCACCATTGTCCACAATGCTTTCTTGTATACCACCATTATTGTAAATATTCTTCAAATTAAAACTAATATATTGATAGATTATTCATATATACCACCTCAAAAACAACCTAAAGGATCTAGAAACTAAACAACATAAACTGCAGAGTGAAAAATATAATCCCAATAAGCATAATAATATATTTCCAAAACACTTTTTGAACATAACTAACACTTATAATTATACAAATTCATACAAATACAAACAAACAAAAGACTCAATGAACAAGGTTAGCATACATTTACACTAATAGGATAAACTCCATTTATCTAGTTCTCATTCACACCACATGTCCAACATTGCAATTAAACGATCTTAATAGAACGAGTGATAGAATAATTCTCATCTCCATTGTCGATAACATTACCTCGATGTATTGGTTGTTTTAAAAAACCATAAAGAGTATAGATTACCTATATTGGACTATGAACATGCACATTCTACACCATACTACTTCCATAGATATAATTGGTTCTCTCGGATAGAACACACGCTATAGAAAGGACCAATCTGCTTCTTAAAATCTTATCTAGACTAAAATGAAATTGATAAAACCAACAAATATCAACCACTCATGAATATTAACATCAATAACATTAGATGGAATGCTAAACTTCTTATACTTAGTAATTACAATGGGTGCTAAAAAAATGATATCAATCACAGATCTATACAAAATTTCAATACTATTGAAAAATGCTATCACTACAAGAGAAAGGGGTGTTTTAAAAGAGTTTTTAAGTATAGTCCTAGGCACATGATTTTAAGTAATGACCTTTAAAGAGATTTTCAACAAAATTTTACTTAAAACACATGTATCTAGAACTAATGGACTATACTTAAAAACTCATTTAAAACACCCCTTTCTCTTGTAGTATATCAATCACACCCTTAATACTATTTGTGAAATAGCAATCAAATATTTCTCCTATATATTGATTACACAAATGTAAACTAGAAAACAACCAACTATTAATAAACATCATTGATCTATCATGATACAAATAGGTCTATACTTGTAATTTTCAAAAAATTATTTAAGAAGCAAACACAATACCATTTAAATACATTCTACATTTACATTAACTTTAGGAATTGTATTTACAATAACTCTAGGACGAGCTTTAGGAATTGTATTTGCAAAGTCTCCCTTCTATTAGAGGTGTGTAGCTAGTCTTTATGTAACTTATTCAAGACCTTTGGATTTTGTTGTGGAACTCCAGACACCTATTACAGTAGAACCATCCATAATTGACCACTCTAGGGATTTTCACATACATTTTAGAGCAATATAAGGCAGTTTAAATTTCCATGAGTTGATTAGTCCTAACTTTGAAAAGGAGGATAACCACATTCTACACTTTGGTTGGAAATTTGTTTTGGCCTTGATTGTAAATATTTCCAGCCATACATGTTGGATATAGTTCCTTGGTTGATAATGGATGATTCTACCATAATATATGCCAATCTATGAAAAAAGTTGGACTTATTTCTCTCTCTTCTCATGAATTGGTTTCACCATCCAATTAGAGTTTGCATCTAAAAAATGCTTTTAGAGCATTGCTAGCATTTTGGACGAAATCTAGTCTGACATGGGGGCTCTACATTGTTGGTTTTCTTGGCTAGTGCCCCATATATTAGGGTAAATTACCCCATAACAGACAAAATGGAAGCAAGTCCATTGTGGGCAAAATTATAATGGTGGTGTACATTCAAGTTATGAAGTGTACACCGCCATTACAATTTTGCCCACAATGAACTTGCTCCCATTTTGCCCGTAATAGGGTAGTTTACCTTAAAACTAATACCCCATTCATCCACACCAGGGCATTGCAGCATGTCCATGTTTGCTTTGATGGTCTTACATTTATTATTCACAGAGTTAAAAGAGGACTACTCTGTCATAAAAACAAGAACGGTGTGACCGTGAGGCCCTTTCCTAGGTTAACAACAATATTAGTTTATTGATAATGGATAGAGGGGAAATTAATCAAAAATATTTAGACAAAAATAAATAGCAATAAAATTGATAAAAATGATTTCATTTTAGGTGTCGAGTGTTAGAGCTACTTACATTAGTTGATTGTAAGTTGTTACTAAAAAATAAATGAAAAAAATACAACCATGTATTATTGTAAAAATATATGTCACTTTGCAAACAAATGTTTTGAATATTTGTAGTAAAATCATGACTTTTATGCCATATATTCTGTAATTTTGGTATTTTATGATAAGAGATTTTATTTTATATTTTTTCATATCAAGGATGATAAAAAAAATGTTGAAAAATTAAATTCTTTCGCTATGTCTATACTCAAAGATATCTTTAGGATGGTATTCTTCACTAGGTGCAACAGATTTATCAATAATAGGTACAAAAGTTTATTGGAATAAAAGAATTATTTTCTAAAATAATTTCTGCATGTTTTATTCTGTAAAAAATATGCTGAGATTTTTTTTCTTAATTAAATTCAGATATTGATTACAAATATTCAATGACCCATTTATTTATAAGGTAAAACTACATTGAAATAAAGATTTGGTTGTAGAAAGTTTAAAAAATAATAAGCTTTGAAATACATAATACACACAAATTTTATACATAATTTATTTGTTCACTAAAATGAATAGAATGTTTTCTAATTGTTGATAGAGATTTATAATTTTTTTTTGCTATTTTATTATTATTAAATGATTTATTAATAAAAATTTCATAGTTTTTCATTTTTCATTTTTAAATGTTTCAAAACTTTAGTCTTACTTATTGATTGTTTTATTTATACTTAAATCATTTTCTTTTGACAATTGTTGAATTAATTTGAAGTTTAGTTTTTCAACTATTCTAATTTGTATTTGAATTTATATAACATTGTCTATAATGAAAAATGTTTTTATACTATAGAATTATGTAATATTTCTATATAAATATCAAAATTCATATAAAGGCTTAAAAACATTCTTTCTAAAGACCTAAACATTTATACTATTTCTATATCAGTTAAATATAGATGTCTCAATGAATGTGCCATGTTTTCATTCATTCAATTGACTAATACATCTTTTTAGATTTTTTTATTTTATCTTTTTATATTGTATTATTTTTTGATAGAATAGGATTTTCAAATAGAATATTAAATTTCAATTGATTAAATTGCAAATTATCTAAACAATTGAATTTGGTACTGAATCTGTTTTTTGTTGTAAAGTAGAGCCACTCGTAACCGACTAGTGACCCATACCCAACCTATAGGTGTAGTTATTTCCGACCAAGGTTGAACCAAATTTTTTGAGGCTTAGAATTTCTTTTCTTTTCCCTTTAAAGGTTGGAACTAATAAGTTCATGCTACACGTCCCAAGTTGTGAGAAAGAAAGTAGGAAATAATGAGTGGGAAAAAAGTTCTCAAATGATTAGAATTTGAAGAGTCTAGACATTGGCTATGGATCTGAAGCACTTTTTGCCTCCCAAAATTCATAATAATATCAATTTAAGCGATATAATTACCAATTTTTTTGCGATCCCCGTCATTTCTATCAATGCACCTTCTAAAATATTTATTTTGCCTTGCACTACTCCAAATCATATTGGATTGCTTATTTGGTCGGTTATGGAGGCTCTACTTTAGATTTGACTAAATTTTCATTTGTTCTTTTATTGATTCTTTAATATTTATTGTCTATATATTGTAAATTTAAATCTATAACATTATTTTATATTGTTTCAGTTGATTTGTAGAACCACCTAAAACTTCAATTGGTTCAAAACAAGTATTTTTTGAAGATATACAATATTTCATTGCTAAATTTTTTATCAAATACTAGCGGTTGACGCTTGTTATGCTACGCATTTATCATTAGAATTTTATTAGAATTTTTATGTATTAGATAAAATGCAGAACAAAAATTTCAATAAATCTTCAAATAAAAATTACTAAAATCTTTGTATAATTTTGTTTATAAGTAAGCATATATTGAAAGATACAATAGAAATTTATTGAATGATGAATGAAATATATGCAATGGTAAATATTGTAAGAGATACACATTTATTCTAATGCATTCAAAAGTTGACTCAATTGTTACGAACAATGGCAACCCCAAAACTTGGTGAATTGAAAAGAAAAACTTGTAAATTTCAAAAAACTTCATGAAAAAATTAATTGTTGTGAAATCCAAAATCGCTTCAATTGAATAAATTTCTCAAATCATTTGGTAGTAGCAATAGACTTTTGAAATCATAAAAGCTGTAAAAGTGATATTACAAAGGTGATTGCAAACTACTATTCTATTTCTGTAATATAACAGTGTGTGAAAATAACATTTTTATGTATGCATGATTGAAAATATTTTTAAAAATATTAAAATTAATTATTTCAAAGACTTATTGAAATCATTATCATGCATTCTATTCAAATATATCAAATTTTTTATTAATATGTGATATAATGAATGCGTAGCATAGCAAGCATGAGCCCCTACTATTAATGGTAGCATTTGTTATATTATAGAGGGAGTTATGATTTTAGTAGTTTGATAATTCGTATTATTCCATTTTCTTTATTCCAAACACTAAGTTGTTTTTTCAAGTAATTAGATATCCACTTAATTGTAGAAAAATCACTGTCCCCACAATTCTTTAATAGGTCATTGACATGCTTTCTGTATACTAATTTTTATTTCAAACTATTGTATTATATAAATCATCTAAAAAAGATTCATTTCATTCCATTGATCAAAATTTTACATTACTAAATATTGTTTGAAGAAATGTATTACATTTATTTATATATTGGATGATGATTAGATATAAATATGCAATTAAATCATATAAACAATCTTCTACATTATAATATAGCCTATATTGTAACAAACAATATTATATTTTATTTCTCATCTAATTTTACTATGTGTATTTTCTTAATATATATAGTAAAGACATGTTGGGATAGGTATGAAGTCTACCTCAAGCCTACTTCAACCAGATTGATCCTAAAGTTTTAAGGCATTTTTTTGTCAAAATGCACTCAAAATTGTCATTTCTATTGCAAATTGCAAAATTTCGAAGTTTTTAATTTTTGCATATCCAACTATAGGATCTTGCATGAAAATGATTCAAGAATATATGGTAGAAAATTCAAAAACCTTAACCTTCTAAATTGCAAGATATTTACATTTAAATCCTAAAGGACCAAACTGTGTTTTTGACAACATAGCAATTTTGAGTAGCTCACTATGACCGGAATTTTTATTTTCTTTCTTTGAATTTTTTCACACAACATGTGCCCAAATTAACTTTAATCCCTTAAATTCTTTGACTATTTTTTAAACAAAAATGCTCCCAAATTGCCATTTCTAGGACAAGTACCAAATTTTAGAAAAAAAACTTTTTTTGACAAATGTACTAGTAGCATCTCGTATTAGACTAGTTAGAGAAGATGTAGAAAAAATTTCAAAGAATTCCACCGTGTAATTGGCAGTCTAATTCACAGAAATCCTTTTTTTGACCCTACAAAAAACAAGGCAGCAACACTTTACAAGCTCACTTTTCTATTGAAAAATGTCCAAAATGGTGGTGCTTCTTTGGATTCATTTTTACAAACAAGTTGGATACATTTTTGAAAAATTTCACATCATTTGGAGTTATATAGCATATAGGAAAAAAATAGTAAGTAGACTGTAGTAGAAAATGATTCAAAATACTTAATTGTTAAGAATCTAAATATGGAATTAAAAAATGCCAATCCCAAATAGTGAAAATGTTGCAGTAAAAAACATGCATCCAAAATTTTTATTTTTTTCCAAAATAATGAAAATTGAGTAAGATAAAGGACTTCAAAGTTTATTTTAAAGTAGAGAATCCATAACTACCTGCAAATAGAAAATCCTCACAACTTTTGACTCATTGATCAAAATAGAATGATTCAAAGCTTCCCATGTATATTTAATTTTAGGAAACCAACTTCAAATTTTTGTTTATAGAAAAAATGATTCTTTTTACCTTCCCAGACTACCCTTTTATCAAAAAAGGAACATTTTAAGCCATAACTCTTGACTATAGTATTCAAATGTCATGAAATTTTGCTCACATACTAAATAAACATGCTACACACCTTCTATTAAATTTTGGGCCAAAGATATGCTAATTGGAAATCAGAACTGCATGCTTGAAATTGCTATATTGCCTAAATTAGCAAACGGTGGTCCTTTAGACAATTTAGGGATTAAGATAGAACAAATTTCATAACTTTTGACTACATGATTAAAAAATTAATGTATAGTACATAGTATATAATTTTCAATATTCACCAGGCAACCTAGGTAGCTCAAAATTTTCATAAATTTTCTTTTTAATAAAATAAAAGTTTGAAATTGTTTTTAAAAAAATATATATGCATAGAAAGCTTTTAATCATTCTATTTTGATTACACGTTTGATTACTGAGATGAAATTTGTGAGGAGTTCTAATTTGTGAGGATTTATAGAATCTCTACTCTAAGGATATACTTCAAAGTCTTTTATTTAATTCAATTTTCAATTATCTTGAAAATAAAATTAAACAATTGAATATAGATTATTTAGTTAACATTAAAACCATTAGAATTGGCATTTTCAATTCCATATATCTAATTTCTTAACAATTTAATATTTTGAATTATTCTCTACTTCTTTCCACTTATTATTCTTTTTCCTATATGTTGTACAATTCCAAATGATTTGAATTTTCCAAACATGTAGCCAACTTGCTTTGAAAAATGAATCCTAAGAAGCACCACCATTTTGGACATTTTTTCACACAAACGTGACCTTATAAAAAGTAGCTGCCGTGGTTTTTGTAGGGCCAAGAAAGTTTTTTTGGTCAATTCAAACGCTAACATCTTTCAATATTTGTAATTAATCATTTTTACATTTCTGTGTTTGATATTGAAATTTTTTATGTTGAAGACTTCAATTGAAAGTTTGGGAATTTATAAAAAACAAAAAAAGCTAATTTTCATTCTTTAAGAAATTTTCTAGATAGATATAGATCTATGACTAAATTTTTTTTTGTTAATAGCTCTTAGATAGAATTGAAGCACAATAATGTCAATGGCAAGATTGTTCTAGCAAGCAAAATTAACCTTCTCAAACAATTTTTCAAAAAATTGCAAAATTTGCATTAAAAACAAATCGAATACATAATTTTTTCAAGAAATTTCTATGATTGTCCACAAAATAAGATATGCTCTAAATTTTCATATCACTAATTTAAATGAAGTGAATAAAAGCTTTCCATATGGGCATATTAATTATCTATAAGAAACTAAGAAAGAAAAATGAATAAATTCCAATTATCTTTTTTCCAACTATTTTTTTTCTACTTGACCAAATTGGTTTTGGAGCTTATTGTGGTATAACTTTTGCTTTGCGGTCTAACTTGAAAAAAAAATTAATTCTTGCAAAGTTTTATTTTTCTTTTCTTCAATAAAATTTCCAAAAAGTAATATTAAAAATGGAGGTTATATTATCTTATCTACAATTTGAAGTGTCCCTTAGGATACTTGGGACTTTAGGGCTAAACATATACTTAATAAGGTTTAGTTGAAGCCTGTTGCAACAAATTTGTATTTTGTATGTAAAATTTTTAGAATCTAAAAATAGAATCTAAGTAGCACATGTATATTTTTCTACTATTATTTATACATTATAATATGAGAAGAGCATCCAAGGAGTTTGGATTTGGTCTTCAAACCATAGAAAAATAACAGTATTGTTAAATTGTCATTACCATTGAACTAAAACATCACCATTACCGTTGTATTGCAACCCTATCTTTCGATGTTCACAACCTTGAATTCTAATCCTAAATCCATGTTCACTACACCAAACTAAAGCTGTATGTTATTGCCCTTCATCACCCTCGCATCCCCTACTTTGGTTGTTAAGATCAGATGTTAGTGATTTGGGCTACTTTACAGCTCAATTTGCTTGCAAAATTGGCAAAGTTTGGCAAAATCCATTCAAGGTGTTAATTATGACAAGAAGGCTGCTCTTAGTGCATGGAAACCTATTCTTAATGCTAGAGAATGCATCCTCTAGGGTACATTCTGTTCTGCTTGCGGACCACGTCTTGCCCTCCTGGGCTTGCCTACGAGCCCAATGTCGCACAATAAATGTATACATGGTATTAAAACATATATTAATATGTTATTTTGATAGATTTGATTATAGTAATATAGAAAGAAGGATGACATCATTTTAAGTAGCTTCAAGGTGACACCTTTTCATTAAAGCATGGTCCATCTATTTAAGAAATGACAATTGCTTAAGAGCTTTATCATTTTGATGTAGTTTTTCTTTGTTTTTATTTTAGATTTTAATATGCCAAATTAGAAGGGGATTTTTGATTTTTAAGATGAAAAACCTCAACCGGAGTGTGAGTTTGAATTTTCTTTATCGCAACTGCCGGATCGACCTTTACTGTTGCTGAATATTTCATTGCCGCATGGACAACAACAAGATGAAGCTAGGCCATGAAGCTAGGCCATTTTGACCACCAAAATAACCTCGCATGGAACAACGATGGCAAGAAATCTTCAACATGACGCTTGGTCATTAGTGATTTTTTGTAGATTGGATGTGCTGAATCCAGTAGCCGTGAAGTGACATTTGAAGTAGTTTTTGAAGGTTTAATCCCTCATCATTGGAGGGGACAAAAATTGTCCACTAAAGATTGAAAAATTGTCTCTACAGTTCGCAAATGGCTCAAATTGGCCGGTTTGAAATTTCGATTGTGTAGGTCAGCGGTTGTCTACCAGAAAATCTATATTTCCAATTTGAAATTGTGCAACGATTTACGCTTTGCCACTTTGATTGGCTGGAGGGTGAATGCACGATTGAGTGGCTCATGGATAACACCATAGGAGTTCATATATTGACGAGTTTTTGGTACATTGGATGAATTAATGGATGTTCATACATTGGTATGTTCATCTATTGGATTTTCAACATCAAATCCACCTAAGGATTTCCTTGTCATAAGGGTTTAAAAGTCCATAAGTACACTTCTACAAATGATTTTACTTAAAAAATAATGAATTTTAGGCCTCCAAACCTATAGCACAACATATGGTAAGTTTGTTTTGACACAATATGTTTTTTCATTACATAAAAATATCCCAAACAAAATTAAATACCCTGTTGACCAAAATCCATATTCCAACTTCAAAAGTCCCTAACTTCTATAAATTAATGTGAATTTTGAGAAAATAAAGCATAATCTTTACCATAGTAAAGTTTCTATGTATATACAAATTTTACATTAAACAATGTAAGTTTACTATGTTTATTTCATCTTGCAATGCAAGTACTTCCTGAAAATAGCACTATGACACAAAATGTGAGCCACTCAACCGTGCATTCACCCTAAATCCCATGTTTTTGCAAGGAGATGTCGGTTGCATACCGTTGGTTCTGAACTTCCCTTCATCTGACCTTGCAATCCCCGTCATCTTTGAGTGATTGGTGTTCGTCCTTGAATTTTGAAGTTGTATACAAGGTAACGTAGTCTGCTTTTGAATTGCAATTGGTTTTTAACAACTGAACAGGAAAGATCCACTTTGGACGCAAAATTTGTTGCCCAAACTTGCAATCCCTGTCATCTTTGAGTGGTTGTTGGGCGATGTTGAATTTTGAAGTTGCAGCCCGCTTTAGAGGATTCATGCCTGGGTCCTTCATCGTCACTGTGAACCGGGTGCTGTTCATAGTAAACCCCCTCGCAAGCTTCCCAACCGCCCAATGTTTGTTGCTCGTGACATTGGGTGGAACCTATTGTAACCTATACCTATGAACGTCCATAGCAGGTCACTTGGTCATCGCCTGTAGTGACTCCGATCTTCAATGCCCAATTTTGCAGCTCCTGTGCAAAATTTCACTCCAAAATTTTGGCCTCACGTTTGTATTGACCATCCCATCATACTAAAAAAAATCTGTTGTAAAAGTTGAGGTTCTGGCTGATCAATTCTGCTCCGAAAGTGTGTGCGGAGGTGGCAAACACGCTAGTTGTGGAACAATAGTCGAAGATCAAGTATTATAAACTCAAGATCCAACACACCAATTGTTGATCAGAGTTGACGTTACAATACTATACTAAGTGAAGTACCATTTTCAACAGTGAAATTGTGCGGAACCGCAGAAATTGACGGGGGGGGGGATTTTTCCTCACCGCATGCTGTGAGCTTGTCCGGCACACCATCGCAATACAGGCGGTGAGGGGTTAAACAACGATCAATATTGTTGCATGGTTAGGCCTATCAAAGGAAGTCATGGTCACCAGCAATAATTAAAGGGGCCACTCAATTTTTTAACGGAGGTGGATTGTGCAAATTATGTCGTGGCTACCGTCAACCGCATCCTCAAGTTCCTGCAAATGGAGTGATGTTCTGATTGGAATTCTATTTTTTACTTCTATTAGACATATGTGAATTTTTTCAGTTCTTTATTCCTATGCTTAAAGTATATTTCTAACATAATTTTGTACTAGTGTGGCCCTGTGCCGTTGGCCCAATTTTCATCTACTCCCGGTTCCACTCCTGGTTCTACTTCTGATTCTACTCCCAGTTCTACTCCCGGTTCCACTCCCAGTACCAAGAACGCCACCAAAATCAAAGTAAAAGTAATTTTCTAATTTTTTAATCAATAAATACTTTGAAATTCAATAACTTTTGCACCACCGCTCCAAACGCCACGAAACCAAGCCAGTGCACCCCTCCTCGGCGAGAGCTTTCCGACGGTACCAAACACGCAGCCGGGGGATGCACGGTCAGGAAGTTGTCCATGCTACAAACAAAACAAAACAAACAAACAAACAAACAAACAAACAAACAAACAAACAAACAAACAAACAAACAAACTCATTTAAGGTATTGATGTATGAAGTTGTACAAGGGAAATATTCCAATAGTTTGTCTTCAAGAAACTTTGGGGTGATTTATTTTCTAGTAAAGGATTTGAAATTAGTCTTATGGTCAAATTGATGACATATGATTGATAAGAGAGCCACATGGTCAAGGTGTAGTAGAAAATAAGATGCAAAAAATAATGGGTACTATTCATCATTTCTCTTGTTGTTACTTGTAAAGACTAAATATTTTGAGGAGCTATAGTGTGCTGTATTTGAAAAATTTTGAAATGAACATTGTGAGATTTGTGTATCATGGTGTGGTGTTTCTAAATTGATCTCATTAAAATTTGATGTTGTTAATCAAAAGTTGTGCTAGTTTGAGTGGAAAGAGGTTTATTGCCTTCTATACAAAAGGGTAGAGATTTGATTGGCCGTAAAAGCCAAACGTATTTTTTATTTGCGATGAAATTTAAAGGAAGTGTAGAAAATTGTTTTGAATTTTTATGAAGCTACTGGTCATTCTATTTGGAGTCTTTATGAATGAGTTGTAAGTGACAAAGTGAAGAAGAGTTTGTTGCCCTCTTTTCTCAAGGCCAAAAATTTAAATGGCTATAGAAGTTGGACATAGTGTTATATTGAATTGAAATTTGGAGGAAAAATAGAAAATTGTACTAGCTTTCCAAAAATCCATCATTCATCTAATTTGGACTCTAGATGAAACAACATCATCAAATCAAAATTCAACAAAAGAGTAAGAGTTGGGTTTGAGAGTTTGGAAGTGGGATTCAAGAGTTTGGAAGTGGGATTTGGGATTTTGAAAGTTAGAGGAGGCTTTAAACACTTGTGTGTTGTGGCTTGTGGCTTGCCTTTCTTTGTAAACTTTTTTGTTGCAGGCGGCATGGGTCAAACCATTGCTTAGCATTGTTTTGTGTTTGTAGCGATGAAGTGGAATTGATCATCCACATAGTTGTACTTTTTTGTCGTTCCCATAAGTGAGGCATGATTGCTGGTCACCATAGATTTGAAGTTTAGGAGCCAATCCCTTGGCTTGATTGAACTTGTGGTTTGGTTGTTCCATTTTACCCATTCGAAGCTCGTGGTTTCTTAACTCTACTTTGGCCAATGAACCAACTTAGAGCCATACATGATAGGTCAATGGGAAGCAGTTCTATGGCATTGTCGAAGATTCAATAATGAAGTTTGAAGATTCTATACAACTACTACTTCTTTAATTCTCAAACCACTCTTATTTTGTTGGTGGATTTGCGAGTGACAAACTCACTTATTTTCATCATCTTTATTCCATTGTGGATTGTTAGTAGGGTAAATTTGCGGGTGACAAGCTCACTTGCTTTCACCATCCTATAGCTTCCTTCATTTTTGAGCCATTTCTGGTTGTAGCCAGAATCCCTGTGATTTTCAGAAGCGAACTGCTCTTTACACAACACTGCTTGCAAGGTAGAATGTGCCCTAGATGACACACTCTCAAGTATGATTTCTCCTTTCTTGAAACTCTTGCAACATCCCTACACTAACTACAACAATTGAGTCCCCTCTCATTGTTCCCCCTTGCATCCTGACAAGGTGGATCATGATAAAGAAAGCTATCAATTGTTCTCTGAGGATACCCTATCTAGAGTTGCAATACAAAAATTTGGCATGGAAAGGTGGCATGCCAAACCATGCTGTCCTAAGGCATATGCCAACTTAGCACCCCACCATCCGCCAACTGACTGGCCAGGTGGCAGATTGCCACCAGTCCTTTTTTTTGGGCAAAATGGATCTAGAAAGCACTATTTGATAGTGAAAGTCTTTTTTTTGCCAGAAAAGTTTCAAACCAATTTAAAATATGGATGAAATTGTCAAATTTGGATAAAAAAAGTCTATGAATTTGATTGAAAGCGTTTTATGGTACAAAAGATGGAATTAAAATGCTTCACCAAATTTTAAGTGATCGCCAATCTGACACTTTTTCAAAAACCAATAAAAGAAAGGGCTGATTGCCACTGGCTGACCCAGAATTGCCGGGCGGTTGGCGTTGGTTGAAGGAGCACTTTACGCATTTGAAGCTCACTCCATGCCACGCCACTCTAGGGGTGCAGAGCTACATTGAAAATCAGAATTTTGATATTGAAATTGAAGTTAAAAAAAAAATTCAGAATATGTTTGTGTATCTTGTGCTACAACAAAAATAAAAACAATAGAGTTTTCAAATTTTCAAATTTTTTAATGCACGAAAAGTGCAAGGGCGTTGTTGTGGTGTGAGAAGTTGTGTACATATATAATTCAAATAAAAAGTTTATGCGCAAAAGAGTGCAAGGGCTTTGTTTTGTGGCGTTTGGACTTGCAGTATGAAAATAATGTTTTTTCTAAAATGGAACATTATTTAATCCAATTTATAGTGTTCAGTGTTTGTTTTCATTTTATAGTGTTTAGTATTCTTAGAAAGGAGCCTAAAATACAAATTATTTTGGAGAAAATCAATTGAAAAAATTGTAGAGTACATTTTGAGAAGCCCAAAATTGATTTGGATTCTGCATAAAATGCCCACTAACCTCATATTTTTATGGTAACCTTTTTTTCAGATTTGACATGAGAAAAGAAGTTTGAAAGACTTCAAAACACCTTCACAATTTTAACAGCCTCATTATGAAACGTTCTAATCTTTGAAACATAAGTGGTATTGTGGTGTTATCTTTCCTCATGTGATTTCTAACATGTCTAGTTTGATTTTGTATGGTTATAGTTAAAAAAGATTTGATAAAACTTATAAAATGTTGGCTTATTGTTCAATTTAGAGCAAATTACTCAATGATCAAAGCAGGCCTAAGGCATTCACGAATTAACCCCTAAAGGACCAAGCTGCCTTTTTTTTTGGTAATATAGCAATTTTGGGCAACTCATTACAAAAGAAATTATTATTGTTTTTCTTTGAAATTTTCACAGAACATGGGCACAAGGTTTTTCTTTAAGGCCCAAGAATTTTCATAATTTTTGACTACATGGTTAAAAAGTTATTGTATGATATGAAATTTGTTTTGTCAGCCAAGTAGTCCGAATAGATTAAAAAAATGATTTTTTTCATAAACAAAAATTTGATATTGGTTTTTTAGATTTATATATACAAGAAAAGATTTGAATCCTTCCATTTTGATCAATGAAATGAAAGAAATGAAGAATTTAAGTTTCTGGGCAGTTATGGATTTTCTACTCTAAAATAAACTTTGAAGTCATTTATTTAACTCAGTTTTCAATTTAAAATCAAATCAAATCATCAAATGTAGATTGTTCATAACAACATTACAACATTAAAACCATTGGAATTGGCATTTTTCAATTCTATAACTAAATTTTTAACAATTTTGTATTTTGAATCATTTTCTACTTCTTTTCAAGTATTTTTTTTCCTTTTGTTGTACAACTCCAAATGATTTGAAATTTTTCAAGCATGTAGACAACTTGTCTTGAATAATGAATCCAAAGAGTAACCACTATTTTGGACATTTTTTCATATAAATGTGATCTTCTGAAGTGCAAGCTACCTTGTTATTTGCAAGGCCAAAAAAAGGTTTTCTGTCAATTCAAACGCTAAATAATATCTTGCAATCCACACAATGAAAAATTCTAAAAGTTTTTTCTACATCTTCTCAAACTAGCATACTACAATATATATGTGTTCAAAAATGTTTTTTTTCTAAAATTTGGTACTTGTACTAGATATGACAGTTTTGGAGCGTTTTTGGTGAAAACAAAGTCAAGGTATTTTACGGGTTAAATGACCATTGCGTTTCAAGTTCAAAAATTCTTAACTAATTCCATGAAGGTCCAAAAAACATAAATAGACTTGGTAGAGATGCCAATTCCATTTTGCACCCTAGGAAAATTATCTAGGAATGGACTCAAGGAGTTTAGCTTCCCCTAAAGGCAATTAGATCTTAAATGGTCGCTTCAAGAGCAAAGTCAATTAGTCTTTAACCCTTCTACAAAATTGCAGTGAGAAAAAGTGACATTTTCTAGCACCGGAGGAACACCATCGGAGGACGATGTAGCACCTGCACGGAAAGAGCACCCCGAATTACGATAAACATTTAAAATTTCACCTCATGACCCCACCTGCCGTGGCTTGGAATTCCCTGGCACTGGCGGGGCTCATTTCCGCCAAGCTGAGTTCCGCCATCCCGCCAGGGGCGGAACCCGCCATCCACCGCCGGCACCCGCCACAAAAACAAGCATGTGCGCGGGCTGGCTGAGGGTTCACCACCTTGAGTCCACGGTGGGGTGACATGTACCAGGCCCGTTTACTGCTCAGCGCTGGCGATGCCCGAGGGAAGCGATTGAACAGCAACGGAACTTATTGGGGGGCACCAAAGCTCCAGAGAGAGGAAGCCATAGGGTTCCAGTTATCTCAGCTCAGAAACAAACAGAGCCCTGAGAAGAGTATGAGGCTGCATGTCCATGTCCATCATATGCCTGCATACAAAAATCTTCTAGCTCTGACTTAGTTAAGTTAGTGTCGTCGCCGTTGGTGCTGCTTCACTTCACTTCGTCTCGAGAGCAAGCCCCATCTCTTCTTCTTCTTCGCGACTTCTTCTGTAGCGCTCTTGTTTTGTTTTTGGGTGTTGGCCTTGATAGCCTTTTTGCTGCATGACCATACCCGCGCGCCATGCCCACACGTTGCTGCTGCTGCTGCTGTTCGTCGCGCAGGACGTCCGATCGCTCCGTTTGCTAGCGCCGGCCCGTTCTTGATCCTGCTTGTTGCTTGTGTGCTGACTTGCTGGCTTTGGGGCGGACGCTTTTCCGGGATTGCACGCGCATTGGGGCGCCATGTTTTATGGGGCGATGATATGGGATCCGTGGCTGATCCTGGCGCAGATAGTGTGCATCCAGTCCCTGTACTACATGAGCTTGGGAATCTTCTTGTGGGCGTTCGTGGGCACCCAAGTGCCTGAACTCACGCTCAAGTATTTCTTCAATCACTCACTGGTCACCGGCGCTTCCGTGGTGGGCTGGAGCATCATCGCGGCCTTCATTGTCAACGCTTTGTGTGGGTGAGCATCGTTTTTTCGATTCCCGTCCTCTGGAATTAGTCTCGCCATTGCCAAGGTCTAGTCAACTCGGAAGGATGGATGGATGGATGGAGGACTTGGCGTGCATCGCGTGCAGGGCCACCGCTCGGGAACTTCAGAAAAATAGGTTCAGGTCACTTGGGTGGTGGAGTCCGACTGCTCGGATATTCCGAAGCAAGTGAGGCTGAAGATTAGGGTAACGAGGTCTGCTGAGATGCTTGTTCCACTTCACAACAAAAAATGCTGAGATAGGTCAAGCATGTTCAGACCTAAACCGAAAGACCACAAACTCCTACAGCTCCAGGATAAAATTGTGAAGTTTGCACAGAGGAGAAATTTATTTGCAGCGTACTGCCGCCCATTTCTAATCGAGTTGTGTGGTGGCGTATGTTTTGGCAGAGCGGCTTACGTATTTATATTGGTGGAGAGGGCCAAAAAGTGCCTGGATTTCACCGTGACCCTGTATATTATTCATCTCATTTTATGTTGTCTTTACACGGGCTTCCCCACCAGCTTCTTATGGTGGTTCGTGTATGTCATATGCATGGTGGTCACCGCTCTGCTTGGAGAGTGGTTGTGTATGCGACGAGAGCTGAAAGACATTCCTATGCGAGGCACTCGACTTGGTAAGTGCTCTTTCGCTGTCCCTTCTTACTTGCAATATGATGCAGTGATACATGGAAACATGACGAACTCCTTGTTCCAGTACAATGTATTCAGAAACATGAGAATTTTGTGATTTGACGTGAATTCAGTTTATGTTACTCGAATTTGAAACATTCCTATGTTGTCCGCAGATGTGTAAGCACTGGAATTGAACAGGCTCCTGGGTCCTGTATACCCAAGTGAGCTTTTCGGTTGATTTAAAGCAGCAATTTTATGTTCTAGAGCAGTACAAGACGGAGCTCGTCTTTCTATGGATGGACTTTCTTTAGGGTTTGTATACTTACCCGTTGGCAGCCTTTGGTACTTTGATCTTGGTACCAGATTTTGATCTGTTCCCTGGATCCAGCATTATGTTTTCCTTCCCTCTTCATGTATACTGAATTATGACCTTTCAGAAAACATGGCGGATCGGACGTCTTCGTGGTTTTTCGAAGCAGGTGATACATAAGCTCAGAAGTTGTCGAGTTTCTTTGGCAAGTTTTCAGTCTTCAGATCTGTTCAATCTGAACCCTAAACATAATCCTCGCCTCTTTTTCTTCAACAGTGACCTGCCTAAATAAGATGCAACATGTTCTGTCCGACACTTCTGTTGGTTGACTTCATATTGTTCGATTCCTATGTCAAAAAACTGCCTTACTTTTAACCACTGTATCAGGTACCCTTAGTATTCCCTTGGAATTTAATTGTCATGTATGTGAGAATTATTTTTACAACCGCATGCATGACATTCATATGTTCGACGACTGCGTGCATCAGATTGCTCGTTTGACGACGCATAAAGCAACAGGATATGCAAAAACATATGTTTCTGTTTGATATTGATGTTGGGGGCTTCCTTTAAAATTCTTGAACTCAAATCTGTTTGGGGATTTGTATCAAAGAAAGAAATTGTCAAGAGAACTGGGTTTTGGAACACCTTCAATATTCTTAAACTCAAGCTATTAAAGAAGAATGTTGTCATGATGATTCAACCTTGAATTGTCAAGAGATTTGCTCCTCGATTCTTCATTGAACTAGGAGATGGATCCAATGTATTATGAGCTCCTTTCAAGTGTATTGATGGTTGGCATTAACTCCTGATGACTCAAGCGACTGTTTTTGGTCGCTATCCTTCTTTTCTGAGCTGCTCGTTCTCAAATTTTGAGTTCTTTTAAAAATAAATATAAAATTTCGTGAAAATAGACTGGAATATGAACCCAATGGTAGTAATTCATCAAATTCCAATTTTACAGTCTTGAATGTTTTAAAGTTAAGTGATGTAGTGTAGTATACAACTCATTTTGTTTTAGTTTAGTCTAGGCATTTAAAAGTCAGCCAACTAATGTGATTCTTGCCCACTTCAAAAAAGGTCAAGTCCACTTCAAAAAGGATAGATTCAAAGAATTCTAGGAGAAGATAAGTGCCCCATTCTTTTTTTTTAGCAAACACTACTTCATTTCAGTGACCATTGCATGTGAGTTCACCATGAATTGGAAAATGCTTGGAAATTTGTGAAATTTTACATGTATATTCTCAATTGTCTTATCTTTTATAGAGTACAAAAAGGGCATCCTTCTAAAATATTCTTACAAAGATGTTCTACTTCAAAGTGTGTTGCTCTGTATTTCCAATATTTCCAATAAACTCCAAACTTAAATATCTCCTAAATTTTGGTTCAAATTTTAAAAAATAAATAAAAGTGCTCACTTTCAATGTGAACTTCAAGATCACATTCTATCCAACCTCAAGAAAAACTAAGCAAAATATTTTGGCCTATTTTGTCAAGTTCTTAGCAATTTTGGCCCATTTTGAAAATGCACCTTTCTAGGGTCATTAGGAGTTAAGTGTGAAGAAGATACTAAGAGCATCTCTATTGAGGCATGCCAAATAGGCTTTGCAAATAGATTGGCATATCTGGGGAGTTTCTAGTGTCCCACCAATTGCAACATGTGTTGTTATTCATTGTAGGCTACTTCAAAAATCTATGACAACTCTTTACCTTGTAGTGTTGACAAGTTAGATGCTATTGACGAGGTAGTGCCTCAAATTACCCGCTTTTGGGTATATCGTATATGAAGGTCTGATACGGCACCCTCAGTGCCAAAATTTAATTTCTATGTCAGATTCTCATGGATGCACGTCACATGGAACCATTCACAATGTAACACATGCAACTTTTTTTCAAAAATGACTTAATTTCTGCCAAATCCTGCCTTTGTATACGGTAATCAGGTGTTCTGACCAGTTATAGCTCTCTAGACATGTTAGATTCTGGAAGATAATTAACCCTGCACCTCGTAATGCACAATATCTTGACATTTTGCCTTTTTTCCCGTGGTGCCGGTGAAGGAACTGTAAAACTTTGGACCCTTCCTCCTATCTAATACACTCCAATAACAACTTGGCATGTTGTTTTTGAAGTGTACTGTTGGAAATGTTCCAATTTCTATAAGTGTATCACCAACAATTTGTGGGGCAAAATCTTTTTTTTAAAGACTATCTCCCATGTTTTAAAATTGGCCATAGAAATGAGTTATATTTGTGAGAGGAGAATCAAAATTGGTAGTTAGTAAAATTTTAGGAAAGAGGCCCATAAAAAGGCTGTTTACTATTTCTTGCCTTAGTACTTGCGGCTCATTATGACACCTACCTTTTAACCCCTAAAGTTTCATGACTATGTAATCACCAAAAACGCTCCAAAACTGCCATTTCTAATACAACTATCAAAATTTTGGAAAAAAACAATTTTTGACACATGTAACCGTAGGATCTTGTAATATGCTACTTTGAAAACATGTGGTAAAAATTTCAGAAAATTCCACCGTGTGGATCATAAGATATAAGCATTCAAAGTCTTGAAAACCATTTTTTCAATCCTGCAAAAAACCGGGCAGCTGCACTTTGCAAGCTCACTTTTCAATGAAAAAATGCAGATAAAGGTGGTGCTTCTTTGAATTCAGTTTTCTAAATAAGTTTTCTATAAGGCTTGAAAAATTTCACATCATTTGGAATTGTATAACATATAGGAAAAAAATAGTAAGTAGAAAAAAATAGAAAATGATTTAAAATACGAAATTGTTAAAAATTTAATCATGGAATTTAAAAATGCCAATCCCAACAGTTGTAATGTTGTAATAACCAATCTACATCCTAGGATTTTGTTTTTTTCCCAAAATATTAAAAATTGAGTTAAATAAACAACTTTAAAGTTTTCTTTAGAGTAGGGAGTCCATAACTGCCCGCAATTCAAAAACCCTCATAACTTTTGACTCATTGATTGAAATGGAATGACTCAAAGCTTTTTAAGTATATATAAATGTAGAGAACCAATTTCAAAAAGAAATTCCGGAAAAAATGATTTTTCTGACCTGCCCAAATTGCCCAGTTATGAAAAAAAGTAACATATTAGGTCACAACTTTTGACTTGTATTTTGAAATGTCATGAAACTTGGTACACATGAAGATATTCCTTGCCCCCACCTTCTATTAAAATTTCAGCCTCAAATATGGATATCTCTAGTTACACGTACCTGCCCAAAATTTCTATACGGCCCAAAAACGCATGTTGGTCCTTTAGGAGTTAATGACCCTACTTGCCTCGTTAGTTGGGGCCTGCTTGCCTCATTAGTCGAGGGCTTGACATGTAATAGGCTGGGTTTTAATTGTTTTCGATTGACGGTAACTCCGCATCCCGCACGATGTGATAACTCATCATACCTATGATGCATGTCTATGGGGCACAATGCAGGTCCACAATGCATATCTTCCTCAATGCATGCATAGTTTAATAGACTAGACAAGTGTCATTAGTAGAAACTCCAGGCCTCCAAAGGGCTGCAAAAATGAGGTTCCCCAAAGAAGGGGGCCTTTGAGAAAGTAAGCTTCTCTGGCCACAATTGACCACTGTGGCTAGAATAAAAAAATTATTTTTAAAAGTAAAAAATTTAAAAAAATTTAAAAAAATTATTTTATAAAAAATCAATATTCTATAATATAAAAATGTTAAAAATCAATATTCTATAATATAAAAATGTTAAAAATCAATATTCTATAATATAAAATATTAAAAATTAGTATTAAAATATGGATTTAAAAAAGGATGATGGCATGGCAGTAGTTTGGCCAAGTCAGACTTCAATGTTTTGTAATTTCAAAAAAATAAAATTTTATTGATTATTATATTTTACCTTTTCAGCTTCTATGCGCTTTTCTTGTACAATTCCTATGTAGTTAGTAGCCTTCTGGTGGGTTTCTTTTATTTTTTATTTTTTTAAAATTTTTTTCCTTCATTTTGGCTTGTAGGGAACGCTGGACGGGAACTCGCAACCCTCTTCAGGCTTGATCCTTCTTCAAATGTGTGGTCAAATTTGGTTCAATGTTTCGCCCTCTGTGCTAGTCAAGTGTTTCTCCCTCGTGTTTTGTATCGGCAATATGGATTAGGGCGACTAGAATTTTGACGATTTAGGATTCCGGTTTAGGGTGGCTTCTTGTTTCATGGGTGCTACGGTGGTTTTGCATGTTTTCGTCTTTGACTTCGTTTGTGGGAGCTTCATAATGTTGTTGCCGGTAGTGGTGTACCTTGCTGCTAGATTTTTGAAGGTTCAAGCTATCTAGGATTTAGGGTGAGCAATTTATGCTTCACCGTGTGTTTGATTGGGGGCCTTAGGATTTTAGGGCTCTACATTGTACTCTACAAGATTAGCATGTGTTTGTGCTTGGCAATTGCATGTTGTATTCAGTCTACATAGCATTGTACAGGTTTTGGAGTATTTAGGCAACCTGGAGTTTAGGGTTTAGGATTTTAGGTTCACCATGGATTTGACTGGGGTATCTCTTGGGTTTTGGGGTTGTACACTATATTCTATGGAAATACTTGTGTCTTCAGCGATGATTGCACGTTTTACTTGTTATACATAGTGTTCTACATGTTGAGATTGTCTACAGTCGTTCTAGGATTTATCACTACAAGAGAATGGGGTGTTTTAAATGAGTTTTTAAGTATAGTCCTAGACATAAGATTTTAAGTAATGACCTTCAAGGCAATTTTTAGCAAAATTTGACTAGAAATACATGTGTTTTCAATCAAATTTTGCTAAAAATTGCTTTAAAGGTCATTACTTAAAACCTTATATCTAGGACTATGCTTAAGAACTCACTTAAAACACCCCATTCTCTTGCAGTGTATAGAGATCTGTTCAAGTTTGCCGTGAACTTCATTCCTCTGATTTCTGGGTTTTAGGGCTGCACCTTTAGCTCTCAGGGATCATCATTTGCAGTCGTTCTAGGATTTATAGAAACCTGTTCAGGGTTCACCTTGGGCTTCATTCCTTTGACTTTCGGGTTTTAAGGCTGCACCTTCAGCTCTCAGGGATCATTGTCTACTCGTGTGGATGGCGTGTTTTACTCGTTTTACTGAAGTCTGTAAAGGTTTACATTGTCTTCAGGCGTTTTAGGGTTTAGACTTCAAGGTTAGGGTTGAACTTCTCTGTCATTGGGCCGACTTCATGGTCTCATGGCTATTCACTATACTCTACAAGACTGTTACATGGAAATCGGTGTGGCGACTGCATGTTGTACTTGCTCTACATATTACTCTGCAGTTTTACACCGTGTTTGAGTGTGCCAATCAGTTTAGTAAATAGTGCTGTTGGATGATTCCTCTTCTTATAAAATCGATGAAAAGGGAAGCTCTTAAAGGACGTTCACACATATACGCATGAAGATGTAAACATCAAGATGGAAAATGCCAAATGTTGATGGCATTGCTAGCTCCAAAATTGTTCTACCTATACAAAGTATAAATAGTGAATCCAATATCATGCAACCATAAATTCCAAAGACAATATGGAACTTAAGTATGGAATTCATTTGAAACTTGGAAATTCAATTGCTTAACCTCTAAACACCTAAGGCACCAAAATCTGGTGTTTTGCAAAACTTTAAAGTTTATTAAAACTTGACCAAGTTTCTATTTTTAGTAGTTTCTATTTTTGAAAATTTTTCTTGAAGTTTAATTTTAGCATAAAAAATCTGATCTAGAAAATAAATGATAGTGATTTTTCTATTCAAAATTTTGTGTTAGGGTACCTATTGCAATCTTAACTTCCCCTAGTATTGAAAGCTCTTGGAAATGCGCTTCAAATACACTACTTCTTGGAGAAAAAATCATATTGAAAATTCATTTAATATAATCATAGAGTAGATTTTAAGAAGCCATAAATTGATTGAAGTTATACACATTAGGCCCTTTAACCTTAAAGAATTCACTCCTAAAACGTCTCAATTCTTCTTCCAAAATTCAAGGTTTGTGAAAGATTGTCATATGAAGCTAAATCATAAAATAAAACCTAAGCAAATGTAGTTAAGTATAATCTAAAAAGTAACATATTAGGTCATAACTTTTGACAGATTTTCAAATGTCATGAAATTTTGTGCATATGAAAGATACTCCCATGATTCTTTCTAAAGTTCTTTAAAATTAGGAAAATTATTGTTTTGATCGGAAAGAGAACAACCTTTTAGATTTGACTTGTAAAAAGATGCTGGATTGAAAGATTTCACATCACTTTTAAAGTTTTAACACCCTCATGGTCAAACATTATAATCTTTCACTCCATAAGTGATATTGTTGTGTTTATTTTCTCATGAGAATCTCTAACATGTCTACAAGAGCTGATCCATTCTCAATCACCACCCCATTCATGCTTTGTAGACTGTTCTCTTTTTGACTAGCAGGAGAAGAATGGTCATTACCCCCTAAAGGACCATTGTCCTTTTGGGGGACAAATGGGATTTTGGGCAGGTACATACGGGCTGAATTTTTGTTGTGATTTTTTGAAACTTTTTTGGAAGATAGAAAAATTGATAAGCTTTGTGGGAATATTATTTTTTTTCAATCGGTGCCAGGGAACAAAAGTTATGCCCAAATAAGCTCAAAACAGAGGAGGCGGGCAATAAAAAATTTTTGCAAAAAATTTAATTTTTTTTTTTAATTTTTTTTTTTCCCATAGATTATATTTTTGCCTATTTGGGAAGCTTTGCTTCATTTCATTTGGATTTTTTATGAAAATGTTATGGAAAATCTTGTTTTTGGGGCAATTAGAACATCTTTTTGAAAAAAATAATTTGTAGGATTCATTTTGGAATGCAATTTTTGCAATTTTTCAAAAAAAAAAGTTCAATATGGTTTAGTTTTTTTGCTAGAATGATCTCACCATTGGGATTAGTGCATTTTAATTCCATCTAAAAGATATTAATATTTCAGATTTTCCTTCTATCTTGTACTATCTTCTAATTAACAATTTTTTTAAGAATGAAAATTAAGTTTTTTTGAATTTCTTTTTTTTTCCTAGACTCTCAACTCAAATCTTCACTATGAAGGTTTAAAGCTCAAAACTCTTTAGCGCAAAAAATTTAAATTAAAAATGTTCAAAGTCAAAAAATCTAGTCCCGCAATGTGCTGAAAATGTTGTTTTTTTCACTTCAAATGCAGATATCTTGCAATTTGTGCTATCAAAATTCTGAAATTTTTTTCATACATTTTCATACTAGTTATGTATAAGATCCTATGGTTGAATGTGCAAAAAAAAACAATTTTCAATTTTTTTTACTCTTTGCTCTAGAAATGGCAGTTTTGAAAGTTTTTGGCAGAAAAAGGCCTTGGTCCTTTAGGGGTTCATTATAGCACAATTCCCGATGCAGTGATGGCGCATTATGATTGGCTACAAGATGATCAATATTGCAACCAACCCTTGGTGGATTTGCAACCAAGCCCTTGGTCAAAAATAGCCGGAGGTCTATAGAACGAGAATAGGTCAAACCGAATCTTCAGCAAAAAATTAGTAGTAATTATGTTTTGAGAAATAAAAATCTGGAAAATTATGGGAACCTTCTTAACTCAATTTCTACACATGGAAAAATTCCTCCCTTGAAAACCCCCACCCTGCAGATATGTGTAATTGCTTAAATGGTCAATAATGGGTCGGCTCTCTTAGTTTGAATTTGTACGGTTGCAATTCAAAAAAAATTGATACAACTCATCAAAATGTTGACATTTGGTTTAATTTAGAGCAAATTCCAAGAGGCTCAAAACAAGCCTTGGGCATTTAGGGGTTAAAAAGAGTACAAGTTTCCAAAATCATAAGCTGATGCACAAGTGTTTGGATGTGCACTAAGGTAACTACACCTAAAATTGCATAGTCCTTAAAAGCGCACAGCAAATATTCTTGCCTAAAATGTACTCTCACTATTCATATGATTCTATTATCACTTTTAGGTGCACCTATTTTTAGCACTTTGAAAATTTGTAGTTTATTCACACGGTGTCCAAAAAATGCATTCTAAGAGAATCTAGAATCCTCTTTTGACTACCAATAGGACCCCACAATTTTTTTTTCAATATAATAGTGAAAACCATGCTGAATTGCTTAACTGTGCGATTTAAGGTGCAATTACCTTATTGCTATCCGGTCTTATACAAATTTGGACAAGTGGTGAGTTAGCTAGTAGTTTATCTGGAAAAATGGATTTGCATAGAAGACCACTGGAAAATGTATGGTAGAGAATTAACAGACATAGCACACTAGCTTCAAAATAATACACTTGAGTAAAAAGAAGCAGAACAATATAGTAAGAGATAAGCCTCACTTGTCAACAAGTTACAATTCTCAAATCTCAAACAAGAGAGTACAATAGTACATAGGGCCTGAGCCCAAATATAAAATGTTTGAGTCATAATCATAGGTACATTAAGTTTAAACATCAACACAACAAAATAATCCAAGTGACACTTTCTTTTTTATTAGGCTTCTTCTTCGTACAAAAACTGAATGCCAATGGGACTTGGCCAAAACATCAACGCCATCATTTTGGGGGTGGGCTGAGATAGGGGAAAATTTGATTGGAGCGCATGTGAAATATAATTTTAGTAGCTAATTGGGGTCCTATTGAGAAGTAGGAAGGGGCTCTGAGAAGTAGGAAGGGGCTCTTAGAGGGTCCAAGTTTTTACTAATGATTAAAAAATTTATTCTGTTTAAAAATCCATCCTACAGATATGTGGAAATGCTTAAATGGTTAAGAATGGATTTCCTCCCTTACAAGCAATCAATAATAGCATAATGAATTGCACTCTTGTACTTTCTTGAATTTCCTCACAATCTACTTAATCTACATAATAACTCAATGTGTTAGGGACTCAAGGTCTAGCACAAGGCTTTGGTTCTTCAATGTTTTGTTGCCAATGCCAAACTTGTAATAAGCATCATACAGTGACTTCCAAAAGTAGTTGGCCACCCTTAAAAACGCTCTCATAAATTGAGAAATTGAAATTTTGAAGTGAAATTTAGACATGTTGTTGTACAAAAGGAGTTCTACCCTCATGTGTAATTTCATTTTAAATGGACTATATTTAGACCTATTATTAATTGAATGAAATTTCTATGGAATTTTTTTTTTTGTGAGAAGTTAAAATGTCCCATTTCTTTTGGATTTTATAGGAAGAATGTACATCTTGACTAGAATCACATGTTACAAGTTTCTTGAATTTTGGATTTTTATTGATTGAGATCTAATTGATTGAAATTTGACCCCAAAATTTTGTTTTTTAATTTTTTACTCTATAAATTGCAAAACAATAAAATAAAAATTTAAAATAACATAAAATAATTATATATATCAAAAATATATTTTTTTACAATTTTAAAAGTGAAAAATTAAAAAAACAAAATTTTGGGGTCAAATTTCAATCAATTAATCACAATCAATAAAAATCCAAAATTCAAGAAACTTGTAACATGTGATTCTAGTCAAGATGTATATTCTTCCTATAAAAAGAAATAAGACATTTTGACTTCTCACAAAAAGGATTTTTTTCTATAGAAATTTAATTCAATTAATAAAAGGTCTAAATATAGTCCATTTAAAATAAAATTACACATGAGGGTAGAACTCCTTTTGTACAACAACATGTCTAAACTTCACTTCAAAATTCCAATTTCTCAATTTATGAGAGCGTTTTTAAGGGTGGCCAACTACTTTTGGGAGTCACCGTATATGATTGCAAGTGATGGAGAAGATACAAGGTATATATATCTTTCACAGACCTGGTCTCAATACCGCCCTCATGTATTACCTATTACACTCTAGAATACAAAATATAATCTGCCAGTACATCAGGGCGGAATTGAGACAAAGCTTGGTGATAGGCATCTCCACGTTAAGAGTTTGTTTATGAGCACTTCTTCTAGTAAGGGCATCCCGGTAAGCCATTTGAGACTCAATAAAATGGATGAAAAATAGCTTCTTTTGTCAATTAGGCAAATCAACTCTTCAAATTTCTTCAATGTATCCAATTCCTCAAAGCATCTTCTAAGTTTAAATTTAGGCGGATTCTTGTGCATGATTACACTTGAAATGGAATCTCTTCAAAAATTCTAAAGAAGATGACTTATAATTGGTGCATTAATTATTTTTTGGGTATATATAGAGACTATAATGTGGTCCATTGAAACTAAAGAATTGATGAAAGTGACTGTACTTTGTTGGGCATTTATTACAAGTTGGACTGAGGATGCTTTAAGTCGCTTAGTTAAGAGTACCCACCCTTAGTGGAGGGCCGGTATTAGAGCCTGGCACCGACTAACAACAACTTGGTTGTAGGCAATTTTGACACCTTATAGAGATATTTGAAATTCATTTGGAAACACTTTGAACCAAATATCAAACCTACAATGTACATTATAAGCAAAACAATTCCCACTACACAAGCAATGATACAATCGTTTAAATTTCCAAGACACACTCTAGTTGTTCAAAGTTCTAAAAATCTATAGATATTTCTTGCTTCAGTTGGCAAATTCTAACTTTAGTAATAATGAGTGGTTTTCAACCCTTTCTTTTGATACATTTTGTAATTGAACATTCCTAATGTATTTTGAAAATTTGACATATTGTGTATACATTTGATTTAACAAGTTCCACATGTGAAGTTGTAAACACATGCAAATTCATTTAGAAGCCCATTTCTCCTCAAAAACCTCGGAGAGATCACTCCTTGTAATTTAAAGTACACACGTGAGTTAAGAGGGTTTTGATGTAAGGCTATTTAGCTTAATTTTTGTATTTAGTTTGACCATATTTTTACATAAAAAGCTACAAGGGGCATATTTCTAATACCCTATGTTTTTGTAAATTCATTCATGCGGGTTTTTAAGTGGGGCTATTTTACATATAAAATTGGTCCAATTTTTCCCGCACGCATACTTCTTAACAAATTTTTCCTTCCTTCTACTACATATATGTATAGAATTTATACTATGAAATCAACAACAATCAATTCAATTCAAGTGCCATTGACCAAGTGGCACTTTTCACTTGACCCTAAAGGCCAATTATTTGTTGAACAAACAATTGAAAATTTGGATAGATTCATATAAAGTCAATTTGAGTTGGATATTCATGAAATTTTGACACTAGGTGTGAACATATATTCCTTTAGTGGTCCGAATAAATTTTTTTTTCTAATTGGATTTCTAAATCAAAAGTTATATTCCTCAAACTTTTTTAATAGCCTAAGCAATTTAGACATCTTTTGGGCATCTTTTGCAATAATGCTCATCAATTTTGAAATTTGGCATGTATATAACTAATAAAATATGACATACAATAGTCTAAAAGAATTTAGTTCATAAATCATATTCTAAGACAAGTCAAAATTTGTTATGTATACTGGGGCGACTTCAAAAAAAAACGTTTTCCTCTAAGTTCAAGCCCTATCATCTTGCAATCTGAGATGTCAAAGTTCTTGAATTTTTTTTCACATATCCCAAATGTATTTTTCTCATTTTTTCTCATTTGAACTTAAAATTTAAAATTTCTTCATTGCCCAAGAAATAATCAAAATTGATGACTAGTATATTGCCAATGCAGTTTATCTCCTTTAATTGTAAATTGATTTAAAATAAGCTAAACTCCATATTTGCTTTTGAATTTTTTTAGAAGAGAACCTACCAACATATACTTATGAACAGTCAAAATCATCATTTGGTATAGAGCAAAGAGGGCTCAAAGTCTACTTCCCCATTTTGTAGAATTGATGAAAAGTTTTTTTTATTTACTTTAGAGTTATAATCTTTCAATCCACATAGGAAGAGGTTGTCTGAAATTATTTCTACACATTTTTCTATTTGTTTCATATATTTTTATACAATTAAATCTATAAAAATTATTATTTTTATTTATGACATTTTATAAAAAATTGGCAGTATTAGACTTTTCGTCTTTCAAAACAACCTCTTCCCATTAATAGTTAATAATAAATTTATCATTGAACACTTCAAAATCTTCACTAAAGCTATTTTATGAACATCCCATTTAATATAAATGTCCTTAACACAAATGGGTTCAAAGATTGAAGTTAAATGGATTATAAAGTCTATCCACATATTGTACAATTTTCAGTTTGTTGTACTTGCTATGGTAAACCTTCCTACTTGTGCAATGTGACAAAATTTGTCACTTGTGGTCAATGTCTTACAATTATAATTATAATTATAATTATAATTATACACACACGTACACACTATTAATACCATGCCACAATCTCAATCAACATTCCTTTATTGTAAATCATTTTGATTATCTCCATTTTATGATCCACATGAAATTATCTATCTACATCTATTTTCACTATACTAATAACAATTTGCACAATCCCTATTTGTCAAGGTAACTTATTAATAAAAATTCCTACTATATGATATTTTTACATAGCCTAGTTAATATATAATAGATTATGTGGCATTTTATAGACCCTATAGTAGTCCTTCATATTGTATATATATTTTTCCTTTTGAATTAAATGGACCCTATCTTTTAACTCACCTAGTTTTCTAAAAATCAATAGTGATCTCCCCGGTTCAAAAACAACTCATTTAGGAGGGTCAAGTGTATTGTTAGCTCTAATTTAAGCTATATAAATTTATCCAATTAGGAAAGGTGCAATATTAGTGTCTTTGCAAGAATAGCATAGCTTATAGATTTTTCAATTTATTATTTTTATTCTTTAGAACTAAAACACTAAAGATTATAAATTTGCTAAATACTACCCCAACAATGATAGATTGTAGAGGTTATAGATTTGCTAAGTACTAATTTGATTTTGTAAAAAACTAATAGAGCACACTAAAGATTTCAATGTAAACTAATTTAAGTATATTACAAATAGTGTATCATTTGTAAATTAGTGTCACATTCTAATAGGATAAATCATTGATGTACCAAACTAATTATAATTCTTAAAAGTGGATCACTTATCACAATTGAAAAGCCTAAAATTCATACAGAATCATTCAACAAATGGCTTCAAAACTAGAGTGTAAATAGAACATCTATGGCAACAAAGACCATTCAAACCAATAAATATATAGAAGAACAAGAAATGGAAGAAAAAACAATACTAGAATCGGGGACAAAAAGATTCATTCCACATTAAGACGCTTCTTCACATAGTCAATACTTCACCAAATTTTACAACTAACTACACATTCTAAAAGCTATGAAAGAGACAAAAGGTGTTAAAATTTTGAGGCATATCAAACAAAGAGAAGTAATTAGAAAATTTAGAACTAATAAATGAAAATCACAGTCAAAAGGCTCCAAAAATTGTTATAAATCCACCACCAATGGTCCACCAATTTAAAACCAATCCACTATCAATCTACAAGACGATTGCTTGATTTGAAGCACTTTCAAATTCTAAAGAGCAACTTAGAGGCAAAACAATGTTCTTGATGTTGATGAGTATGGCAAGTTTCTTATGAATTATAAGTACAAAATTGTCTTTGGCAAATATTTAAGGATGGTAGGGCAATTATTTTCACTTCAAATTTTAATACATTTATTCCATGCCCTTAGCTTTTAGAATATATAATTAGTTCTAAATTTGATAGAGAATTGATTCCTTGTGAAAGGTCTAAGCAAGGAATGGACTTTTTGGTCCTCATCTCTATGTAAACAATCTTGAACTACAATAAAAGTACATTCTAGAACAAAAACTGTTTACTATTCTTGAATCTATAGTGACACCGATATAGATCACATGTATTGTCTTGAATCACCTAGCTTCAACATTAACCCCTAAAGGTCTATTGTCCTTCAAAGGAACAATGGGAAGTTCAAGTTGGTATCGTGGAAGTCATTTTAGAATGGATGTTTGCAAAATTGTGAAACAATATGAATTTACATGAATACATGTATAGTTTTTTATCAGGTGTTCAAATTTAAAGTCATATTGCCTAAAGTTTCTTTGACAAAAAGGATAGCTTTGAGCAATTGGTGAAAAAAAACTCATTTGCTTCTAAAATTTGGCATGTATATAACTACCATGATATAATAGGCAATGGTAAAAAAAACTCTATGTGTAGTGCAAAATTCTCATTTCATGAGAAGTTAAAGATTTTTAACCCTATCCAATAAGGTCCAAAAAAATCCTTTTCTTCTACAAGCTTGCAGTCTACACAATCAAATGGGCTGAAATTTTCCACATTCCCATAATAGCTGTCTGGTACACTTTCATACAAGTAAATTTCAAAAAAGGAACTTTTCCTATTGTATTTTTTCTCAATGCACCTAAACATGACAATTTTTGACAACTTGTTAAATGGACTCTTGGTCTCGTACGGATTAACTTCCAAAATTGACACCAAGGCAAGGATCAAAAATCAAGTTACCTAATTATAAGCACAATGGCTAAAGCAACCAAAGTAACTCACTATTGGAAAAAATAAAAGCTTACGTGGTCTTCTTCTTGAAGCAAGGACTCAAAATAATCAATTGATATTTCCATGTGAATAGTCTTCTCAATAAAGAATCCTTCGATTTTGATGTTGCCAACAAAAGGATGTAAGGTAAATGGTAGTGCTACAATCACTTCTATAGCTAAATTTGCCAACCTTTGATTTTGTAATTTTCACAAAAACAATAGGTGAAGAAAATGCAAGAGGTGACAACCTCAATACACATGCTCTTGGAGTCATTTCCAACCAATGCAATAGTTTTCAACCAATGATCAACACCATAACATATTCACAAATGATGAAACACTACACTGAAGAGCTCCAAACAACATAGGCTACTACTAGTCAGGATTGCCAACCTCGTCACCAATAATCACCACAAGAACACACGCCATTTTGGAAGTGGTGAAAGCGATTAGCATCCCTCACAACAATCTCTCGTTCAATCGCCTTGGAGATAAACTTGGTTGCCGTATGACAGTCTGAACACACTCGAAGGTTCTTGAACACCCGAATTGGCTCTCCACGAGGTGTCCGCATGAGTCCGTAAGCAATAGCCAACTTCTCACTATGGGAGCAAAGAGCAAGTTCTTTCTCCTCCTCCCCAATGTTCCGCAACACTAGCCGGGTATCAGGAATGTACCCTTCCGCCTTAATTTTCTCACTCAATCTCCTCAGCTCAGCATAGATCTCCTTCGCTTCTGAGTGAGAAGTATCCCCTACCACGAAGTCATGAACCTTGTTATCAACTTCAATCCAGCTACGCCCTGGCTCCTTGCGTATACCTCTCTCCTGCATCATAGTGCGCACCCACAACACCTCCTCCCACTTGCCAGCTGCAGCATAGATATTTGAGAGAAGCACGTAAGCAGAAGCATCCATCGGTTCCAACTTGAGACGCTCATTAGCGGCAAGTTTGCCCAAATCCACATTACCGTACGTTCTACAAGCACCAAGCAAGGCTCCCCAAGTTGCACCATTTGGTTCCACCGGCATGTTGTCAATCAAGAGCTTAGCTTCCTCCAAGTGTCCTGCTCGGCCAAGAACATCCAACATGCAGGTACAAAGCACTACAGTAGGTTCGATGCCATAATCTTGTGTCATAGCCAGAAAAAGTCTACGGCCCTCATCCACAAGGCCAGCATGACTACAGGCCGACAATACTGCAGCGAAGGAGATCACATTAGGCTTCACACCGTCTGCAATCATATTTTTGAACATTTCCAGGGCTTCTTGCCCACATCCGTGTTCGGCAAGTCCACCAATCATCACGGTCCAGGTGATCACGTCACGATCCTCCATCCGGTCAAACACTAGCCGAGCATCAACCAAACTGCCACACTTTCCATACATGTGGACAAGCGCAGTGCCGACACGCAAATCCGACTCAAGTCCCGTTTTGAGAATATGCCTGTGTACCTCCTTCACCCACTCCAAAGCTCCTGCGCTTGAACATGGATTCAGAATGCTCGCAAACGTGAATGCATCGGGTTCGCGGCCTTCCTGTTTCATTTGGAGAAGCAGTCCATATGCCTGCTGCCCAAATCCAAGCTCTGCAAGTCCGCCGATCATTACGTTCCATGAGATCACGTCGTGTTCCTCCATTCGCCAAAAAACTACTCGGGCATCATCGATACTGCCACAGTTTGCATACATGCGAACCAGGGCATTGCCAATACGCACATCTGATTCAAGTCCCGCTTTGAGGATATGCCTGTGAACCTCCTTCACCCACTCCAAAGCCCCTGCGCTTGAACATGGATTCAGAATGCTCGCAAAAGTGACTGCATTGGGTTCGTGGCCTTCCCTTTGCATTTGGATAAACAGTTCATATGCTTCTTGCCCACATCCGTGTTCGGCAAGTCCACCAATCATCACATTCCACGTGATCACATCACGATCCTCCATCCGGTCAAAAACTAGCCGAGCATCAACCAAACTGCCACACTTTCCATACATGTGGACAAGCGCATTGCCCACACACAAATCCGACTCAAGTCCCGCTTTGAGAATATGCTTGTGAACCTCCTTCACCCACTCCAAAGCCCCTGCGCTTGAACATGGATTCAGAAAGCTCAAATAGGTAGTTGCATTGGGTTCAAGGCCTTCCTGTTTCATTTGGAGAAGCAGTCCATATGCTTCACTCCCACACCCATGTTGTGCAAGTCCACCAATCATCACGTTCCACGTGATCACATCACGATCCTCCATCCTATCAAACACTAGCCGAGCATCAACCAAACTGCCACACTTCCCATACATGTGGACAAGAGCAGTGCCAACACGCAAATCCGACTCAAGTCCCGCTTTCAGGACATGCTTGTGAACCTCCTTCACCCACTCCAAAGCCCCTGCGCTTGAACATGGATTCAGAATGCTCGCATATGTGATTGCACTGGGATCGGGGCCTTCCTGTTTCATTTGGAGAAGCAGTCCATATGCTTCACTCCCACACCCATGTTGTGCAAGTCCACCAATCATCACGTTCCACGTGATCACATCACGATCCTCCATCCGGTCAAACACTAGCCGAGCATCAACCAATCTGCCACACTTTCCATACATGTGGACAAGCGCAGTGCCGACACGCAAATTCGACTCGAGTCCCGCATTGAGAATATGCCTGTGAACCTCCTTCACCCACTCCAAAGCCCCTGCGCTTGAACATGGATTCAGAATGCTCGCAAACGTGAATGCATCGGGTTCGAGGCCTTCCTGTTTCATTTGGAGAAGCAGTCCATATGCCTCCTGCCCAAATCCATGCTCTGCAAGTCCACCGATCATTATGTTCCATGAGAGCACGTCGTGTTCCTCCATTCGCAAAAAAACTACTCGGGCGTCATCGATACTGCCACAATTTGCATACATGCGAATAAGCGCATTGCCCATACGCACATCTGATTCAAGCCCTGCATGTCTTACATACGAATGAACTTCTTTGCCCCACTGCAAAGCTGATGGATCGGCACATGCCTTCAGGATGCTCGAGAAAGTAAATACATCTGGCTGGACCCCTTTTTGGCACATTTGATTGAAAAGTTCCATTGCTTTGTCAGCATGTCTGCGCTTTGCATAACCTTCGATCATAATGGTCCAACTGAACACGTTCTTGTTCACAAGTTTATCAAACACTCCACGTGCAGCCTCCAATTCTCCACACCTGATATACACGCTCACTAGGTTGTTTGCCACATATGTATTCTGCTCCATTCCACTCTGGTTGATGTAGCCGTGAACCTGCTTCGCGACATTAACATTAAGGTTTTTCTCCTTCAAGCACCGTCTCAAAACTTCAACATACATAAACGAGTCGATGGCCATGCCTTGTTCTAGTCCATTCTTCAAATTACCAATTGCTTCAGTCGTGCTTCTTGCAGTTTTCAAGGACATACTACCGCCACCACCCGGTACAATATGCCTCGACTCTCTTGCAGTACTAGGCACAATGCATCCTCTTCCATTGTAGCCCTCAGATAGCCTGATTCATCAATACAGTCTTCATAAGAAAACCCTTAGAAGGAAGAACACTGATACACAAAGTGGAAAGGGCGCAAGACCACTAATGCCCTGTACTCACATATCTCAATATGAACAAAATTGCATCCATCCATTTGAATTCTTAATATCTCTCACCTACATAGCAATTCGTTGCAAATCATTCCACTTTAAGTGCACCCAATAACCAAAAGGAAGAACAGAGCATATTGCACACACAAAAATCCTTAAACCCACCCAAAATCGCATGTTTCTAGATGCACCTACTCTAGTCACTAGACAAGGTAGCCAACTCAATTCCTAAAGTTACCTCTCTCCTTCTGTTGTGTCTTGAGAATCTTTGGAGCGATAATCAACAGGAGGGTGCATTTTCCCTTTGCTTGTCAAGCTGACCACGGCCTTTACCCATGGTGGAGTTGACCAGCCATATATCCAAAGTGCTTTCCTTGACACCTTATGCCTAAAGTCAGGTGATCTAGGATTCCTCTGTAGGCACCACAACTCATGATCAGGTCCTACAAAACTGTCTCATATTCATTTTGCATCTAACAATCAATATTCCAGGAATATTTGTTGATGACACTGCAATGATCTGAGCAGTGTTCACTCCACTCAATGACAGCAAACAACGCAATTTCATACTTGTTGCTTTACGAAGTGCCCACAAGTGCCCAATCATGGCCTTGTACAAGCAAGAAACGTCCCGTCACTTGTTGAGCCGAGTATTGTATCCGCTTTCTTTTATCTAGTCATACCTTGTCAGCTCTGTTGTCCCACCACTGCGTAGGATCCGCGAAGTACTCTTTCCAAACTTCTTCAACCGACTGTAGTTCACCTGAAGCCACCGCAACATAACATGCTTTACCCATGTCAGTCACCTTCTCACCAGGAGAGGCAAACTCTTTCTGTGACGATGGGCATATGATACATACCTGAAGCATTGGAATTCGAAGGTGACCTCTTCCAAACTGATGAAAATGGTGAACACCGGATTGGTCCACTGCCTCGTATGTGAGAGGACAAGGGCAGGGATAAAGAAGGGTAGATAGGCCATGGAGACCTGAAGACTGAGATTGCACAGATATCCTGGGTACACAAACGTCAACACTCTGTTAATAAGCAACTTCGTACCATTCAAAGCGCTCTTCCCATCAATAGCGGGGTTTAGGGTTCAGTCAACCAGGTTCATATCCGGTTACGTTCGGAAAAATGTGACAACCTCTTTATCAAACATTGCTGTACAGGAGACCTCATGTTTCGACACATTTGTTGTCAGCATGACCACAGTAGTCCAACCCATGTCACAAGCCATCCGACCGCTTAATTCACTCACCTGTGCACCACCTAGTCCACGCACCGAAAAAAAGCTTCTCTGTTCTCTCCTGCACTGCAATTGTTGTCTACAATCTAAATCCCACGACACCAATTGAGGTGGCAGTCCCATCACTGTCCGACTGCATTACAGAAACCAATTCACACTAACTGTTACTAAGAAGAACATCACAAATAACAACGCCGGAATGGACCTCAGAATTGAACCTGTGGACAGAAACACATCAAATTGAGAAGAAACTGCATCTGCGAAAAATCTGCTACTACCTCCTATCCTGAAAACACGGCACAATAAACAAAGTCCACAAACAAAAACCGCATACCTGACGCTTCCGGCGGCCAAATGAAGCAAGACAAGCTGCCCAAGGACGGCAAACCTCCACTGCAGCTTGACGAGGAGCAGCTCCGTCTACGGGATCAATCAATTGCTGAGGCAAGAATCCAACATAAACCCATTGATTAGCATACAACCCCAGTCAACTGACTTGACTATTAAGAAACAACCATCGCTTCAAAGAGGGTCATCAAAAACTTAGGTTCAAACTAAATTACAGTTCTCCTTCGATATTATGAATGACAAGACTCATTAAACTTAGATCGTTTGAACGACATGTATAGAAATATGAATGAAAACCTATCAGAATTGGTCATAACACATCCATGAAACGCAACAGGGGTCAGAACCCAATCCCCAACCCAGCCAGATCGCTCAATCCGGTTCCCGAAATGTGTTTTCGACTTGTCTCGTTCCCTACCAGTCTGACACAACTTTGACTTCCTCCCTGCTGTTCGCGCTGCTCAATCTCCTGCCCCATGGTGCACACGTGCACACCCCTATTCTGACATATGACGATACCTCGTATTGAGTGAATATGACAGGAATCAGCATATGTGGCACCGATTTGGAGCACATCGTTCAAATGTGAAGCAAACAAAGGTGATAGCAAAGTCGCTTTCACTCTGCAACACAAACGTGAGTTCTCAATCGGTTCGGTACATCTTACCGGCCCTGAATCCAGGCTGCTGCCACTGAACTCTGTTGCAGCTCACACCACATCTATAGTACACACTTTGAGCAGTTCTTTCTAGCTTTGCCGGGAATAAGTACTAATCCGGAAAGACATGAATCAGTGTTCTTCTCTTGCAGGCCCAAGCTTCTTTCAAGGTTCGAAGACTGGGAATCACGCAGTCATCAGCATTGAATAACTTATAGCTATGCTGATTGCCACGGACCGCAAGATACCACGAGTTCCCAATTCCAAGTGGAATAAATTTCCCCAAGCGAAAACCCTAAACCCTAGTTCGCGAAACGGCTCATTTCTTCTTGCTCAGTCTGTGAAACTCCCATGCCAAGAAAAAACGGGATGAATCCGAGGACCTGCTATTTGAATTGCACTGCACTAATTGGGCAGCAAGATATCATCAAATTAATTACTCGCGCTCCACAAGCTCCGAAGGAACAAGCGCTACTCTACTCTCCTGTAGTCAGTTTAAGAGCAGGAAAGGTCGATATAACGTTTCTCCGAAAGGTCAACAGCTGGCATCTCGCCTCCGTCCTACAGTTTCCATCCCACTCCCACGAGCTCAAATTAAAATGGCTCCAAACCAACTGCCAGAGCAGAGTAACAAGTCAGAATCCCACTACAAATCCTGCACAAGCGGGCATTGCAGTACTACTTCCCACATTCAGTCATCCTAACACAACAGTACGAGAAACCTCCCTCCTTGAGCCCTCAATTCACCACAACAGCCATACGTGCACCCGCAACAGACTGCAGCATGCAGCACCCTAGCTCTGCACAAGCTCGCAAGCTTGGGATCAAGGAGTCCCCAACCTCTCTCACCATGCCATTCCTGCTCGACGCTTGCTCTGGTCTCCCTCCTTGGCGGAAACGGTGTTGACGCTGCTCGGCTTATCCGGGCCCCGAACATCAATCGAAACAGATGCCCTCTTTAACCCTTAAAGGACGGACCCATGACCACGGATTTCAAGCCTCACTGCCTATCACTCAGTTTTCTATCATTTTGCAACTAGATATGAATGAAAGTTTTTACATTTATTTTTCAGAGATGTAACTACATGTCTTCTACACTTTGTAAATTTTTTTAGGTTTTTTGGTGAAAAATTGTTTTTTTTGAGAATTTTGGAAGAAAAAGTGAAGAAAAATCATATCAAATAGAAAAGCATTTCAAAAAATCTGAAAATTTCACCATGTGTGTATCTTATGGTGACAATCATCATAGTGTAAACTCAATTTCCGTTTCATTCTATAATTAGAAAATAATAGACATTGAAAATGCATCTAAAGTTCAAATTGTAACAAAATATTCAATATTAGGAATTTTTCAAAATTCAAATTGGAGTAGAAACTAGAGTAGATGGCCTTCATTTTGTTAGTTGGGCTCAAACTCAAAAAATATCATTTCTGTAGAGAAATTTCAAATTTAGAGCAAGGAGCAACAACTTTTCAAAATACACTAAAATAGCATATTTTGTGATCCATTTTTTTTACTAACTTCTCATTCACTTGAAGACAAACATTGGAAAGACAACAAACTCAATTGAAGATTCTTCATAATTCACCAATGGAAGGTCAAAGAAAAGAAAGTATGAAAAATTGCTTCTAATATTTGTGTAGACCAAATACATCATCCTGTTACGATGGATGTTCCTGAACCAGGCGTATTGTTGAACGCTCTGCTTGTAATTCCCTCCTTCCAATTGACCAGCTCACTCCAGGCACACTTGTAGTTTTGAGAGCCAAGTTCTTAGAGAATTTCCCTTGCAGTAGTCTGCCCTTTGCACTCCAATTGGGAGGATGATGTAGGCTTGATGCAGACCGATCTCTTCGCTCGCAGTCGCAGGCCGCGTCCTGACCCCATCCTTCGATCACTGCCTTCCCACCTTGAGATCCGCTCCTAGTTGACCTCCCTCTAGTTGCCGCAACTCGCCCGTCACCACCAGTAGCTCCACCCGATTTCCAAGGTGCTGTCCCTACAAGTCCAGCCAGCATTAAGAGCCCACAAGTAGGCAATCTCCAACTCTGACAAGGTGTGACAAGTGGGCTAGGAATACCGAGGCAGTGGGATTTCCAAAAGTCTATTTCCTTCCAATTACAATAAGCTGCGTGAGGGACAATCCCCCCTCACTGGGATTAAGTAGCCTCACATTTGCCTCCGTAACTGCCATAATAACTACCCATGTTGGTTTCTTACGTCCAGCTGTATGACGGAGTCATAACATTACCCACCTCCCTCAGATAAGGTGTGTTTGTGAATGTCGTTTGGTCCTGCAGCCTTGAGGTGAAGCCTGTGAAAGTCTTTGAAGATGTTTGGGTCGTTTTTTAAATTCTCCACCGGTTCCTATGAATTTTGCTCCGGACCATAGCCTTCCCACTCCACAAGATATTGAAGCTTCCTCCCACAACCAGTTCTTTTGGAGTCTAGAGTTTTTCAGACCTCCCACTCAATATCTCCTTCCGAAGTAATATATGATGGAGGTGGTTGAAGCTAGGGTCCAGTAATTGTATCTTGACGATACCTTTCAAGTAGCGACATGTGAAAAACGTCATGAATATGAAGTGATCGGGGTAGCTTTAATCAGTAGACAAGATTTGAAATTTTAGCTACTACCAGGAATGGACCCAAGAAGCGTGTCGCCAAAGTCTTTGAAGCGGCGGTAGTGGCAATATTGTCATGGCAGAGCAATACTTTGTTGCCGATATTGAAAGATGGTTGTTTTTGAACGCCTCTATTGTAATTTCTTTTGGCCTGCTCATTCGCAATCTTAATGAGGATTTTGACTTCTTCATGTATTTTCTTTAATTGTCAAATTTTTTCTTCCGCCGCCGGAACCGTTGACGCTGTGGGTGATGTGAACAATAACGTAGGATTGTATCCGTAAGTTGCAAAGAAAGGTGAATATCCCGTAGTGGAATGCAAGGAATTTTTATATGCAAACTTAGCTATCGGTAGAAGATCCGACCAGTCATTTTGTCTTCTTGTGGTAAACATGTATAAATATTGCTCCAAGATTTGGTTGACTCTTTCAGTTTGCCCGGTTGATTGTGGGTGAAAAGCCTTGTGTGGGCCATTCATAAAGAATGCTACTATTGGTTGGAGAGTGTTGTCCTTGGTTGTGGCTATCTTGATGTTCTCTATGAGACTTGCATCGGTAAAAATTGGTTCATATGATTCCAACATAGCTAGTTTGAGTAGTGGGCTTGAAATTTCATAATCTTGTGTAGTATCCGTTCGTCTTGAGAGCATGTCTTCTCTTCCGTTCAATGAGCCCGATCTATGTTGAATTTCAAAGTTAAAATCGGAAAGTAGCTCAGACCATCAAGCTTGGCGCCGATTCAATTGTTTTGTTGTTAAAAAATGTTCGAGGTTTTTATGGTTGGAAATTATGCAAATTTGATACGGTAAGCCTTCAAGATATACCCGCTAGTCTTGAAATGCTAATACAATGCTTAACAACACTTTGTCATAGATGTCATAGTGTTGCTCTGCCGGTGACATTTTTGAGCTTCGATATGTGCAAGGATGTAAATGTCCGTCTTCTCCCCATTGTGATATAATACCTCCGGTTGCCATATCTAACGCATCAGTTTCCACTACAAAAGGATGTTCAAAGTTAGGATGAAGTAATATTGGTGGTTGTAAAAATCAAGACTGAAGTTCCTTGAATGCCTCATTGGCCTGAGGGTTCCATTCAAATTTTTGGTCTTTACGGGTTAATATTGTGAGTGGAATTGCAATTCTTGAATAATTATAAATGAACCGGCGGTAAAAATTCGCAAATCCCAAGAAAGGTTGCTCTTCCTTTACAGTTGTTGGAATAGGCCATTCTTGAATCGCTTGGACCTTGTCCTTGCACACATCTAATCCTTTTGCCGTTACAATCATGCCCCAAAATTCCATTGACTAACAGTGAAATTGACACTTTGACCTCTTTGCATATAATCCATGTTGCCGTAATCTAATGAGAACTTCTCACACCACGGCTTGGTGATCTTGTAAATTTTTTGAAAGTATAAGAATATCGTCTAAATAAATAACCACCAAAATATCAAGAAGATCTCCGAAGATACTTTGTATATGCGCTCGAAATTGTGCTGGCGCATTCATTAAGCCAAACGGCATGACTAAGTATTCAAACAAGCCATACCTCGTTTTAAAAGCTGTTTTGAATTCATGCCCCTATGCCTTTTGTATTCTATGATATGCTTGCCTCACGTCTAGCTTGATAAAAATGGTGGCTCCCACCAATCAATCAGTGAGCTCGGGAATGAAAGGCAATGGGTAGCGATTTTTTATTGTTACTTTGTTAAGATTTCTATAATCCACGTGTCGGAACATGAAAATCTAGTTTTACTATATTAAAATAAAAATGAAGGAATAATATTCTTTTTAGTAGTAAATTTTTTTGATTTTTCGATAGTTGTAGACCGTCTAATGTTTAGAACCGGAAACCGGGAATGGACTGATAAGGAATTAGAGTAAAGGCTAATTGAATGTACCGGAAACGAGGAACCGGAATTATACTTTGTTTAGATCAGGACAGGAAAGGGGAAACATGACACCGCCTTCCAACGGTGACCTACTTAGCCCTAGGGAACAAGGGACACGTTCTAATCATTAGTTAACGGGAATCCTAAACGGGCAGGATTAACGGGCAAGGCCTTAATTAGGGTAATTACTAAGAGCTGTTGAGATTGGCTCTTGTAGATCCTATCTGTCCAAAGATTGGTCACTTGTGATTTCCTGCCCTGACGGAGAATTATACAGCGTACGCGATTACTGATTTCCGGTCTGAGAGGTAGTGTTGGTGTGTTGAGTTGACGCGACTACAGGTGAGAGTGCTGGAAGGTTATTGAGAGAGAGAGAGAAGGTTGTTGGTGCCGGAGCTTAGAGTTAATACCTTCCATCTAAAAGGAGAGAGAGGGAGTGAGCCGTGAAGATTACTAGTCGTACAGATACCCGATAGTAGACTGGTTTTCTTTGATCGACGGGAGATATGGCCGCAAGTCACAACGGAGGAGATACCATCTCGCTGCGCTACGTGACGCCGCGATTGCCCAAGGATGACAAGGAGATGGCGGATCTGAAGGAGGATTTGGAACAAATGGGATGCGCCGGCTTCCTGATCAGACCGTGGGATTTCCGGAGTGAAGCAATAGTGGCGGAGTTGAGTTCGGGAGCACCATCTCAGGCCGTGACCACGATCCGTGCGAAACCCAAGAAGTGGACGGCGGAGATGTGAAGAAAGGTGTACCGGTTCGACCGGGAGGGCAAAGGCAGCGCATCCCGGAAGGACCAATTCACGGTGGGTAAGTTTCATAGTCCCATTAGCAAGAAGGATGGGTTTGCGGTTACCGATTGTATCAATGAGAGAGAGAGGCGTTTACTGCATTACGTCTTGGCCATTCTTAACCCGGAAAGGCCAAGCCAAGTCTCTTTGACACTCGCCAACACAGTCTTTGGCGCGCTGTTAGGAGACCGGAAGGTAGATTGGGGTTTAGTAATTCAGGACCAAGTATTGAAAATGGTCAACAATGTCGGGAAGGCTAAGCCTTCCGCCATCTGTCCTTTCTTTTATCACCTATATAATTCGGAGGAGGTGATGACAAAAGATGAAGAGGTAGAGGTAGAGTATGAGGCAGCCGCGGCATTATTAGAATTTGAGGTCCCTGACTTAGATCAGGAAACCGGAAACGAGGAAGAGTCCTCCGATGAGGACAATGAGGATGAGTCTGATGAAGAGGAGGACAAGAGTGAAGCTGAGGACAAGGGTGAGGAAACGAGAGGAAATGATCTGGTAGAGAGAGAACAGACCAAGGATACCGATCCGGTCTGGGGGAAAGAGCCTTTGGATAGGATCACCAGAGATCTGAGTGATTTCAGGAAACGATACGCAGTGGTAGAAGGTGCAATGCAGGCCATCTGCCAGACGGTGGGCGTTGACCACCCAGCACAAGCCTTAACTCGGGTGATCCGGCTCAACCGGGAGAAGGAGAAGAATGAGAATAAGGAGGAATTGGTGAAGCTTTAAGCCAAGTGGCTGCTCTTAAACAAGAGTTGCGCCAGAATACGGAAGAGGTGGAGTTGGAGAGGACGTTCTCCAAGCAGACGAAGGATACCCTTTCCCGAATCCGGGAATTTATTACCCATCCGGGTGAAGTGGTCAACAAGGCTAACTTGTTTGACCAACAAGTGATGACGGAGGGAAGACAGCTGCACCAAAAGCTCCTATTGGCGATGATCACTTACCATAAGAAGATGGAGTCGACGTTGGAGCAGCTGCGAGAAGTTATGCGTGAGGTGAATCCTCACAGTGTGCCTGCGCCGAGACCGAAACCGGATCAAGAGCCAGTTCAACAGTCGGCAACAGTAGACACGGGTAAAGGTGAGACTTCTCACAAACAACCTGTTTTACCTGTACCTGAGGAGCACCAGGAAACCAAGACGAGTCAGGAACAGCAGACCGAGGTGGAAAGCACCAAGGTACCCGACCCAATTCCGGAGGATGACGATTTGGAGATTACAAAGGTGACAGCACCGGATCCAGCCAAGGCACAGGGACCGGAAATCGGACCAGGAGGATCTACCCCAGAGGAGGGAACCAAGACGAAGAATATCAGTAGTCTCTCCCCCTCCAAGTCTTCTCCCAAGACTCCGGGGAAGAAGGTGCAGTTCGGTGAAACCGAGAAGATAACAACCCTGATTTAGTCCGTGGTGAAGACGGAGGCTGGAGCCGGTCGTGGGACTTCATCAGGATCACCCAGTAAAGGTATGATCAGGAAACCGGTTGGAGGAGAGGCAACACCTCAGAGCAAGGTGGCCAGACCTGCTCCAGTCTCGCAGAAGAGAAAGGTTCCTGAGCCACCGTCGGCTAAGAAGAAATTCATCAGGGCTCAGGAAGAGGAAGAAGACGAAGAGGATTCCGATGATGAGGAAGAGGAATCAGAGTCCGATGAGGATTCTGAACCATATTCAGATCCCAATCAGGCTCTAGCAGAGACCCGAGCAACAAAGGCGAAGGCGGCCAGAGAGAAAGCCAAAGTCCGGTCTAAGCAGATGGCGAGACAGCAGACCGGAAAGAAGCCCGTGGCCCGGAAGGTACCAGCGAAGGCGGGGTTTTCTCCAATTAAAAAGACTAGAAAGTAGGTGAAGATTCTAGCAGTGATCGTAGGGCTGCATGCTTAGTTTTTCTTGACAAGTAGTTAAGTAGGAATATTTTTAGTAAAAGGAGTTAGGACTCAAGTAGTTGAGTCCGGATTTTTAGGATCTAAGATCCACATTAAGTGGAACTTTTTGATTGTAGCTTAGGTTGCCTAAAATTGACAGGAAGTTAGGAATGAAACGTGTTATTCCTCTTGTTGTTTTGGGCCTTAGGCGCTTTTTGAGTTTGAAGGGCAGTTTAGTATTTGAAGGCGGATTTTCGGTTGAATCTGGATAGCATTTTTATACTTTGTATTCCCAGTTTTTCTGCAAATGCCATTGAAGTTATTCAATTCACAAATCGTGAGCTGTACCTTTTAGCACTTGTCCGTGTTATTGTGAGAGCAGTGAGATCGTGCAGAGTGGGTAAGGAGGAAGTGATACCCGGATACAGGAAGTATCCGATCCCTGGAGAGATTGTGTGTTAGACAGGATACCACAGGATTTCCTTGCGAGGATTAGAACTTGCTTTTGTCAAGAAGCTACTTTTGTCAAGAAGTATCATAACTCTCCTGTGTTTTCCTGACACCCCTTCTCTACCTAGGCCGTGGACTGTCTTGTGGTCTGTCGTTGTAGTAATTGTTAGGAGAATCCAGACTGTCTTGCGTGACCTGCTAGCCTGAGTAGTCAATCCGGTCTAGTTGTGAGGAAAGTCTCTTTCTCATCGTTTTTGTCAAGGTTTTCTTTTGAAGTTTATATCGTGGATCTTCTGACACGTTAAAACTCGGAGGGTAGGAGTTAAGTGTCCTTCCTGAAACCCAAGTTGCAGATCCCTCTTGGTCCAGAGGTTAAACTTGAATTTATTACATAGTTAAATATTCTAGACCGGATAGATATATATACGTGGGAAAGGAGTTTCTGGTTCCGGATTACTGGAATTGGGACCGGTCTAGACTAGTACTTGGGGTTTGTTTTGGGATATCAACTCACTTCATTCCGGCCAATTAGGAGAATTACATCAAGATTTCTGCGGAATGATACACGAGTCACTTTAGGGTCCACTTAGGCCTTAGGGAAGGATTTTGTGCTTTCTGTGCTACGACACCATACAAACTCAATATGGACCCATCCTTTTTTTTAGCAAACACAATTGGTGCCAAGACTGATGACTTAGATCGTCGAATCCAGCCTTTTTCCAAATTTTCTTCAAGATATCGCCTTAGTTCTTCTAATTTTGCTGGAGACATCAGCCGTAATCCCGTATTACAAGGTTCTTGGCCTTCTTTGAATTCAATATTTATATCCGCTGGACCATGATTTGGGAGCTCATTAGATGCCTCCTCACTAAAAGCCATTTGTAAATCTTGGTATTCAAACGGAAGTTGTTCTTCACTTGATTTGTCATTGGACAAATCCGACACTTTCAAGGTATATAAATCTGCCTATTTTGCTAACAAGCAGAATGCCGCAGCCAAAACCATTGCAAACTTTGGTGCCTCCATCTTAACCTTTGTCGGAACCTGAAAATCCACTTTTACTAATTTAAAATATAAATGAAGGAATAATATTCTTTTTAGCAGTAAATATTTTCGATTTTAAGATAGTTATAGATCGTCTAATGTTTAGAACCGGAAACCGGAAGTGGACTGATTAGGAATCGATGTAAAGGCTAATCGAATGTACCGGAAACAAGGAACCGGATTTTGAATTTGCTTAGACCGGATCAGGAAAGGGGTAACAGGAACCGGCATCCAACGGTGACCTACTTAACCTTAGGGAACTACGGGAACGTTCTAATCATTAGTGAACGAAAATCCTAAACGGGCAGGTTTAACAGGCAAAGCCTGGATTAGGGGAATTCATTAAGAGCAGCTGGGATTGGCTCTCTTAAATCCCATCTGTCCAGAGACTGGTCATTTATATTTTCTTCCCCTGACTGAAAGTTGTAGCAACGTGCACCATTACTGGTTTTTGGTCTGAGTATCAGTATTGGATTTTGAGTTGACAAACTGCGGAAGAGAGTGCTTGAGGATATTAAGCGCAAGAGAGAGATCTGCTAGCATTCCAGCTTAGCGTTAGTGCTTGTACAGCTGAAAGGGGGAGAGAGAGTCGTGAGGACCACTCTTTTTCCGATTTCCGAGAGTAGACCGGTCGCATCCTAATGGAAGGAGAGATGGCTGCAAGTTAGAGCGGGGGAGCCACCATCTCGCTCCGGTATGTGACGCCATGATTGCTCAAGGAGGAGTTGGAGCTGGCGGAGCTGAAAAAAGACCTGGAGCAAATGGGGTGCGCTGGGTTTCTGATCCGACCATGGGACTTCAGAAGCGAAGCAATAGTGACGGAATTGAGGTCTGAAGCGCCAACTCGCGCCGCGACCACAATCCGTGCAAAGCCCAAGCGATGGACGGCGGACATGTGGAGGAAGGTGTATCTATTCGGCCAGGAAGGCAAAGGAAATGCATCCCGGAAACACAAGTATACGGTGGATAAGTTCCAAAACCCAATTAGTAAAAAAGACGGGTTCTCAGTCACCGACTATATCAATCAGAGAGAGAAGCGGTTGTTACAGTATGTCTTGGCCATTCTCAACCTGGAAAGGCCAAGCAGAGTTTCTCTGACATTAACCAACACAATATTTGGCGCATTGTCTGGAGACCGGAAAGTAGATTGGGGAGTGGTCATCCAGGACCAAGTACTGAAAATGGTGAATAATGTTGGGAAGGCCAAGCCTTCCGCCATCTGTCCATTTCTGTATCATCTATATCATTCTGAGGGGGTGATGACAAAAGAGGAAGAGGTAGAGTATGAGGCCGCTGCTGCCCTGGTAGAGTTTGAAGTTTTGGACTTAGATCCTGAGACCGGAAATGAGAAAGAATCCTCAGATGAGGGAGATAATGAGGATGAGCAGAGCGAGTCTAAGGACGATGAGGATGAGAGTAAGGATGAGGATAAGGGTGAGGAAACGAGAGGAAAGGATCAGATAGAGAAAGAGCAGACCAAGGATACCAATCCGGTCTGGGGAGACGAGCCGCTAGAGAGAATCATCCGAGAATTGAGCGACTTCAAGAACCGGTACGCGATAGAGCGAGGGGCGATGCAGACCATCTGCACCACAATGGGCGCCGTCCACCCAGCTCAAGCCTTAACCCAGGTAATACGACTTACCCGAGAGAAGAAGAAGAATGAAAACAAGGAAGAATTGGCAAAGCTTTCCGGCCAAGTGGCCACTCTTAAACAGGAGTTGCGCCAGAAAACAGAAAAGGTGGAGAAGGAGAAAACGTTCTCCAAGCAGATGCAAGACACCATTTTCCGAATCCGAGAATTTATCACCCATCCGGATGAAGTTGTCAATAAGGCTAACTTGTTTGATCAACAAGTAATGGTGGAAAGACGACAGCTGCATCAGAAGCTCATACTGGTTATGGTGACTTATTACAAAAAGATGGAGTCCATACTGGAGCAGCTGCAAAAAGTGATGCACGAGGTAAACCCTCGAAGTGATCCTACACTAAGACCGGACCCAGATCACGAACCAGTTCAGCAGCCAATAGTAGAGGACAAGGGTAAAGGTGAGACTTTTCACGAGCAACCAAACCTACCTGTACTAGAGGAGTACCAAGAAGCCAAGACAAGTCAGGTGCAGGAGACTGAGGTGGAGATCACCAAAGTTACCGACCCGGATCCGGAGGATGATGATTTGGAGATCACGAAGGTGACGGGACCGGATCCAGCAAAGGCACAAGGACTGGAACCGGCAACCGGACCAGGAGGGTCCATTCTAGAGGAGAGTGCCAAGACGAAGCAGATAAGTGCCCTCTCACCCTCCAAGTCTTCTCTCAAGACTCCCGGAAAGAAGGTGCAGTTTGGAGATGCAGGGAAGATGACGACCCTGATGCAGTTCGTGGTGAAGACAAAGACTGGAGCCGGTCACGGCACTTCATCCGGCTCACCGAGTAAGGGCCTAATCAGGAAACCAGCTGGAGGAGATGCAACACCTCAGAGCAAGGTAGCAAGGCCTGCTCCAATCCCGCATAAGAGAAAGTTTCCTGAGCCACAGTCGGCCAAGAAGAAATTCACCAAGATTCAGGAGGAGGAGGAGGAAGAAGAGGATTCCGACTATGATGAAGAGGAATCCGGTTCCGACCAGGATTCTGAACCTTATTCGGATCCCGACCAGGCCTTGGCAGAGACCTAAGCGACAAAGGCGAAGGTGACCAGAGAGAAGGCCAAAGCCTGGTCCCAACAAACTGCCAGGCCGCAGATCAGAAAGAAGCCCTTGACCCGGAAGGGACCAGCAAAGGCGGGGTTTTCTCCAGTTAAGAAGATTAGAAAGTAGGTGAAGGTTCTGACAGTGACTGTAGGGCTGCATGCCTAATTTTGACAAGTAGATGTATAGGTATATTTTTAGTTTAGAAGGAGTTAAGACTCAAGTTGATTCCGGATTTTTAGGATCTAAGATCCACTTTTAGTGGGAGCTTTTTGACTGTAGCTTAAGTTACTTACATTAGACATGAAGTTAGGAATGAAACGTGTCATTCCATTAGCTATATTTAGCCTTATGTGCTTTTTGAGTTTGAGGTGTAGTTTAGTATTTAAAGGCGGATTTTAGGTTTGATCCGGGTAGCATTTTCCATACTTTGTATTTCCAATTTTTTGCAAATGCCGTTGGAGTTTTCTAATTTACAATTGTGAACTGTACCTTTTAGCACTTATCCGTGTTATCGTGAGAGTAGTGAGATCGTGCAGATTTGGGTAAGGAGGAAGTGAAACCCGGATACAAGAAGTATCCGGTCCCTAGAGAGATTGCGTGTTAGACAGGATACAATAGGATTTTTTTGTAAGGATTAAAGCTGGCTTTTGTCAAGAAGCTACTTTTGTCAAGAAGTATTATAGCTCTCCCAATTCTTCTCGGATACAGGAAGTATCCGGTCCCTAGAGAGATTGCGTGTTAGACAGGATACAATAAGATTTTTTTGTAAGGATTAAAGCTGACTTTTGTCAAGAAGCTACTTTTGTCAAGAAGTATTATAGCTCTTCCAATTCTTTCTGATGCCCCTTCTCTACCTAGGCCGTAGATTGTCCTGTAGTCTGTCATTGTAGTAATTGTTAGGAGAATCCAGACTTTCTTGCGCGACCTGTTAGCCTGCGTAGCCCATCCGATCTAGTTGTGAGGAAGGTCTCTTTCTCGTTGTTCTTGTCAAAGTTTTCTTTTCAAGTTTATATCGTGGATCTTCTAACACGTTAAAACTCGAAGGGTAGGAGTTAAGCTTCCTTCTTGAAGCCCAAAGTTGCAGATCCCTCTTGGTCTAAAGGTTAAACTTGAATTTATTACATATAGTTACATACTCTAGACCGGATGTATAATCGGGAAAAGAATTTTCGATTCCCGATTGGTGGAGCTAGATCTGTTCTAGACTAGTACTTGGGGTTTGTTTTAGGATATCAATTCACTGCATTCCGGCCACTTAGTAGAATTACACTGAGATCTCTGCGGAACGATACACGAGTCACTTTAGGGTCCATTAAGACTTTAGAGAAGGATTTTGTACTTTCTGTGCTACAACAACCTTCACCTGGCTCGACCCCATGGGTGGTCGAGGAGACTTGGCTCCACCAGTCCCCCTTTTCATATTCAAGATGCATCGGCAACCGCCACTTTTGCGTTCTTCTATGGAATGTCGTAGGCACGTCTCTCGGCAATAATTTGAATCAAACGTCACTTCTTTTTTACCCCACCGAATGGTGGGGTCATGAAACCCTAACCAAGGCATCTCTAAGATGCAAGGGTATCGTCCCGTGTTTGTTATGTTAGCTACGAGAAGCTCTTGATGGCCATCAATGTCTAGGTTCAAAATAGCCTCGTGGGTAATGAGGCCGGAATTAATCCTTCGGCCATTGATCACCCTTACTTCTCTTGGAGTGATCTTGGGCTTGATTTCTGCCTGACACTCACGGACAAACTGAAGATGCACAAATATCCCTGTTGCTCCAGAATCTACAAGACTGTATGCATTCACCGAATTGATTGTACACTCCAAAGTTAAGTGCGATTTGGGAGTGGTCATAGCTTGTAGATAGAGAGGTATTCCTGGCTCTCCATGCTGCTTGACACCGCTAAGTGCCTTTTCCTCCTGCAATTCTTCATCTTCCATCTGGTATAGATTGTTATCTTCTTGCGGTGGAGAATTTGTCCCAATTTCCATCATATCCCATCCCCATGTGGTGGCCGCCGCCGTTTGAGTTGGACCAGGGTACCGAGAAAGCAAACTCAATCCCGGGCTTTGTCTTTTCCCAAGCTTGATACTTGGTCATTTGTGGTTCTCAGGGCGGAAATGGATAAGGGTTCAGAAGGATTGATAGGGCACCTTGCCCAAATATGCCCCACCTGCCTACAACCCCAACATTTACTTTGTCGTTGGTATTCGAGGCATTCATTAGCAGTCTTTGCCAACGCTGTGGTTACATGCACCATATCAAGCTCCATTGGGGTGGGACTTGAATCTCCCTGCGGTGTTGAAGTGCGCATGGTGCAATCTCTTAGATGAGAGATGGGGAAAGAGGGACACCGATTTTGTTGCCGAGACCACAATTGTTCATCAATGCGAGTTGCCATGGCCATCCATTTGTGAAGCCGGCACAGTTGAGTCTCGGCCGTTGCTATCGAATCCAAAATCTTGTCTTTGAAGCTCTTGCGGAATTTTGCCACCAAACTCGATTCATTCCAATCTACTTGTACCGCATGCTCATTGCAGGTGGAGATATATGTTGACACTGATCCCGTTTGCTGCATTCTCCTAAGGCGGTCTTCAGCATTACTCCTCCGATCCATATCCCCATAAATTGAAATTATCGCCTCCCCAAAACCATCATAATTATGCAACAATTCATGGGAACGTCCTTCATTAAGTGCTTGAAGTATGGGCATCGCCCAGTTTTGTGCCGCCTCTGCCATATATGATAGGGCGGAAGCCACTTTATCTTCATCACATGTATAGGTTCGTGGCTTACTCCGGAAAACCAACCGAAGCTGGGCAAACCACTTATATACTTTGCCACCTTTCTTGCCCAAAAATTTATCCGGTACCGCCACTTTAAGCTCCCTACTTTTGAATCCCAAATTATCATATCCATCCCTTCTACGGTGAACTTGATCATCCCCTCCCCTTGGAACCGACAAAGATGCAATATTTTGTAAGGGAGCTACTTGTTCTGAGAGTTGTTGAATCAATTGTGAGATGGTCTCACAAAAAACAAACTGTATTTGTTGCTGAATAAATGCCGCCCACTCAGGCCCAATTCCTTCTGATAACGGAGGGCTTGCCTCCTCTCTGGATCCTTCCCGATCCATGATGACACCACTGATACTCTTGAAACCTCAGTACCAACAATTAAAAAAAACTTAAAAAAAAACTTAAATGTCTTTGCCCTCTCAAATGTGACGGAACTCTGGAAACTTCACAACCTCTCATACTGATCCTCACGGCAATTAACGGAGCGTGGATAGTAAATGGATGTAGCTTAATGTTATGATGGGCGTTCCTGAATGGGATGTGCTGTCGAACGCTGCTTGTAATTCCCTCCTTCCGATTGACTAGCTCACTCTAGGCACACTTGTAGTTTTGAGAGCCAAGTTCTTAGAGAGTTTCCCTTGCAACAGTTTGGCCTCTGCACTCCAACTGGGAGGATGATGCAGGCTCAATGCAAACCGGTCTCTTCGCTCGCAGTTGCAGGCCGTGTCCTGACCTCCTCCTCCAATCGCTGCCTTCTCGCCTCAAGACCCGCTCCCAGTTGACCTCCCTCCAGTCGCCGCGACTCGCCCGTCACCACCAACAGCTCCGCCCAATTTCCAAGGTGCTGTCCCTGCAAGTCCAGCCAGCATTAAGGGCCCACAAGCAGGAAATCTCCTACTTTGACAAGGTGTGACAAGTGGTCTAGGAACACCGAGGCAATGGGACTTCCAAAAGTATGTTTCTTTCCAATTACAATAAGCTACGTGAAGGACAATCCCCCCTCATTGGGATTAAGTAGCCTCACGTTTGCCTCTGTAACTGCCATAATCACTTCTCGTGTTGGTTCCTTACGTCCAGCTATATGACGGAGTCATAACACATCCAAACGCCATGAAATGGCGCTGGCGTCGCTTCTGGGTTAATATCACATCCTCTAATTGGGTATAACAGGGTCCATTTTCTCACCAAGCCTTTGGGAACATACATACTGTACAAGATATATCCGCCTTTCCAATTGAAATCTATTGGGCTTCCAAATTGCACCTGTTCTTATTCCAATGTAGTCAAAAGTGTAAAGTGACGTAATAACTAACAATACAATGATACAGTGAAAGTGGAAGTGTCATCATATCAATGCCAAAATAGCACCAAAAGAAATATTGTAGTTACATTCCTATAATTTCAGCACTAAGAAAATCCAAAATGAAGATTTTTTTAGTACTAAAATGCTTTAAACATACATTTAAATAAAAATTATGCAATTATATTGGTAATTTGATTTTGTTTTGGAACTATTACAATGACTTCTTAGTATGTATCTATCAATTAATTGCAATCATACTAAAAAACACTTAGTATCCAAATTTGATCATCTTCTTCCTAGTAATCTTCACTACCTCCTGTATCTAGTCCACTTCATCTCTTTCTAGCTTGAGTGTGAGAAAGAAGGTTGTGAGTGTGATTAAGGAGTTTGAAGATGTTTACATATGGAGGGGTTGTTCCTACTTTGTACTACTTCTTCTTCCTATCTACTTCTATGTATTTCAAGTTCTTTTAATTTAATCTATGTTTCTATCCAATCTGCCTCTAATATCTATTCAACTCCTAATTGATTCTATCTCCTCTATACAATCTACTTCTTATGATGTTGGCCTCTCCTAACTAAGCCTAATTTCTACTCCCTTCTTTTTGACATGGTTAAATTTGATTCACCAAAAAACCCCAAAATTAGCAAAAATTTGGATCATGAATCCACTGCCTAGATCTTTTGGGCTAGTTAGCCTTAGGCTTGTTGGCCCCAGACTTTTCAACCATGTTTTGGAAACTACACTTTGGATGTGAACACCAGGGGGGTTCAAAGCTCTATCGTTTGACAATGAAACTAAAAAATTTGACTCCTAAGGAATTCAAAACTTTGCCATTTGGTGACAAAACTATAGAATCCAATTATTAGGAGTTAAAAGCTCCACCATTTGGTGACTAAAACTATAGAATTTTCAGTTTCAACAAGGAATGAGTATGCCAATATGGTGTTACACAAGCTAGGTGGGAGATGTGAATACAACCTAGTTAGTAACTACCTCACTTATAGAAAGGACATTAGAGGCCCCTCTAAGTGGCATCACCAAGGTACAAAGGGGGGATTTCCTTCGGATTAATATTACATAACTTAAATCAATCTTTTTGAGCACAAAATTAGTAGGATAAGGACTAACAACCCATTTACAAAGACAAACAAGGAAAAAGGACTCCAAAGACCTTCACAAAACTTGGAAAAAACAACAATAGAGTAGAAATAATTCCAATAACATTGTTCAAGATTTGTGGCTAAAATGCCAAAATATCCAATACAAATTGGACCCCACGAATCCAAATACAAGAATGTTCAGAGTGTTTTGAGAAGAAAATAGGTACCCTTTTGTACTCATTCAGGGCACCCACTTTGTCATATGCACGGTCTAGGCGTAAGTATCCTTAATACAGAAATGTGCTAAGATAACACAAAATATCGTCCTAGGGAATTTTAGGTGTTATTACAAACTAAGGGGTTCCAATTATTTAGAAGGCCACCGGCCTGAATTTTCAAGTTTCTCGGAGGCTAGTGTGATTGGCCACCCTGATTTTCGGGTGTCTCCTTTTTGCTTTTTTGCTTTTTAATTTGAGTTTTAAACGGAGGGCAGGCTTGTTGCCATTTCATTCCATCCTAGCCCATTAGAGTGCATTTTGCTTATGTTCTTTTGCTTTCTTTAATTTGAGACCACTTAGATGGATATTTCTGGATCCGGCTATGTACATGAGTAAGATGTTCGCAAGAGGGTTGAGGTGTGAGGAAGACGGGTGAGGAGGAATCTGGATCTAAGTCAACCGGGTCTAACTGGTAGAGGACATTTGTGAGAGATCTGGATTTGTGAAAGAGGATTAGTGCACCGTGCCTTTGAATTGCTGTGTTGCAACTAGAATTTTTGGCTTTCCCCTGCTTATCTAAAAGTTGGAACGGAAACAAGTGATTAGAATTCGGATCCTGCTAGGAGGCAGAAGAAGACTAAAGATAGACAAAGCTAATGCAGTAAGGGGTAAATTGGATTTGATCCGGTCAGAGTATTAGTACTCAAGTGCGGAATGACATCTTGAACTTATCTAGGATCGGATTAGGGTTGAACCCAATTGCTATGGACCGGACCGAAAAAGGTCATGATGACCAATCAGGGGTCCTTGGACTATATAAAGGCTGGTCGTCCCCATTTTCACTCCTTTACTTCCCTCGAGTTTTGGAGCTGACCTTGAGCACTTTAACACCTTCATCTGTGCCAGAGCCATTGTGTGCATGGAAACTTCAGTATGAGTGCGTCAAAGTGCAGGAGAGGTCCAGCTTGTGTGGGCTGCAGGTTTTTGTTGTCTTCCAGTTGAGATCGGACGAGAGAAAGTGAGGAACGGGACGTGCGGCTAGGAGAGAGTGAGGTAGCAACCGGGAAGGGTCCAGCTAGCGAGTCCATGTCCACGCCTCAACTTTGCAAGAGCAGACCAGGAGCGCCCAGTTTCTCCTCCAAGATTAAACTGCGGAAAGTAGTTCCGGTCATCCTTTCCGAGGAACTGGCAAGGACCGAGCTCATGGACAAACCAACGTGATGGGCTGTGTAGGGTTGATAGATAAACCTTGGGGGTTTAGAGAAGAGCGGATGATGAGAGAGTTGAAGTGCAAAATGTCGAATCAGTTCGACAATACTGTCTGAGGGCGCCCAACCGAGTGGGAAGAAGAGAGGTGGAGAGAGGTCTACAACTTCCGATTAGGGGGTTCAAGCAAAGCGGCACAAAAGGCGGAGTCCATCCATGATAAGTTTTATGGAGAGCTAAGCAGCAAGGACGGATATGCGGTGGCGGATTGCATAAACAACCGGCACCTCCGCCTTCTCCAGTTCTTGATCCCGATCATCCACCCGGAGAAGCCAACAAGGGTGACAATGACCCTTGGCAACACCATTTTTGGTTCTCTGAGCGGGGAACAGAAGGTGAACTAGGCCTGAATCTTTTGCGATTTGGTGTCCCAGTTTGTAACGAGAATTGGAAAGAGTAGGGCCATTCCTTTGAGTCTCTACCTCTTTCACCTCTACTAGTGCAACCAACTCCTCATTGACACGGAGGAAAAGACGTGGAACATTCAGGAATCCATCCTGAAGTATGGAGAGTCGGGTTTGGATGACAAACCAAAGGTCGTATCCGGATTGGAATCCGAGATGGAAGAGGAAGATGAGGAGGAGCACCACAAGACAAGGAAGTGGATGAAGACAACGCCTCTTTATAAGAGAGGAATCCCTCTTACCAATTGGTCTATTCCTGAACAAGGACCGGAAGTGGAGATGCCGGAGGCCAAAGACCCAAATGATCCATTCAATCAGTTGACCGTCATCCTTTGCGGAATACAAATGGATTGAGAGATCAAGAAGAGGACCCTCACTAGTATCAGAGAGCTAGTGGGTGCGTCGGGAGACAGTAGGCTATTGGCTAAGGTAGCACCGCATATCTTCAATCCGGACGAGCACCGGAAGCAAGAGGCGGAGATTTGTCGGCTTTAGGAGGAAGTCGACACTTAGAAGGTGGAGATGGTCGCTGTCGCAGCACAAGGCAAGCAAATTCCTAGCTATACTACCAAAAACCACTTTAAAGTATAACAAAGTGACTCTAAAGATCAAACCCGCGAGATTTTGTGAAGTATCTAGCCTTATTTGGTTTCTAAGCATAGTCAGTACCAATATTTCTTCTTCCAGTTCTAATACCACAACCGGAAATACAACAACACCGATTTCATTGATCAACTCACATCCGCTCTTACTTCCATCCGATTTAGTTTTACCTTTGTTTCACCATTAGAGGATACGCCCCTTGCTTTTGAGAGTGGCAGGCTCGTCGCTCCTTCCGAAACTTATAGTGGCTGAAGACCCACTTCTCTATTCTCTATTTTCCTACACTAATCCAATCCGGTTTGATCCTTCACAGCAATCCAGAGAACTCTCCGGATCACCAGTCACACAAAGACCCCCGTACGATCCTCTCATACTACAACGACCTTAGCGAAGCCAGGCAGTTGCAAGTGAACCCGTTCGTTCCAACATCAACTAAAGTCCTTCCATTTGCCAACTAAGGCAGCGAGATCTCTTAGAAGATCGGACACTCAACCGGATTTCCCACCTAGGAGTTCTAGCGCAACTAAGGAATCCCTCCCTATCCGTCTAACCTAACAACGACTGTCTCGCTCGGAATCCTAAACCTTAGAGATGCTAAGGAACTGAAACCCACTCCCAACTCTTTCACAACCCGCTCACTTGTATATAAGATCAAAACAAAAACACCAAAAGGAGAAATCACACCCGCACAAGCATGCGCCTTCCTAACTCCTCACCACACAACCCTGCCACACACGGGAGAGACACGCAACAAGAGGCCAAGAGAAGACATACACAAAATTTGGGTGAAAAGACTCATAGCTCCCAAGCAGGGGCTGACTTATATACAACTTGATTACAAGGCAAAAAGGCCCCTGGAAATCCACACTGGACATCCGGGTCCGATCCTAACCGGCCAGACCGGGTCAACATCCAATTCAGTCCTAACTATCTTACAAAAATTACTTTCCTACCTATCTACCTACCTACTCTCCAACTCCCCACCTAACGTAGGACTCTTGGGTTCTGCGGGCAGTTGGTTGAAGACGTCAGTCAGGTTCCTGCTCCGCTCCCCGGCAGCGGGATCCGGAAGATCTGATCCTGGTAATGAATCCAGATGAATGGGTTGCTCAGGCCCAGGTTTTTGGTGACTTTTTCTTGTTTCGGGTGTTTGATCCTTGGACTCCCTCGAATTCAATCCTCCGGCTGGGAACGAACCTGGCAGCGAGAGGTTCGAAAGTGGAATCTCCAGGGAGTACATGGATCCATTCAGCTTCCGGCTGCTGATGTCCATCCGGTTTGTTGCCTCCCTTGCTGCTACCAATGACGCTTCCACCCAATCGGTGAAGTCGGTCAGGATCCGAACTATCCGGAACCTGGATACCTTCTTCTCCTCATGCACCCCTTTGTCAAACAATTCCGCCTTGACCGCGGTGGATCCGGACTCTTTGAGAGTGTCCTTCACTGATTCAGCTACTTTCCGGGTTGCTTCCGCCATTTTCCGGATTGCAGTTTTGTTCTCTTTGAGGGCTACCATGTTAGCCTTCAGAGTGTCAACTTCCTCCTGAAGTCGACAAATCTCTACTTCCTGCTTTCGGTGCTCATCCGGATTTGACAGATACTAGGCCACCTTACCCGGAAAGTCACTATTTGTTGGTGCACCCACCAGATCTCCGACACTAGCCAGAATCCTCCCCTTGACTTCCTAGTCCGCTCGTATTGCGCACAAAATCACAGTCAGCTGATTGAACGGGTCGGTCGAGTCTTTGGGATCCGGCATCTCCACATCTGGTCCCTGTTCTGGAGTCGATCGGTTGGTAGGAGGGGTTCCTCTCTTGCGAGGAGGCGTCGTCTTCATTTGCTTCCTCGTCCGGAGGTGCTTCTCCTCGTCTTCTTCTTCTGTCTCGGGTTCGGACCCGGTTTGCTCTTCCTGTTCGTCATCCAAACTCGACTCTCCGTACTTCAGGATAGACTCCTGAAGGTTCCACGTCTTCTCCTTCGTATCAATGAGGAATTGGTTGCGATGGTAGAGGTGGAAGAGATAGGGACTCAAAGGAGTGGCCCTACTCTTTTCGATCCTCGTCATCAACTGGGACACCAGATCGGAAAAGATCCGGGCCCTGTTCACCTTTCGTTCCCCGCTCAGGGAATCGAAAATCATGTTGCTGATGGTCATCGTCACCCTCGTCGGCTTCTTCGGGTGGATGATCGGAACCAGGAACTGGAGGAGATTGTGGTGCTGATCGCTCTTGCAATCCGCAACCGCTTATCCATCCTTGTTGCTTGGCTCTCCATGAAACTTGTCATGGATGAACTCGGCTTTCTGTCCCGCCACGCCGGAACCTCCCATCCGGAAGTTGAAAACTTCCCTCCACCTTTCTTCCTCCCATTCGGTCGAGTGGCCCCGAAGTGTGTTGTTGAACTCGTTTGACACCTTACACTTCAGCTCTTACACTTCAGCTCTTCCACCATCCGCTCCTCCCTAAACCCCCAAGGTTTATCCATCAACATGAGACAACCCATCGCGTTGAGATCCTCCATGAGCTTGGACCTCGCCGGTTCCTAAGTTAAGATGACCGGAACTACCTTCCGAAGCTTAACGTCGGAGGAGGAACTGGGCGCTCCCGGTCTGCTCTTACGCAGCTGAGGCATGGACACGGACGACTACTAGACCCTTACCGGTCGCTACCTTACTCTCTCCTAGCCGCACGTCTCGTTCTTCATTTCCTCTCGTTCGATCTCAACCGGAAAACAACACAAAACCTACAACCCACACAATCTCTACCTTTCCTACACCTTCTAACGTACCCGGCTTGAAGGGCACATACATACAATAGCTCTGGCGCAAACAAAGGCGTAAAAGGGCTCAAGGTCAGCTTCAGAACTTGAGGGAAGTAAAGGAATGAAAATGAGGACGACCAGCCTTTATATAGTCCCGGGACCCCTGGCAGGTCATCATGACCTTTTTCGGTCTGGTCCGGTCCATATCAATCCGGTTCAACCCTAATCCAATCTGAGGTAAGATCCGGATGAGATTCCACTTCTGAATACTAACGTTCTGACAAGATCAGATCCAGTTTTCTCCTTACTGGATTAGCATTGTCTATCTCCAGTTTCCTTTTGCCCCTCTAATAGGATCCAAATCCTAATTACCTATTCCGTTCTAGTATTTAGGTAAGTAAAGGAAAACCAAAAATCTGGTTGCGACAGTTGCCTTCAAAGAGGAGAAGACTGCAGTCCAAAAAATGGCGGACGCAACCCGGAAGGTGGCCGAAACGGTGAAGGCCACCCTCGGAGCATCCGGATCCGCCGTTGTCAAGGCGGAGTTATTTGACAAAGGTTTACACAAGGAGAAGAAAGTATCCGGTTCCCGGATAGTTTAGATCCTGACCGACTTTATCGATTGAGCGGAAGCGGCAATGGTGGCGCCAGGGAGGCAGCCGACCGGATGGACATCAGCAACCAGAAGCTGAACGGGGTCCATGTACTCCTGGGAGATCCAGCTTTTGGACCTCTCGCTGTCGGATTCATTTGCGATAGGAGAATCAAATCCGAGGAAGCCCAAGGAACGGACTTCCGAGTCAAAGAAGAATCAACAAAGGCATGGGCTTGGACAACCAGTTTATTTGGTTCATCGCCAAGATCAGATCTTTTGATTCCTGCTGCCGGGGAGTGGAGCAGGAACTTAACCAAAGTTTTCAACCAACTGCTCGCGGAACCCAAGATTTCTACACTGGTTGGAGGAGTTGCAGAGTAGGTAGGAATGTAATTTTTGTAAGATAGTTAGGACCGGATCAGATGTTGGTCCGGTTTGGTCTGTTAGAATTGAACCCAAAAGTTCCGCATGGATTTCCGGGGGCCTTTTTGCCTTGTAAAGTCAAGTTGTATATAAGCCAACCCCTACTTGGAAGCTGCAAGTCTTTTCACCCAAATTTTGTTTGTCTTCTCTTGGCTTCTTATTGTGTGTCTCTTCCGTGTGTGGCAGGGTTGTGTGGTAAGAAGTTAGGAAGGCGCATGTTGATTTGGGCGTGATTTCTCCCTTTGGTGTTCTTGTTTTGATCTTATGTGCAAGTGAGCGGGTTGTGAAAGAGACGGGAGTGGATTTCAATTCCTCAGCACTTCTAAGGTTTAGGTTTCCGAGCGAGACAGCCGTTGTTAGGTTAGGCGGATAGGGAGGGATTCTTTAGTCACGCTAGAACTCCTAGGTGGGAAACTTGGTTGAGTGTCTAATCTCCTGAGAGATCTCGCTGCCCTAGTTGGTGAACGGAAGAGCTTTAGTTGATGTTGGAACAAACGGATACACTTGTAACCGCCTGACTTCATACAGACGGAACTTGACGCTAAAGTCATTGTAGTATGAGAGGATCGTACGGGGGGTCTTTTTGTAACTAGTGATCCGGAGAATTCTTTGGGCTGCTGTAAAGGATCAAACTGGATCCGGATTAGTGTAGGAGATTGGAGGATAGGAAAGTGGGTCTTTAGGTACTATAAGTCACGGAAGGAGTGGCGGGCCTGCCACTCTCCAAAGCAAGCGGCAAACCCTCTGATGGTGAAACAAAAATAAAACTAAACCGGATGAGAATAAGAGTGAATAGGAGTTGATCAGACCGGATCGGATAGTTGGCTCGATTGAGAAAGAGGAAGAAAGTCTGATTGTAGTTTTCGGTGTTGTTGTGTTTTTGGTTGTGGTATTAGGACCAGAAGAGCAAATATGGATACTAACGGAGCTTAGAGATCAAATAAGGCTAGATACTTCACTGAATCTTGCGGGTTTGATCTTTAGAGTCACTTTGTTATGCTTTAGAGTGGTTTTGGGGAGTATAATTGAGAATTTGCTTGCCATGTGTTGCGACAGACAAAAATCTGGCGTCGCTACCGGGGATTCTAAAGCTATCAACTTTGTTTTGATCTCTACTAGCTAAAGTCAATAGTTGTTTTGACTTCCGTGTTGTTAGAATTTTGGTTTTCAACAGAGAGAAAGAGGGAAACCGGATCTTGTACTCATGAGAAGAAGGACAAGAAGTGAGAGAAGATTGAGAAAGAATCAGCGTGGAAAATCTTCTAGACTAGGTCTTAGTGATCCGGATATTTCAGAATCGGAAGACCAACCCATTTTTGTACCTGCACCTGGAGAAAGAAATGAGAGTCCGAGATCGAAGAATACACCTCCAACTTCTGAGCGAGTGTCGGAACCGGAAGTGGAAGAGCCATTGCCAAAAGGAGACAGAATGACCCGGTTGAGGTACAAGCGCTTCCAAGGAGACGGAAGCCATGATGCAGATGAGTGGTTCTGTGAGTTTCAGTCGACCGCACTTGCCAATCAAGAGAATGAGACTGCCCAACGAAGGATCTTTCAAGGATTGCTAAAGGGGGAAGCTCTCAAGTGGTACCAAGACATTTCGGAGTTGACCCGGAATAATTGGGATCAATTGAGAACGGACTTCCTACAAGCTTTCCGGGAAGTAGTTGGGGAGGCCAGAGCATTGGGTTGGTTGAATACACTCACAATGAAGTCAACCAAATCCATGCAAAAGTATGGACAGAGGATAAAAGTGCTCATGCAGAAGTTGACTATGGAGATTGCTTATGGTCTGCAGGTGGAGTGGTACGTGGCTGGATTACCCGAATCTATGGGATTCCTGATCCGATAAACAAGACCAAGGATGCTTAGGGAGGCCATGGATGCTGCAATCAACTACAAAAACTTAGCACAGTCACTTCGGAAGTCTTTGAAGAGAAGCGAGAGGAAAGAAAAGGAGAAGAGCAAGAGGAGTGACCGGAAGTCAAAGCATTGTAAGAAGGTTTTGGATTCGGAGAGCAATTCCGAGTCATCTGGATCAAAAATTTTCGATCCCAATTTGTCAAGTTTGGAGGAGGACTGGAGCACGTCGCCTCCCCGACGATTGTCCAAGAGGGGTTGGAGAGAGAAGACCATTGTTAAAGTCAAGACAGAGGATCCGGTTTCAAAGAAGTTTATGAAGAAGATCCAAGAATCTCTGGAGGCAATCAAGGTCAACCTTGCTGAGAATCAAAGACCAAGACGGATCGTCCCGACTTTCCAAGCCAACTTCTGGTGCGGAAGATGTAGAGAACCGGGTCACTATTCGAGCGAATGCCAAAAAGCAGCCCCAAAACAAGTTCACTATGTGTATCCAGAAGAAGAGATCTACTACACTATGGCAGCCGAGGAAGAGGAAGAAGTCTACCAGGTTCAACCAACTTACGGGAGAGGAAAAGGTATTGCTGTTCCAATCCATTCTTATGCCTTGAACCGGAACTTTTTACCTGGACCTAGTCAAGGCGCAACGATGCAGCCACCTATGCGCGTATTTAGATATCCGGATAGACAAGTGGTGATTTGTTATTGTTGCGGAGAACCAGAACACTATGCTAGTAGTTGTCCTGACAAGGGACAAGGGCAAGGTGCACCACGGATTCTACCGTGCCAAAATTGCGAAGAATACGGACATACTGAGCAAGATTGCTCAAAACCAATGCAATCGCGGTCGGTTTACAAGCAAGTGCAAATTCTTCCAAAGGAGCAAACCGCACTAAACTACGATCACTCAGTCGGAACGGAGAATCTAGAAAAGTGATGATGTGAGGTGGAGCTGCCAGTGGGAGCGGAGAGCGTGGTCAACCGAGTATCCACCCGCAGTTCCATCAGGAACCAAACCGGACGGTCTATCAAGAGAAGCAAGTGGAAATCAAAAAGGAAATCAGAATCAAATAGCGATTTGGATCCGCTTCCTCAAGAGCAGAGACCAGAACCGGAGGTAGAACATTCGAAGGAAGGAGTAGACCGTAATTGGATTCCGATGGATATCAATGCAAAGATCTGAAGGGAAATCTTTGGACCGGATATCGTGTGGAACCAGAAGACGGTTACTTTTAGTATTGCCCCAGTGATCATTAATCCGGATGTGAGTACCCACAAGTATACCATCATCCAGGATATTAAGGATCAGAAGGCAAATGTGACTATCGGACAACTTGTGCATGACAATGTGATGTACCAAAAGCTAATCCGAGACGTCTGGACACAAAAACGGAAGAAGAAGGTGAAACTACCAGCGGTGGCAGTTAACTTTTCTCAACCGGAAGATGTCGGAGCTCCAGAAGCCACTATGGAGATAGAAGGATGTGCGATTCCCAAGGTTCCCATTGATGGCGGATCGGAAGTTAACCTGATGCTGGAAGACACAACATTTGACTTGGGATTCATCACAGTCAAAGCCACGGAACAAGTTCTTTGGATGGCGGACCAATCTTGAGTACATCCGGTTGGTAGACTTTCACAAGTGCCAACCTGGATTGGAGGAAAAGACTATTTGTGAACTACGTCATCATCCATGTTCATAAAGGTAGACCCTTTCTGATGCTACTCGGAAGACCTTGATTATATTCTGCCCGGGTGCTTGTGGATTGGGGAGCCAAGGTGATGGTGGTAGGGAAACCTTCCACCCGGATTCCCTGGGCCACGGAGAAATATTTGAGAGAGACCAGCAACTCGGATGGCTACACAACGGACTGGTCAGATTTGGAAGACTCCACCGCAAGCTATTATGTAGATCCGTTTGAGCACCAATCCGAGGCAAATTATGGGTTCTCTGATGCTGTATTAGAGCATGAGCCGGGAGAAATCTAAGAGGCCCTGTTGGAAGATCGATCCTTAGGGAAGTCGAGTGTTTCGCTCAGCAAATCAGGAGCGGAAATCTTCCGACGAGTGAAAGTGAGACAAGAGAATTTGGTTGGAAAAATTTAGCTTCTTTTTTGGAACAAGTGTACACGGAAAAAGTCAAATTGGTTGTCTCACCCACTGATTATGAGAAGGAGAGTATTGGACCCGACAAGAGTTTCTATCTTAATAAACTCTTCAAGGTGTGGGAGTACAAAATGTCAAACTCTGGAAATCCGGATTAGTTTAGGAATAGATTAGTGAGATTTTTCAAAATTTTTGAATACTGAAGTAGTAATCCGGAGCAATTAGCCAAATCAGGAAATTGGAGAAATTCCGGCCTAGCAAAGACTGTAAAATGGGTAACGAACGGATTTTAACGGGATCCATAATCTGGAAGGTAACACGGATTCTGGAAACCTATGACCTAGGTTCCGGCCTAGGAACTAGGGTTCCGTTTGCAAAAGGGGGCGCATTTATGGGCCATTCCAAAGGATGTCGGTCGCTGGCCGGCTAATAAAGCCCGTTCTTCTCCATTTCTTCTCTCTCTTTCTTCCGTTCGAGGAGGCGTGTGTTCTTGCAGGTTTGGAAAGTGCGTTAGTTGAGTGAAAGAGTGGTGAGTTAGGATCGGATAAGGAGAGAAGGAGAAGAGGGTGTCGATTGCACCGGATTAGTAGAATTCTGTTGGCATAGATGGAGGAATCTCGCAGATCGGCAATTACGGCCAAGTGGCTCAATCCGGTCGTACTTGCGGATCCGAAGGCGCGGATGCTTTTGGAAGGCGATCTGGACAGCATGGGATGTGCGAGGTGCTGCACAAGCTATGGAATCTGAAGGACGAGGCAATGATCCACAAAGTCGTGACTGGAGCTCCGAATCAGTTTGAGTTGACGGAGCGAGGGAAGTCGGCAAAGTGGACCGAGGAGAAGTGGACGGAAGTCTACTCATTTCGGAAGGTAGGTTCCGGTTATGCCTTGAGGAATGACGGTTACGTTCAAGGGAAGTTCCGGAATCTATCTTATCCGAAGGAAGGTTTTGCGATCCACAATTGCATTGACCTAAGGTTGAAGCAGGTGTTGGAGTTTTTGGTTCTAATCCTATATCCGGAGAAGCTGACCCAGCTCACTAGCACGTTGGGCAACACAATTTTTGGAGCAATGGAGGACAGGCCAGTACACTGAGGGAGAATATTGAAGGCCGTGGTGCAGAAACTGGCGGACAGTGTGCAAAGGGCCAAGTCCAGCCCAATCAGCACCTACTTCTTCCACCTTTACTACCACAACGGGATCGTGAGCGAGCAGGAAACCAAGGACTACAAGATCGCCAAGGAGATGCTGAAGTACAGCCTGTCTCCGGATCCGGAGAAGCAAGCCAAAGAAGCAGTTCCGGAAGTGATGCCGCAAAAGACGGAGAGGGCGGAAAGTTTGTGGCAGAAGTTGATCGACCCAAACTCAAGACGGAAGTAGTAAGTTCCGAAAATGGAGGAACTGGGTCGGACCTTTGCAGATCTAGGGGGGAACGAGTTGTTTGATTTTGGAGTGGAGTGGTTCTAGGAGGCAAGGTAACGGTACGAGGACTTGGCTGACTTCGTATGCGCAGTATCGGACGAATTGAAGGTGGAGCCGGACGAGATTATGGGCGAGATTAGAAAGCGTCTTGATCCAACCCTACTTAGTAGGAAGGAGGAGCAGATCCGGAAACTAGAAGAGGAGAAGATCTAACTCAAGACCAGTTTGGGTGTTGCGGAGGAAGCCCTAAAGTTTGCATCCAAGAAGGAGTCGGATGCGATGCATGTAGTGAGGACACTGACGGAGTTGGTGGGGCAGCCCGCGGATCAAATCACACACGCCTGGCTCTTCAATGATAAGTTAGTTCAAGAGGGCATAGTGACCGGAAGCATGATCCTCAAGATCCTAGTGGATTATGAGATCAAGATGGAGAACGTGTTGGTAGAGATGAGGAAGCTGTTGGGGTTTCTTGATCCAATAGTCATGGACTTCACCAAATTTCCAGAAATTCAGAGTGTGTAGTTGTGGAGGACTCCTGCCAAACCGATCTCCGTCGAAAGGACCCCCATATCGGAACAAGGTCTTCAAGTTTTGTTGAAGGAATGTTACGGCTCAAGTTGCAAGTCAGTCGGGGCCGTCACAAAGGAGGGGGAGGTTAACCGCGGAAGTTGCTAAGAAGGGTCTAGATGCTTCGGTTGTTCAGAAAGCTCTAGTGCAGACGGTCCTTATCACGTTTCCCACACGCACGGCAACGGCACTAGAGGGGATTGTAGGGCCGAAGGTCATGGCTTCTCCGGTTCGGACGGATTTGACGAACCGGATGCCTGTGATTGAGAATCCAGCCCGGACACATCCGGATGGCTTCACCCACATGGAGGGAGCATCCAAGGAAGAGGAGGAAGGCGATGACGAGGATCTGGTTGGAGCTTCATTGGAGCAACCCATTGAGATGGAGTTGGATAGGGAATTAGTCCTATCTGATGACAAGGAAATTGAAGTCACGACAACTTCGCTGGTCCGGCGCCCAATCCAGACCAAGGTAAGTGTCCGAAACACCCCCACAAAGACGACAAGAGCAATGCAAGGCGGTGGCAGTTCAAAGAAGCCGCGGAAGAAGTAGCTAGTTAGGAGGTTTTGATTTTTGATTAGGATTTGAACTCTAGTTGAACTCCGGAACAAGTTTTCCACGCTTGGGACCCTGGTTCTGGATTTATTTTTAGAATGAGCCGGTAATGGACTTTCCGGGTAATTCAGGTGGTTCTCTGATTGGTAGCTTGGATTTCCGGGGTGCTTTTTGGCTTTTAGGTGTTGGCTTTTTTATGGGTTTTTAAGGGCTGGCAAGCTTGTTGTATTGGAATTCCCTCCTAGCAAATTTTCATTAGTATTCCGTTCCTTTCTTTTAATCTAAGTGCTGAGTGAGCTTGTGGATTTTCATCTTTATGTTCAAGTGTTGGTCTGAATACTTGTGACTGTACTAGAGTGTGAAGGAAGACGGGTGACGAGGAATCCAGATCTTGGGCAGTTGGTTCCATTTGAAAGGTACATTTGACACAGTGTTAGATTTTTGACTAAGTGGAAGTGCACAGTGCCTTTAAACTACCGTAACAGTGATCCGGTTGATTGAGTAGCGAAAGCGAGTCCAGTTGTCAACCCGTGCAGAGGTAAGCGCCCGCCCAAAGGAAGTTGCCACTCTCTCGGAAGGTCTGCCAACCTCAGAACGGTCTAGCACTTAACAAACCATCCCCGGTAGGTTCCGGTTTAGGGTGATCTGTCGTTGTAATAAGAAGTGGATCGAGTCCTAAGTGACCTGCTTTCCGGATTGGGTGTCAAGGAAGTTGTGAGGATCCGGATCTTCTTTCCCTGTTGCAACTCCTTTAAATATTTGGGTGTGTATTTGTGTTTGTCAAGTTTAGTGAGTGTGAGAACCAAAGTGTTGAAGTCCCTACCCCTTGAAAGATCAAAGTGGGCCCTCTGAGGGTGAAACAGAGGTGAAAGAAACCATATAGATTTGAAAGTAGAAATTGGATTCCGGGTTGAACCGGATTCAGATAGAATTCCGGATAGTGGGAAGTTCCGGAAAGAAGTGAATAGGTGATTGGATTGAGGAGAAAAGAGAATCCGAAAACTTGGAATGTGCAACATCATCTTGGAATTCCCTGGAACAATAACTCGTGTCATTTTAGCACAACATTGTAGCTAAAGATACTTACGCCTAGATTGCGAGTACGACAGAAGGATACAGAGAAATCCGGTTATATTTAACTTTTGAAGGAGTACCTCGATGTTTTTGCTTGGGAGCCATCTGACTTGAAGGGAATTCCCCCTCATGTAGGAGAGCATTGCATTGACTTGATGGAAGGATCCATTCCGGTCCGACAGCGACAGTATCGACTCAATTCCAAATATTCTTCGATGGTCAAGGAGGAAATTGATTGACTGTTGGAGGCGGGATTCATCTATCCGGTCCACAACTCCGAATGGGTTTTCCCCATTGTGGTTGTTCCAAAGAAGGACTATTTTCCTCTTCCGTTCACTGACATTCTTTTGGACCACGTTGTTGGACATGAGTGCTACAGTTTTTTGGATGGATTTTCCGGTTATAACCAGGTATCCATCCGATGGTGCAATCAGCTGAAGACGACGTTCACAATGGAGTGGGGGACTTACGCCTTCACCCGGATGCCGTTTGGTCTGTGTAATGCACCCGGAACATTTCAGCAATTCATGATGGACATCTTCAAAGACTTCCTTTGGCATTTCATTGAGGTGTTCATAGACAACTTTGCAGTTTTTAGCGACCAAAAAAGTCATCTTGAGTGTTTGAAGAAGATATTCCAAAAATGCTGAGAGACCAGTTGAAACTACACCCGGAAAAATGTTTTTCTGGAATGGGATCCGGAATTCCTCTCGGTCATGTGGTAAGCCAAACCGGATTGTAGGCGGACCTGGAGAAGGTGAGAGTGATGTTCTCCCTGTTATCTCCAACCAGCGTAAAAGAAGTCCGTCGATTTCTTGGATGTGTGGGCTACTATAGACGGTTCATTGAGGGATATGCCAAGAGGGCTATTCCACTTACGGAACTTCTCAAGAAAAATACAAAATTTGTTTGGACCGGAAGGAGACAGCAAGCCTTCAAAGATTTGAAGACCCAGTTGGCTAAAGCTCCGATCTTGTCAGTTCCCGATTGGACCAAGGAGTTTCATGTTATTATTAATGCATCCGGTTGGTGTTTGGGGTCCATTATGTGGCAATTCAATGCAGAGAAGCAGGAGAACCCAATTTAGTATGCGAGCAGACAAATGAGTTTGGAGGAGCGGAATTATACGACCACAGAACGGGAAGCGCTAGCAATGGTGTATTCCTATAAGAAGTTCCAACATTATTTACTGGGATACAAGGTAATTTTTCACATGGATCATGATTTTTTGAAATACCTGTGAACAAACCGGATTTGTCAGGCCGGATTCCTAGATGGATTTTGCTCTTACAAGAGTTTGGTTATGAAGTTGAAGTCAAGCCTAGAAAAGCATACATTAATGTGGATTACCTCTCCAGGCAGAGAGGACAGAAATCCATTGCAAATATTTCTGCCGAGTTTCCGGATGAATTTCCAAATCCGATGGCAGATCCGGTAGTGATAGAAACTTTAGATTCTCCTTTGGCCGAGGTCTTTTACCTCAACAATGAGTCTATTTTAGAGTATCAGGACATCATAGATTACTTAGTGAAGTCTAGATATCCGGAACAGATGAGTCACGAAGAAAAAGAAATTTTCCAAAGGAAAGTGGCTCCTTATACTTTCATTAGAGGAGTTCTTTTTAAGTTAAGAATGGATGACGTTCTCAAGCGATGTCTAGAACCTCCGGAATGGAAGAAAGTAATCCAAACTCTTCATGTTGGAAGTTCAGGAGGGCATTTTGCCTTTGTAAGTATAGTAAATTGGATCCGATCAACCGGATACTGGTGGCCGTATTTACACCAAGATGAAAGGAATTTTGTTCGGAGTTGTGATCAATATCAGCGGATAGGAGCACCATTCTTCCGGAATCACTAGCCACTAACACCTATCATTCCTCTAGCACCATTTGAGAAATGGGAGATAGACTTTATTGGATCCATCTTTTTGGTCAGTGGACAGAAGAAGAGGTACACTATTCTAGCCATGGATTATGCGACCAAATGAATGGAGGCCAAAGTAACACGAAAGAATGATGCGGAGACTGTCGCAGCACAGGGCAAGCAAATTCCCAATTATACTACCAAAAACCATTCTAAAGCATTATAAAATGACTTTTATGATTAAACCCGCGAGATTTTGTGAAGTATCTAGCCTTATTTGGTCTCTAAGCTCAGTCAGTATCTATGTTTCTTCTTTTGGTCCTAACACCACAACCGAAAACACAACAACAACAAAAACTACAATCAGACCCTCTTCTCCTTTTCTGATCTAGCCAATTATCCGATCCGGTCTGATCAACTCCTATTCACTCTTACTCTCATCTGGTTAAGTTTTACCTCTATTTCACCATCAGAGGATTCGCCGCTTGCTTTTGAGAGTAGCAGGCCTGCCACTTCTTCCGTGACTTATAATGGTTGAAGACCCATTTTTCTACTCTCCAGTCTCTTACACTAATTCGGATCCGATTTGATCCTTCACAGCAATCCAAAGAATTCTCTGGACTACCGGTCACACAAAGATCGCCCGTATAATCCGCTCATACTACAACAACCTTAGCGTCAGGTTTCATCTGTACGAAGTCAGGCAGTTACAAGTATACCCGTCTGTTCCAACATCAACTAAAGCTCTTCCGTTTACCAACTAGGGCATTGAGATCTCTCAGGAGATCGGACACTCAACCGGATTTCCCATCCAGGAGTTCTAGCGCAACTAAGGAATCCCTTCCTATCCGCCTAGCCTAACAACAGCTATCTCGCCCGGAAACCTAAATCTTAGAAGTGCTAAAGAACTGGAATCCACTCCCAACTCTTTTATAACCCGCTCACTTGCACATAAGATCAAAACAAGAACCCCAAAAGGAGAAATCACACCTAGACCAACATGCACCTTCCTAACTTCTCACCACACAACCCTACCATACACGGGAGAGACACACAACAAGAAGCCAAGAGAAGACACTGTCAAAGTATGCAAACTCAAAATTGTAGAAATAGATTAGAATAGGATTAGGATAGAGTCAAAGTTTTCAATTGTTTTGGTAAAACATAGAGAATCCAGTTCAGTTATAGAAAACTGTAGAATAGTAATTTCTGGATTACTCAAGATTGTTACCAGTGTTATTCCATTACATGGAAGAAGGATCCGGAATCCGGATCCTTCACCAATATGCAATCCAGATTGGTATGGAATTCGGATGGAATCCGGATTGGTATGGAATCCGGATTTGTATGGAATCCGGATAGAATCCGGATTGGTATGGAATCCGGATGGAATCCGGATTTGGCAACTAGGAGAGTTCCAAATGAAGGGAACTTTGTTGAAGACAAGTTCGAAGTCCGGATAAGTTTCCAGTTGATCAGATGGGAGCCTTGACTAATCTAGTCAGTACTCATTCAAAAGACTTCACCAATATGCAACAACATTCGCCAAGGAGGAAGCAGTGCGAAGAAGGCGCAAAAGGCGAAGTAGTTAGTTAGGTTGTTTTTAATTAGGATTTGAATTTGAATCCGAAATGGGTTTTCCATGCGTGGGGCCTCGATTCCGGATTTTTAGGAATTCCGGATTTCTAGGAAATCCGGATTTTTAGGGATAGTTGAGGCTTGGACTTTCCGGGTGTCTCGGACGGTTCCCTGATTGGCTATCCGGATTTCCGGGGGGGGGGGGTTTGGCTTTTAGGGTGTTGACTTTGGTTTTGATTTGGGTTTCTAAGGGCGGACAAGTTAGTTGCCCTTCATTCCCTCCTAGTTGATATTCATTTGTATTTCATTCCCTTTTCAAAATCTAAGCCCTCGGGTATGCAGTTTGGCTTTATTAGTGTATCCGGATTGCGTGGACTTGTGGTCTGGGTATTGGAAGGAAAGGACGGGTGAGGAGGAATCCGGATTTAGGAGAATACGGTCTAAGTCGAGAGTGTGCTATTGTAATGTTGTTGGATTGTTGACTTAGGAGCTGCGCACTGTGTCTTTAAATTACTACTAGAGTAGTCCGGATCTAAGTAGCGGGGAAGCGAGTCCGATTGTCCAGCCGTGCGAAGGTAAGCGCCCGCTTGAGGAAGTTTCCACCTGTCCGGAAGATCTGCCAACCTTAGAATTCATTCAACCTCTAGAAAGATCACACCCCCTTATACTTGACTCTGAGATCTGTCATTGTAGTTAGGGAGAGTGAAGAATTCCTGAGTGACCTGCTTTCCGGATTTACCATCCGGAAGCTGTGAGGATCCGGATATTCTCGTCTTGCTGCAACCTTTTGAGTACTTGGGTGTTTTTATTTGTGTTTGTTAGAATTGTAGGAGAACAACGAGTGGTGAGTCCCTACCCCTCTACAAGACCAATAGTGGACCCCCTGATGGTAAAACAGGGGTACAAAAAACCAGAGTGTGACTAGACAAAACCAGAATCCGGACAAGGAAGGATTCCGGATTGGATTCCGGATTGGATTCCGGAAAGTAGTAGCATCCGAAAGAGAGTGAATTGATGAGACGGATCGCTTGGGTGTGTTTTGGAAGAGATCCGGATATCCTTAGTTTGCAATAACATCTGGAAATCCTTGGGACGATAACTTGTGTCATTTTAGCACAACATTGTGGCTAAAGATACTTACACCTAGAATGTGCGTACGACAGACACAAACAAAATTTTGGCAGAAAGACTTCCAACTCTCAAGCAGGGGCTGATTCATATACAACTTGATTTACAAAGGCAAAAAAGCCCCTAGAAATTCGCGCGGAACTTCCGAGTCAGATCCTAAACGGCCAGACCGGACCAACATTAGGGCCAGTCCTAACTATCTTACAAGAATTTCATTTCTACCTACCTACTCTGCAACTCCCCCACCCAGTATAGGACTTTTGGGTTCCGCGGGCAGTTGGTTGAAAACCTTGGTCAAATTTGTGCTTTGCTTTCCGGCAACAAGATCCAGAAGATCAGATCTTGGCGATGAATCCAAATGAATCGGCTGTCCAGACCCAGACCTCCATTGGCTCTTCTTTGACTTGGGAGTCCGATCCTTGGGCTCCCTCGGATTTGATCCTCTTGTTGCAAACAAATCCGGCAGCCAGAAGTCCAAAAGCTAGATCTCCCGGGAGTACATGGACCCATTTAGCTTCTGGCTACTAATGTCCATCCGGTTGGCTGCCACCATTGGCGCTTCCACCTGATTGGTAAAGGCGGTCAGAATCCGAACTATCCAGGAATCAGATACTTTCTTCTCTTCATGTACTCCTTTGTCGAATAATTTTGCCTTGACAGCGGCGGATCCAGACTCTCCAAAGGTGGCCTTCACCATCTCGGCCACCTTCTCGGTTGCGTCCGCCATTTCCCGGACTGCGGTCTTGTCCTCTTTGAAGGCGACTATCTCTGCCTTCAAAGTGTTGACTTCCTCCTGAAGCCGACAAATCTCTGCCTCCTGCTTCCAGTGCTCATTCGGATTGAAGATGTACTATGCCGCCTTACCTGGTAGCCTACTGTCTCCCTGCGCACCCACCAGCTCTCCGATACTAGCGAGGATTTTCTTCTTGATCTCCCAATTTGCTTGGTTTCCGCAAAGAATAACGATGAGCTGATTGAATGGATCATTCGGGTCTTCAACCTTTGGTATCTCCATTTCCGGTCCCTATTCAAGAGTAGACCGGTTGGTAGGAGGGGTTCCTCTCTTGTGAAGAGGCGTCATCTTCATCCGCTTTTTCATCCTGAGGTGCTCCTCCTCATTTTCTTCTTCCGTCTCGGGTTCGGATCCGGTTATGTCCTTTGGTTTGTCATCCAAACCCGACTCTCCATACTTCAGGATGGATTCTTGAATGTTCCACGTCTTCTCCTCCGTGTCGGTGAGGAGTTGGTTGTGCTAGTAGAGGTGAAAGACATAGGGACTCAAAGGAGTGGCCCTACTCTTTCCAACCCACGTCACAAGCTGGGACACCAGATCGCAAAAGATTTGGGCCTAGTTCACCTTTCATTCCCCGCTTAGGGAACCAAAAATGGTGTTGCCGATGGTCATCGTCACCCTCGTTGGCTTCTCCGGGTGGATGATCAAAACCAGGAACTGGAGAAGGTGGAGGTGCCAATCGCTTTTGCAATCCGCGACCGCGTATCCGTCCTTGTTGCTCGGCTCTCCATGAAACTTGTCATGGATGAACTCTGCCCTCCGTCCCGCCATGCCGAAACCTCCTAACTGGAAGTTGTAGACTTCCCTCCACCTCTCTTCTTCCCACTTGGTTGGGTGCCCCTGGATAGTGTTGTCGAGCTAATTTGACAGTTTCCCCTTGAGCTCTCTCACCATCCGCTCCTCCTTAAACCCCCAGGATTTATCCATCAACACCAGACAGCCCATCGTGTTGAGATCCTCCATGAGCTCAATCCTCGCCGGTTCCTTGAAGGAATGACCGGAACTACTTTTCAGAGCTTAATCTTGGAGGAGGAACTGGGCTCTCCCGGTTTGTTCTTGCAAAGTTGAGGCGTGGACATGGACTTGCTAGCTGAATCCTTCCCGGTCGCTACCTCACTCTCTCGTAGCCGCACGTCTCGTTCCTCGCTTTGTCTCGTCCGATCTCAATCGGAAGACAACACAAATCTGCAGCCCACACAAGTTCGACCTCTCCTGCACTCTAACGCACCCGCCTTGAAGTTTCCACTCACATAACAGCTCTGTCACAGACAAAGGCGTTAAAGGGCTCAAGGTCAGCTCCAAAACTCGAGGGAAGTAAAGGAGTGAAAATGAGAACGACTAGCCTTTATATAGTCCTACGACCTCTGATTGGTCATCATGACCTATTCCGGTCCGGTCCATAGCAATCCGGTTCAACCCTAATCCAATCCGAGATAAGTTCCGGATGTGATTCCGCTCTTGAGTACTAATACTCTGACTGTATCAAATCCAGTTTATCCCTTACTGCATTAGCATTGTCTATCTTCAGTCTTCTTCTGCCTCCTAGCAGGATCTGGATCCTAATTACTTGTTTTCATTCCAACTTTTAGATAAGCAAAGGAAAACCAAAAATTCTGGGTGCAACATTATTCCTTCTTCATCTGTGAGCGTCCTCGCAAACATTATTTGGAGTCCTCTGAAGAAGTAGCAGCGATATACTTTCTTATCCTTTATCCGTTCACACAAGTGTCAAGCCACTGACCTTGTAGATTTTCCAATTGCAGGGATCCGTTATAGAAAACTTGGTTGACTCGGAAAGGTCCCATCCATTGGGTTTGCAGTTTACCTGGAAAATCCTTGTGACGGTTGTCATAGAGGAGAATTAGTCCTCCTCCTTGGATTCCGTAATCGGCTGGAAGTTTCTGGTCGTAGTCTTCCTTGTGCTTATTCTCCACTTCCAGGGTTCTCTCCAAGGGCGAATTCCAGATCTCCTCTAGTTCTGCAATGACAAGGAGTCGGGAAAGCGTATCCTTTCTTGACTCCACACTTTGAGCTGCCATGACTCGGAAAGTTTCCACGTCCAACTCCACTCTATGGATTGTCTTCTGACCAAAGATCAAAAAGTACGATGTCTTTTTGATTGTGGTTTTCTCTGTGGTGTTGTACGGGTGGACTGCTGAAGGTAGTTTCAGGTCCCAATCCATCTTGTGAGCGGAAACCATCTTGTTCAAGATCTTACCAACAATTTTGTTTGCCCGCTCCGTCAATTTGTTCGCTTTAGGATTGTAAAGAGTCGTCTTCTGGTGCTTGATAAGGTACTTGGTTGTTAGGTCAATAATGATGTTGTCGTACGCGCAATTTAGGCGTAAGTATCCTTAACACAAAAATGTGCTAAGATAACATGAAATATCGTCCCAGGGAATTTCTGGATTATATGTAGCATATTCTAGCTATCCGGCTTTTCTTTCTTTCTTTCTTCTCACCAACTTACCATTTTCCGAATACTTTCACAGTCGGGGACACAAACCCGAAACCTAATCTATTCGGAATCTGGTTTACGTCTCTTCTTCCAATCCGGTTTTTGACACCTCTGTTTTACCTTAAGAGGGTCCACTAGTTCATCCTTTGAGAGGTAGGGACTTCACCACTTTGGTTCTTCTACAATTCTAACAAACACAAACAAAAACACCCAAGTATTCAAGATGTTGCAACAAGACAAAAAGATTCGGATCCTCACAACTTCCGGATGGTGATTCCGGACAGCAGGTCACTTAGGAATACTTCACCCTCCCTTATTACAATGACAGATCTCAGAGCCCGGAACAAATATGGGGGTGTAATCTTTCTAGATGTTAGATGAATTCTGAGGTTGGCAGATCTTCCAAAAAGGTGGGGGCTTCTTTGGACGAGCGCTTACCTTCGCACGGCAACAACAATCAGACTCGCTTCCCCGCTACTCTGTGATCCGGACTACTCTTCTGGTAATTTAAAGACACTGTATGCAACTCCTAAGTCAACAATCCAACAACATTACAATAGTACACTCTCGATCAGACCGCATTCTCCTAAATCTGGATTCCTCCTCATTTATCTTTTCCTTCTAATATCCAGACTATAAATCAACACAATCAGGATATACCGATAGAGCCAAAATACACACTCGAGGGCTCAGATTTCAAAAAAAAGGGAATGAAATACAATTGAATATCAACTAGGAGGGAATGAGGGGCAATCAACTTGCCATGCCTTAAAAACCCAAAACAAAACCAAAGTCAACACCCTAAAAGTAAAAAAGGGCTCCCCACAAACCGGGGCAACCGCACACACTAAGAAAATCCCAAATAAACCGGAAAGTCCTTATTCCTAAATTTCCAGAAATTGGGCCCATGCTTGGAATCCGGTTCCGGAACTAAACTATCTAAATTCTAATCCACCTTTTACAAATAGTTCCCTTGTAACTACTAGTCCACCCGGGATTTTTTTGAACTTTCGGCCCCCTATTTGGTTGCCGGCTTACCGGAACTCTTCGTTGGCGTCATCTTGGCGGCTCGGGGCGGGTTCTGACGGGTCGCAGGAGACGTCTCCTCCTCCTCCGTATCCTCCTCAGACTTTGATCCTGACTCGAATTCACCAGATTCGGAGTCTTCAATCTGCTGTTTCACCGGCTTCTTACCTTCCGGTTTCCGCTTCTCAGACTTCCAGAGTTTCAGTTGCTTCTCGGGCCCCACAATCTCAAGTTCTTCATCCGGATCCGTGACCTCGGCCTGCACTATTTCCGTCCGCTTCTTCAACCGGGTTTCCAGCTTGGTTTCCGATCTCCCTTTTAGAGCCGGATCTCCCAAATCAATCAATTCTCCACCCTGTGCTAGTGACGCCTGCCACATGTGAGGGAATCCCTCCGGATGTTCTGTGAGCCCCAAAGTTGTCACCTGGAACTCAGAGTCTAAATTTTTTTGCTTTTTACTCATTTTAATGAGTAAATTGTTATCAAACTGACCAGTTATACTACTTTGTGAATAATTGAGATAGAATAATACATGTTGAGAGAAAATCCCCAAAAGCATCAAAACCATTCAAATCTGTGCTCTTTCCTAAGTTCCAGCAGTGGAAATGGATAAATGAGAGCCCAAATAGGAATTGGAAGAGTTCTAATTCCAACCTACGCCCAAATATTAGAATACTGATAGAATTTACAAAGAGTTTTTATCACGAAGATGCATACAAGTAGTGAATTGGCTAAAAATAATAAATGTAGGTCATTATAGTTTACCAGTAACTTAGAAAGCCTACGAGAGGAGTTTGGGTGAAAACCGAGCTTGAAAAAAAATATTGGTAAATAGTTGCCTCGCAAGACTTTTTAAGCCAAAATTCATAGAAAATCACGAGGAGGCGACCGCGACATGGAGAGAGGTGTTTCTGACTTAGAAACATGCTAGGAGCGTAATGGCAAAGACGGATTGCCAAGTTTCCCTCATACGAGGAAGATTTCTTTGTAAAGGAATTGAAATCAGGAGATAGGAATTTATTTCTCCTTGAATAAGTACCAGTTTGGGTTGGAATTTGCAAAAAGAGTTTGGGAACTTCCTAGAAGCTATCCAAGTTATTTCGTACTTTTCCAAATTGCAAAAGATGACTCCCTGGGAAGTCAACCAAAATTACCACGGATTAAGAAATTCATAGAAATTAATCTGGTAATGGTAAAATCCCACTAAAAATTAGGGTAGTGTATTTTAGTTTGAATAAGAGCCTAATCAAATTTCACGACATTTCGACATCGGTAACTACCCAAACCGACGGCGCTAACGGAATTTAACAAAATTCCAAAACATTCCGCGGATGGACCGGCAAATCACGAGCTTACAAAGTCCGAATTAAGTCAACAGCAATTTTTTTTTGACATTCTTGGACCTTCCAAAGAACCCTGGCTAGTTAGAATCAACAAAAGTTATAAACTCCAATAGTTGGATTTTCCACCTTTTTCACTAGGTTAGAAAACACTATCTTTTATGAAGAAAATCAACTTAGGAGTAGGGGTTAGGGGGTCCCTAGACTAAAAAGGGTCTTCTGGAGCCAACGCCGTAGATCGTTTTCCATTTGGAGCTTTTCTCCAAAAGATATAGCCCATTCAGCTGTAGGATAGAATTAGGCGTAGTAATTGGTAATTTTAATTTACTTAGATATTATTTTAGTTTACGTAGATATTATTTAGATTAAAAGGAGGTAAATGGGAGCCCCGGAAACGTATAAAAGGGCTCCCACCGACTCCCTTTGCACCCCTTTTCTTCATGTTGCTTGTAGAGCCGCCATAAGGCTCTGATATTTTGCTTTGTATTTCTACCAAAATCATTGGTAATTGTTGAGTTTTTGGTCTGGAACCAAAAACCTTGCTTTATATGTATTGGAGTCTTGAACTCCCTTTTTGTTGATTTTTGGTGCCATTCAAAGGACGTTGAGGTCCCTTTGAACCACTGCTAACACATATTTTGTGCTTGTCTTTTGCACTTTTCATTTTAGTACTAACCTTAAGGACATTCTGACTAGATCTCGGCGCAGCCAGTAGTTGGAACCCTTGGATTTGTGTTTTGGGTCCATTGTCTACTAACAAACTTCTTCCCGAGCTTTTTTGGCGAGGAATTTCACACCTTTTGAGTGTTGCAAATTCCCCCTGAAGCCTAGACGTTGGAAGAAGTGGTCCAAGAGTCTTTTATATTTTTAGAGTGAGTTGGGTGAGATCCAACCCTCATACTAACCGCTAAGTGGGAATTTGTCCGGCATTCGGGACCATACCCCCCGATACGGCAAAGCTTTGCTCTTAGTTATAATTTTTAGTACTGTTATTTTTAAGTTGAAGTTGTTTTGTCAAACATTGGAGGCACTACCCTCCAGGACGGCAAAGCTTTGTCCTTAAACAGAATTTTAGAAATACTCAAAAAACCATAAAAAGATAGTGTGTTAGTTTTCCTTTAGAATATGGCCTCAAGCCTTAGAAATTTTCAAATTAGTTTTTGGTTAAAAGGGTCCCTGAGGAGGGACCCCAATTAGTGCCAAAGCAACAACCAAGGTTCTGAATCTGAGAAATACAAGGTCTCCGATAACCAGCCAGAGCCCAAGAGAACTAGCCAGAGCCCAAGAGAACTAGCCAGAAGCCGGACCGGTGAACCAGCCAGAGCCAAGAGAACCAGCCGGTCAGACTGCCTTGACCAAGCCATACTGGTCACTCATCATCTTGTAACATAAAACCAAACACGGAGAGGATGCCTACGGGCCCCCTTTGGTGTGTTTTTTTGCAAAATCTGAACACCAAGCTTAGTTCTTTGAACTATATCCCAGCATAATAAATTCTAGGTGATATCGGTACCTTTTAAAAAATTTCAGTGCTTAGAGCTAGAAGAAGCCTGAAAATTGCTTAGAAGCCAGAAGAAGCCTGAAATTATGCTTAGAGCCAGAAGAAGTCTGAAATTTTGCTTAGAGCTAGAAGAAGTCTGAGATTTTGCTTAGAGCCAGAAGAAGCCTGAAATTTTACTTAAAGCTAGAAGAAGTCTAAAATTTTGCTTAGAGCCAAAAGAAGCCTGAAATTTTGCTTAGAGCCAGAAGAAGTCTGAAATTTGGCTTGTAAGCCAAAGAGGGTGATCTCATTCAGAAGTCAACTCACCTGTGATACCTTTTTTAAGCACAAGAATAATAATTCATCCCCAGTCGTCCAGTACCTGGTTGCCTCCAAATTCTCTCATACTTTCAAGCTCTCACAACACTACATCCTTCAAGCATTTGGAAGAAAATCAAACTGAGTCATCAGCTACAAATTTTTGTGAAGCATAAGGAATGAGGTGCAAATTGGAAACAAATTGAAAACTAATACAAAGTTTGTGGAAGAAGAAGGAGAAGGTCCCAAAAAGTCAAGGTAAGTTCTCTTTTGAATAAAAAATAAAATCTTTGACATAATTTAAGGTGGGAATTAAAGTCAACAAATAAAAAACAAAATAACAATTGACTTGCTAATGGTTCTAGAAATTAGTTTAATTTAGAGAAGACTTAGAAACCATTTAGTGACTAAAATTTGACTTCCTTAATAGTCCAACCAAAATTCTAAAGTTTAGATTTTCTCAAACATTTGCGTTTGAAAAAAGAAAGACTTTGGTGGAAAGAAAAGCTATCACCATAAAAGAAGGTAAGGGGCAACTAAAAATATTTCTAGAATTATTTAGACCATAGAAAAATTTAGAATCACTTTATTTGCTAAAATTTAACTTATAAAATATCTCAGATCATTCAGACATTAGAATTGTTAGTATTTGCCTTAGACAAAATTAAAGTCCTAGACAAAGTAATATTTGAAATCATAAACATACAACCCATTTAGTATTAGGATAGAAAATAATAGACTAAAATTAACAAGATTAGAAAAAAAAAAACCAAAAAAACCCCACTATCATAGACTTTTAAATTAGAAGAAATTAGAACATCTTGGAACAAAATTAGTAGGGAAAATCAACATCAAGGTAACAAGGAGAATTAACCAATTACAATTGGAACAAGAAAAGGAAAAGGACTTACCGACCATTCTTTCCAAATATAAAGAATCGGACATACGCAAAAGTGGAGGGAGCGCATCAACAAGGCATGGACTTCACGATCCAAATGGAGCATGAGACCATCGATGATTCCAAGGTGCGTTCTTAATTCTCACTCTCTAATTGTGTTCTAGATTTTAATTAAGTTAGATTTGCTTTAAAAACCTAGAGCCGAATTTAGGACATAGAATCAGACCTTAGGAGGATTTAATTAGTGAAATTAGAATTTAAAATTAAATAGAGAACTCTCCTAGCTTTCCGAAAAGACATTAAACATAGAAATCTGATAAAAATGGAGAAAGTAGTGAGAGAATGAAGTTGACGTAAGAAACGAATGAAAAAATTAGAAAATCATCCAAAAGAATATTCTAAAGGAATTTTAGGATCTAAATTAGAATAGGAAATTGAGAAGGAAATTACAACCTTAGAGATGTAAAGTAGAATTCTACAAAGAATTAAATCCAAGTAAGTTTTTTTCGTCTGAAGTAAATAAGAATTAGGTGAAATCTAAATTCACCTAAACAACCTTTACCTTGGATAAAAAAAATTAACCTTGGTTTTAACTTCCACGATAGAAATTAACCACCACGTCAAATTAATTTAACCAACTCAGTAGAAGTCGAAAAAGAATCAACTATCGGAATTTTACCACAATTGTTGTAAAATTGATTGATAAATTAACCTAGAAATTGCCGGAGAGGATTAGTAGGGAAAAAGTCAAAAGTAATTAGCACTTTAGATTTATCTCGAGAATAGATAAAAGTTAGAATAAATTTTGAGGAACCGTTAATCGGTCAAAATTTACTAAAACTTTTTAGCTTTAAGTAATTGAATTTTTAACGAAGGTAGAAAATTTAGAAAGGAAGTTAGAATAATTTACCAAGAGGAGTAAAAACTCAAGGTAAATTTAGATGAACCGATAGTCGGTCAAAATTTACCTAGAACCTTACAAACTAAAATTCATAATTTATCAAGGTAGAAAATCTTAACAGAAAGTTAGATAATTTAGTAAAAGAAGGTAAAACCATTAGGAAAAGATAAACTCTAGGGTAAATTTTGATGAACCACTGAATCGGTCAAAATTCACCAAAGATTTTGCAAATCTAGACCAATCCTTAATTCTTTAATCAAAGTAGAAGAATATTAGTAGAAACTAGATAGAGGTTGATTAACAGGGAAAAATTAGGAAATAATAGATTTGATAAGAAAAATAAGGTTAGAATTACAACAAAACGTACTTTAGATTAGAACTCACATCAAATTAACTTAATTAGGCGACAATTGAATGCTTAGGATAAGATAGGACTTCAAAATAGGAAAAGACCCTTAGAATTAAATTAATCCTCCCTCAACTTCTACTTAGTTATTCACATTTGTGGTAAAAAAGCTCCATTGCTTGGAAGGTAGCTCGTTTACTACAGCCAATCACCCATAGACTTAGATTTACTCATAGAACCTGGTTGTGCATGTTAGAATCTAGGGTGGGATTCAAAACACTTACATGTTCTCTCACCGGATTTACCGTCCCCAAACCCTCTGACAAATCCCTCCGGATTGGCAACCTCTGCTCAGCTTTTCCGGTTTCCCTCGGAGACTGTGAAGAAGGGACAAAAGTGCTTACCGTGCCCCACTTCGGAAACTGACTTGAGGAAGGTGCCTTAGGTAGCTTAAGCAGAGACTTCAAACCTGGATCCTCTTGTGCCCCGGAAGTTCTTGCTCCGTGTTTGCCTGGGGACTCCATGAAGATATCCAGAAGTGGTCTAAAGTCCTCCTTGGCCACATCTAGGTGACGCAGCAACTGCCGCATCTCGTCCAAGACGATCTTCATCTTCGCCTCGTAATCGACCAAGACTTGCAGCACTCTTGATCCGGTAACAATGTTGTCATTCTTGAGTTTCTTTGTGTAAAGAGTGGACTGAATAATCTGATGTTCCGGTTCTTCTACCAACACCTTCAAATCCCTTACTAACTTCACTTACTTCAGGGCATCCGTCTCTTTCTTCCGGGCTGAGAGTGATTGACCCTCAGTCCAGTGGAACTTGTTCTTGTAGTGATCCCGTTCTGCCTTAAGCAGCTCGATTTGCTTGTTCTTCTCTCGGAGTAGTGCTGGATCCGGTCTCTTCTGGAGTTCGTTGAAGATTTGGTCCGTCTCTACATTCAACTTTTTGGTGACGCCCGTGATCACCTCTGCCATTTTGGTGTGCAACTTCCAACATTGCACCATCCATCGGGTTCCGGCTTCATAGAGCTCAAGTTCATTGAAAGTTTCCGGTAGTGGCTGGATCAGGTACGAATTGGATTCCGGCACGTTCACACTCGTTCTTCGTGCGTCCAGATTGGTGGTCTTCTGCCTCTTCTTCTTCTCCAGCGGCTTCAGTTCCGGATCCTCCTCTTCTTCTTCTTCCTCCTGTGGTGTTTCTTCCGTTGGCTTCAACTCTTTCGTGAATCCGTATTTCAAGATCTGCATCCCGGTCTCATAAGCTACTTGTTCCTGCGGGGTCATAAAATAAAAATGGTGGTACATATGGAACAAATAGGTGCTGAGCGAACTATGCTTGGCCTTGTTGATAGCCTCCGCCATCTTCTTCACCCTCTAGTGGATTATGGTCGCCCAATTCACGACCCGGCCCTTGATTGCTTTGAAAATCATATTCGCCACCGTAACCGTAACCTTCGTCGGCTTTTCTAGATACACGATAGGAATCAGAAAATCTAACAACCGCCTGTGGCGCTCGTCTATGCAGTCACTAATGGCGAAATCCTCCTTGTGGTGCAGCGATTTCTTAAACTTCCCGTCGTAATACCTATCCGTCCGGGTCGCATTTCCGGATCCGGTCTGTTTGAACCCGTAAGTTTCCGCCTACACCTTTTCCGTCCAAGAGGCCCACCGACCCCTTGCCGTTGTCTCAAACTGATTTGGCGTTCCCATAATCAGTTCACCAAGAAAATCCTCACTTCTAATTGTCCAGGGGTGCCGAATCAACCCGATACACCCTATGTTGAAGAGATCTTCTTCTAACTCTAAGTGCTCAGCGGAGTCTGCCAGAATGATTGGGTACAAGAGCTTGACAGAGGGAATAGCCTTCTGACCTTGTGCAGACGTTTCCGCCATTCAGAACTACAATCCGGTGCAATCGGCACCTTCCTTTCCTTCTCTCCCTATCCGGTCTAACTCACCACTCTTTCACTCTTCTAAAAACATGCTCTAAAAACCTGCAAGCACACACCTCCTCAAGCGGAAGAAAGAGGAAGAAAACAAAAGACCAATGCGCTTAAGTACCCGGCCATCGACCGACATTCGTTGGTTCGGTCACTTAATGCGCCACCATTGCAAACGGATCTCTAGTTTTTGTAGGTTGGACCCCTAGTTCGTAGGTTACCTGAATCCGGATTCCATTCCGGTTTACAGATTCCGGCCAAAGTCCGTTTCTTACCTATTCTACAAATATTAGCGAGCCGAAACTTTTTGACTACCTAATTTCTAATAGATGTGTGGGAGTACGTAATGTCAAACTCCGGAATTCCGGATTAGTTTAAGAGTAGATTAGTAAGGATTTTTGAAATTTTTGAATACGGACGAAGTAACCTGGAACAGTTAGCCAAACCAGGAAACTGGGAAAGTTCCGGCTTAGCAAAAACTATAAAATGGGTAAGGAATGGATCTTAACGGGATTCGTAATTCAGAATGTCATCCGGATTCAAGAAACCTACGACCTAGGTTCTGGTTCGGGAATTAGGGTTCCGTTGGAAAAAGGCGGCACGTTTATGGGCCGTCCCAATGGGTGTTGGTCACTGGCCGACTACTTAAGCCATTCTCCTCCATTTCTTTTCTCTCTTTCTTCCGCTCAAGGATACGTATGTGTTTGCAGGTTTGGAGCACGCATTAACTGAGTGAAAGAGTGGTGAGTTAGGATTGGATAGGGAGAGAAAGAAAGGAGGGTGCCGATTGCACCGGGTTAGTAGGATTCGGTCGGCATGGATGGAGGAATCTCGCAAACCGATAGTTAAGGCCAAGTGGCCCAATCCGGTTATACCTACGGATCTAAAAGCACGGGTGCTTTTGGAAGGTGATTTGGACAGCATGGGATGCGCAAGGTTGTTGCACAAGCTGTGGAATCTCAAGGACAAGGCGATGATCCACGAAGTCGTGGCCGGAGCTCCAAATCAGCTCGAATTGACGGAGCGAGGGAAGTCGGCCAAGTGGACCGAGGAGATGTGGACAGAAGTCTACTCGTTCCGGAAGGCAGGTTCCGGCTATGCCTTGAGGAATGACAGGTACGTTTAAGGGAAGTTCCGGAATCTACCCCATCCGAAGGAAGGATTTGCGATCCACGATTGCATTGATGTGAGGCAGAGACAGGTGCTGGAATTCCTAGTTCCGATCCTGTATCCGAAGAAGCCAACCTGGCTCACCAGCACGTTAAGCAACACCATTTTTGGAGCGATGGAGGATAGGACGGTACACTGGGGGAGGATATTGAAGGCCGTGGTGCAGAAATTGGCGGACGACGTGCAGAAGGCCAAGTCCAACCCGCTCAGCACCTACCTCTTCCACCATTACTACCCCAACGGGATCGTGAGCAAGCAGGAAACCAAGGACTACAAGGTCGCTGAGGAGATGCTGAAGTATGGTCTGGCTCCGGAACCGGAGAAGCACGCCGAGGAAATAGTTCCGGACGTGACATTGCCAAGGCCGGAAAGGGCGGAAAGTTTGCGGCGGAACCGCGGAAGTCAACCGACTCGAACGCAAGGGGAAAACATCAAGTTCCGAAAACGGGGAATTGGGCCGGACCTTCTCAGACCTTGGAGGGAATGAGTTGTTTGATTCCGGAGAGGAGTGGTTCCAAGAGGCAAGGAAACGGTATGAGGAATTGGCGGATTTTATATGCATGATATCGGACAAAATGAAGGTGGAGGCAAACGAGATTTTGGGGGAGATTAGAAATCGTCCGGATCTGACCTTGCTCAGTAGGAAGGAGGACTAGATCTGGAAACTAGAAGAGAAGAAGATCCAACTCCAGAACCCTTTGGGGGTTGCGGATGAAGCCCTCCAGTTTGCATCTAAGAGAGAGTCGGATGCGATGCAGGTAGTGAGGACACTCACGGATTTGGTGGGACAGCCCGCGGATCAAATCACGTGTGCCCAGCTCTTCACCGATGAATTAGTGCAAGAGGGCGTCATGATTGGAAGTATGATTTTCAAGATCCTGGTGGATTATGAGATCAAGATGGAGAATATACTGGCGGAGATGAGGAAGTTGTTGGGCTTTCTCGATCCGACAGTCATGGACTTCACCAAATTTTCGGAAGTGCAGAGTGCGCAGTTGTGGAAGACTCCGGCCAAACCAGTCCCCGCCGGAAGGACTCCCATATTGGAGCAAGGTCTTCAAGCCTCGTTGAAGGACATTACGGCTCAGTGTGCAGGTCAGGCGGGGCTGTCACGAAGGAAGGAGAGGTTAACCGCGGAGGTTACCAAGAAGGGTCCGGGTTCTCCAGTGGTTCAGGAAACTTCGGTGAAGACGGTTCTGGTCACGTTCCCTCCATGCACGGCAAGGGTACCAAAGGGGAACATAGGATCCATGGTCCTGGTTTCTCCGGTTCAGACGGATTTGACGAGTCGGATGCCTATGGTGGAGAATCCGCCCCGGACACATTCGGAAGACTTCACCCACATGGAGGAAGCATTCGAGGAAGAGGAGGAAGGCAGTGAAGAGGATCCAGTTGGAGCTTCATTGGGGCAACCCATTGAGATGGAGTCGAATAGGAAGTTAGTCCTATCCGATGACAAGGAAATGGAAGTCACAACAACTCCACTGATCCGGCATCCAATCCAGACCCGGGCAAGTGTCCGGAATACTCCCACAAAGACGACAGGGGGGACGCAAGGCAACAGCAGTTCAAAGAAGTCACGGAGGAAGTAGTTAGTTAGGATGTTTGGATTTTTAATGAGGATTTGAATTCAAGTTCCGGAACGGTTTTTCCGCGCTTGGGCCCCTGGTTCCGGATTTCTTTTTAGAACAAGCCGGCAGTGGATTTTCCGGGTATTTCGGGGGTTTCTGTGATTGGCTGCTCGGATTTTTGGGCTGCTTTTTGGTTTTTAGGTGTTGGCTTTTTATGGTTTTTTAAGGGCTGGCAAGCTCAGTGTGCTGGGATTCTCCTAGTAGATTTTCATTTTGTATTCCATTCCTTTCTTTTAATCTAAGTGCTATGTGAGCTTCTAGATTTTTATCTTTGTATTCAAGTGTTGGTTTGAATGCTTATGACTGTACTAGAGTGTGAGGGAAGACGGGTGAGGAGGAATCTGGATCTTAGGCAGTCGGTTCCATTTGAAAGGTACATTTCAGACAGTGTTAGATTCTTGACTAAGTGGAAGTGCACAGTGCCTTTAAATTACCGTAACGGTGATCTGGTCGACTGAGTAGTGGAAGCGAGTCTGGCTGTCAACCCGTGCGGAGGTAAGCGCCCGCCCAGAGGAAGTTGCCACTCTCCCAGAAGGTCTGCCAACCTCGGAAAAGTCTAGCACTTAACAAACCACCCTCGGTAGGTTCCGAAACCCTGTGATCTACCATTGTAGTAAAGAGTGGATTGAGTCCTGAGTGACCTGCTTTCCGGATCGAGTGTCAAGGAAGTTGTGAGGATCCGGATCTTCTTTCCTTGTTGCAACTCCTTTAAATATTTGGGTGTGTGTTTGTGTTTGTCAAGTTTAGTGAGTGTGAGAACCAAAGTGGTGAAGTCCCTACCCCTCGAAAGATCAAAGCGGACCCTCTGAGGGTGAAACAGAGGTGAAAGAAACCATATAGATTTGGAAGTGGAAACTGGATTCCGGGTTGAATCGGATTCGGATAGAACTCCGGATAGTGGAAAGTTCCGGAAAGAAGTGAATAGATGATTGGATTGAGGAGAAAAGAGAATCCGGAAACTTGGAATGTGCAACATCATCTTGGAATTCCCTGGGACGATAACTTGTGTCATTTTAGTACAACATTGTGCCTAAAGATACTTACGCCTAGATTGTGCGTATGACAAGATATTCCGGTTTCCGGCTTTACTACTACAAAATTTTGAAAATATTTACGGAATTGATCCTAAACTAACCCGGATTTCTAAGTATTGATATTACGTGTTCCCTTAGACGTCATTGAGGAAATGGATTCCCCGGTCGCTGACCAACTCGAACGGATGACCACACCGCATGAGAATTTCTTCAAACAAAAAGTTTGCTAAAGTCTCTACATCGTTCTTTCGTGTTACTTTGGCCTCCATTCATTTGGTCGCATAATCCATGGCTAGAATAGTGTACCTCTTCTTCTGTCCATTGACCAAAAAGATGGGTCCAATAAAGTCTATCCCCCATTTCTCAAATGGTGCTAGAGGAATGATAGGTGTTAGTGGCCAGTGGTTCTGGAAGGATAGTGCTCCTGTCCGCTGATATTGATCACAACTCCAAACAAAATTCCTTACATCTTGGTGTATATACGGCCACCAGTATCCGGTTGATCGGATCCAATTTACTGTACTTACGAAGGCAAAATGCCCTCCTGAACTTCCAACATGAAGAGCTTGGATTACTTTCTTCCATTCCGGAGGTTCTAGACATCGCTTGAGAACATCATCCATTCCTAACTTAAAAAGAACTCCTCTAATCAAAGTATAAGGAGCCACTTTCCTTTGAAAAATTTCTTTTTCTTTGTGACTCATTTGTTCCGGATATCTAGACTTCACTAAGTAATCTACAATGTCCTGATACTCTAAAAGAGACTAATCGTTGAGGTAAAAGACCTTGGCCAAAGGAGAATCTAAAGTTTCTATCACTATCGGATCTGCCATCGGATTTGGAAATTCATCCGGAAACTCAGCAGAAATATTTGCAATGGATTTCTGTCCTCTCTGCCTGGAGAGGTAATCCGCATTAATGTATGCTTTTCTAGGCTTGACTTCAACTTCATAACCAAACTCTTGTAAGAGCAAAATCCATTTAGGAATCCGGCCTGACAAATCCGGTTTGTTCACAAGGTATTTCAAAAAATCATGATCCGTGTGAGAAATTACTTTGTACCCTAGTAAATAATGTCGAAACTTCTTATAGGAATACACCATTGCTAGCGCTTCCCGTTCTGTGGTCGTATAATTTTGTTCCTCCAAACTCATTTGTCTGCTCGCATACTAAATCGGGTTCTCCTGCTTCTCTGCATTGAATTGCCACATAATGGACCCCAAATACCAACCGGATGCATTGATAGTAACATGAAACTCCTTGGTCCAATCCAGAACTGACAAGATCGGAGCTTTAGCCAACTGGGTCTTCAAATCTTTGAAGGCTTGCTGTCTCCTTCCGGTCCAAACAAATTTTGTATTTTTCTTGAGAAGTTCCGTAAGTGGAATAGCCCTCTTGGCATATCCCTCAATGAACCGTCTATAGTAGCCCACACATCCAAGAAATCGACGGACTTCTTTTACGCTGGTTGGAGATAACAGGGAGAACATCACTCCCACCTTCTCCAGGTCCGCCTGCAATCCGGTTTGGCTTACCACATGACCGAGAGGAATTCCGGATCCCATTCCAAAAAAACATTTTTCCGGGTGTAGTTTCAAACTGGGCTCTCAGCATTTTTGGAATGTCTTCTTCAAACACTCAAGATGACTTTCTTGGTTGCTAAAAACCGCAAAGTTGTCTATGAACACCTCAATGAAATGTCAAAGGAAGTCTTTAAAGATGTCCATCATGAGTCGCTGAAATGTTCCGGGTGCATTACACAAACCAAACGGCATCCGGGTGAAGGCGTAAGTCCCCCACTCCGTTGTGAACGCCATCTTCAGCTAATTGCACTACCGGATGAAAACCTGGTTATAACCGGAAAATCCATCTAAGAAACTGTAGCACTCATGTCCAGCAACGTGGTCCAAAAGAATGTCAGTGAACGGAAGAGGAAAATAGTCCTTCTTCGTGGTTGCGTTCAATTTCTGAAAATCTTGGCAAACCCCAATCTTGACTTTTCCATCCGCTCCGACCTTCTTTGGAACAACCACAATGGGGAAAACCCATTCAGAGTTGTGGACCGGATAGATGAATCCCGCCTCCAATAGTCGATCAATTTCCTCCTTGACCATCAAAGAATATTTGGAATTGAGCCGATACTGTCGCTGTCGGACCGGAATGGATCCTTTCATCAAGTCGATGCGATGCTCTTCTACATGAGGGGGAATTCCCTTCAGGTCAGATGGCTCCCAAGCAAAAACGTCGAGGTACTCCTTCAAAAGTTGAATATAACCGGATCTCTCCGTACCCTTCAAGAGTTTATTAAGATAGAAATTCTTGTCGGGTCCAATACTCTCCTTTTCATAATCAGTGGGTGAGACAACCAATTTGACTTTTTCCGCGTGCACTTGTTCCAAAAAGGAAGCTAAATTTTTCCAACCAAATTCTCTTGTCTCACTTTCACTCATCGGAAGATTTCCACTCCTGATTTACTGAGCGAAACACTCGACTTCCCTAAGGATCGATCTTCCAACAGGGCCTCTTGGATTTCTCCCGGCTCATGCTCTAATACAGCATCAGAGAACCCATAATTTGCCTTGGATTGGTGCTCAAACGGATCTACATAATAGCTTGCGGTGGAGTCTTCCAAATCTGACCAGTTCGTTGTGTAGCCATCCGAGTTGCTGGTCTCTCTCAAATATTTCTCCGTGGCCCAGGGAATCCGGGTGGAAGGTTTCCCTACCACCATCACCTTGGCTCTCCAATCCACAAGCACCCGGGCAGAATATAATCAAGGTCTTCCAAGTAGCATCAGAAAGGGTCTACCTTTATGAACATGGATGATGACGTAGTTCAACAAATAGTCTTTTCCTCCAATCCAGGTTGGCACTTGTGAAAGTCTACCAACCGGATGTACTCAAGATTGGTCCGCCATCCAAAGAACTTGTTCCGTGGCTTCGACTGTGATGAATCCCAAGTCAAATGTTGTGTCTTCCAGCATCAGGTTAACTTCCGATCCGCCATCAATGGGAACCTTGGGAATCGCACATCCTTCTATCTCCATAGTGACTTCTGGAGCTCCAACATCTTCCGGTTGAGAAAAGTTAACTGCCACCGCTGGTAGTTTCACCTTCTTCTTCTGTTTTTGTGTCCAGACGTCTCGGATTAGCTTTTGGTACATCACATTATCATGCACAAGCTGTCCGATAGTCACATTTGCCTTCTGATCCTTAATATCCTGGATGATGTTATACTCGTGGGTACTCACATCCAGATTAATGATCACTGGAGCAACTGTGGGAACACGCAATATCAACATTTAGAAGTCCGGATTAGTTTAGGATCAATTCCGTAAATATTTTCAAAAATTTGTAGTAGTGGAACCGCAAACCAGAACATTTAGTAGAAACTAGGTAGTCAGGAAGTTCCGGCTTACAAAAACTTGTAGAAGAAGTGAGAAACTGACTTTTACTGGAATCCGGAAATCGGAATGAGATCCGGATTCCGGCAATCTACAAACTAAGGGTCCGGCCTATGAAAACTAGGGATCCATTTGCAAATGGCGGCGCATTAAATGGCCGGACCAACGGGTGTCGGTCACTGACCGGGTATTTAAGTGGACGATCTTTTCATTCTTCTCCCTCTTTCTTCCGCTCGAGGAGGTGTGTGTGTGTGCTTGCAGGTTTTGGAGCGCATTTTCTCTTAGAAGAGTGAAAGAGTAGTGAGTTAGGCCGAATAGGGAGAGAAGGAAAGGAGGGTGCCGATTGCACCCGATTGTAGGTCAAGAGGATAGCGGAATCATCGGCGCAGGGGCAGAAGACTATTCCTTTTGTCAAGCTTTTGTACCCGATCATTCCATTTGACTTCGGTGAGCGCTTAGAGTTAGAGGAAGACCTCTCCAAACTAGGGTGTATCGGGTTCATCCGGCACCCCTGGACGATTAGGAGTGAAGATTTTTTTTGTGAGTTAGTTTTGGGGACGCCAAACCAGTTCGAGCCGACGTCAAGGGGTCGGTGGGCCTCTTGGACGGAAGGGATGTGGGCAGAAACTTACGGGTTGAAGCAGTCCGGATCCGGAAACGCGACCCGGACGGATAAGTTTCATGCAGGAAAATTCAAGAAACTACCGCACCACAAAGAGGGTTTCTCTACTAGTGACTGTATCAATGAGCGCCATAGGAGGTTACTGAATTTCCTGATTCCCATTGTGTACCCGGAAAAGCCAACCAGAGTTACGGTTACAGTGGCGAATACGATTTTTGGAGCACTTGAAGACCGGGTTGTGAACTGGGCAGCCCTAATCCACTAGAAGGTCAAGAAGATGGTGGCGGCTGTCGACAAGGCCAAGCAGAGTCCGCTCAGCACTTATTTGTTCCACATGTATCATCATTATGATTTCATGACCCCGCCGGAACAAGTTTCTTATGAGACCGGAATGCAGATCCTGAAGTACGGATTCACAGAAGAGTTGAAGCCGACGGGAGGAGCAGTATAAGAAGAAGAAGAAGAAGAAGAGGAGGATCCGGAACCAAAGCCGCTGGAGAAGAAGAAGCGGCATAAGGTAATCAATCCGGACTCACGAAGAGCGAGTGTGAATGTACCGGAACTGAATCCGTCCCTGACCCAGCCAGCGCCGAAATATTTCGATGTATTCGACTTCTATGAGGCCAGAACCCGATGGATGGTGCAGTGCCAGAAGATACACGCTGAGATAGCAGGGGTGATCACGGGCGTCGCCGATGAGTTAAATGTAGAGACGGATCAGATCTTCAACAAACTTCGGAAGAGACTTGATCCGGCACTACTCCAAGAAAAGGACAAAGAGATTGCGCTGCTTAAGGCGGAACGGAATCACTACAAGAACAAGTTCTACTAGATGAAGGGACATTCGATCTCAGCCCAGAAGAAGGAGACGGATGCCCTGAAGCTCGTCAAGGATTTGAAGGGGTTGGTAGAACAACTGGAACATCTGGTCATCTGGTCATCCGGTCCGCACTTTACACAAAGAAACTCGAGAACGACGGCGTTGTTACCGGATCCCGAGTACTGCAAGTCTTGGTCGATTACGAGGCCAAGATGAAGATCGTTTTGGATGAGATGCGGCAGTTGCTGAGTCCTCTGGATGTGGCCAAGGACGACTTTGTGCTACTTCCGGATATCTTCATGGAGTCCCCAGCCAAGTATGGAGCCGGAATTTCCGGAACAAAAGAAGACCCAGGCTTGAAGTCTCTGTTCAAAATGCCTCAGGTACCTTCCTCGAGTCATTTCCAGAAGTGGGGAACTGTAAGCACTTTTAGTCCTTCTTTACAGTCTCCGGTGGGATCCGGAAAGACTGGGCAGAGGTTGCCAATCCGGAGGGATCTCTTAAAAGGTATGGGGACAATAAATCTGGCAAGAGAGCACCCGGAGAGGTTCCCTCATATGACCAAACAGTCACCAGCGCAAGGTGCAGAGCTGATTGACTTGGAAGATCCGGCTCCAGAGGCCAGACCGGAACTCAAGCCGAAAACCCGGCTGAACACGAGGACGGAAATAGTGGAGGCTGAACTCTCGGATCCGGATGAAGAACTCAAGATGGTGGAACCTGAGAAGCAACTGAAACTCCGGAAGTCTGAGAAGCGGAAGCCCGAAGGTAAGAAGCCAACGAAGCAAGAGATTGAAGACTCCGAATCTGGTGAGTTTGAATCCGCTATCGAGTCTAAGGAAGATACGGATGAGGAGGAGACGTCCCCTGCAACCCGGCAGAATCCGCCTCGAGCCGCCAAGATGACGCCAGCAAAGAGTTCCGGTAAACCGACAGCCAAACAGGGAGCCGGGAGTTCAAAGAAGTCTCGGATGACCAAGTAGTTGAAAGGGGACTATTTGTAGAGGTGGATTAGAATTTAGATAGTTTTGTACCGGAACCGGATTCCAAGCGTGGGCCCGGGTTCTGGAAGTTTAGGGATAAAGACTTTCCGGTTTATTCGGGATTTCCTTGGTGTGTATGTGAGGTTGCCCTGGTTTGTGGGCTGCCCTTTTTTGTTTTTAGGGTGTTGACTTTGGATTTGTTTTGGGTTTTTAAGGGCGGGCAAGTTAGTTGCCCCTCATTCCCTCCTAGTTGATATTCAATTGTATATCAACCTTTTTCAAAATCGGAGCCCTCGGGTATGTATTTTCATTCTATCAGTGTATCCGGATTGTGCTGACCAAGGGTCTGAGTGTTGGAAGGAAAGGACGGGTGAAGAGGAATCCGAGTTTAGGATAAGACGGTCTACATCGAGAGTGTGCTATTGTAATGTTGTTGGATTGTTGACTTAGGAGCTGCGCATTGTGTCTTTAAATTACTATAAGAGTAGTCCGGATCTCAGAGTAGCGGGAAAGCGAGTCCGGTTGTCTACCTGTGCGGAGGTAAGCGCCCGCCCAAGGAAGTCCCCACCTGTCCGGAAGATCTACCAACCTTCGGATTCATCTAACTGCTAGAAAGATCACACCTCCATACTTATTCTTGACTCTGAGATCTATCGTTGTAGTAAGGGATAGTGAAGTATTTCTGAGTGACCTGCTGTCCGGAGTTACCATCCGGAAGCTGTGAAGATCTGGATCTTCTCGTCTTGCTGCAATCTTTTGAGTACTTGGGTGTTTTTATTTGTGTCTGTTAGAATTGTAGGAGAACAAAGGTGGTGAAGTCCCTACCCCCTTCAAAGATCAACAGTGGACCCTCTGAAGGTAAAACAGAGGTATAGAAAACCAAATTGGAAGAAGAGACGTAACCGGATTCCGGATAGTTTATGATCCGGGTTGTGAAAGGATCCGGAAAAGAGTAAGTAAGTGAGAAGAAAGAAAGATAGAAAAGCCGGATAGCTAGAACATACTACATAGAATCCGGAAATTCCCTGGGACAATATTTCGTGTTATCTTGGCACATTTTTGTGTTAGGGCTACTTACGCCTAGATTACGCGTACAACAGCAACACTAAAAGTAACCGTCTTCTAGTTCCACACGATATCCGGTCCAAAGATTTCCCTTCAGATCTTTGCATTGATATCTATCGGAATCCAATTACGGTCTACTCCTTCCTTCGAATGTTCTACCTCCGGTTTTGGTCTCTGCTCTTGAGGAAGCGGATCCGAATCGCTATTTGATTCCGGTTTCCTTTCTGATTTCCACTTGCTTCTCTTGATAGACCGTCCGGTTTGGTTCCTGATGGAACTGCGGGTGGATACTCGGTTGACCACGCTCTCCGCTCCCACTGGCAGCTCCACCTCACATCATCACTTTTCTGGATTCTCCGTTCCGACTAAGTGATCGTAGTTTAGTGCGGTTTGCTCCTTTGGAAGAATTTGCACTTGCTTGTAAACCGACCGCGGTTGCATTGGTTTTGAGCAATCTTGCTCGGTATGTCCGTATTCTTCGCAATTTTGGTACGGTAGAATCCGTGGTGCACCTTGCCCTTGTCCCTTGTCAGGACAACTACTAGCATAGTGTCCTGGTTCTCCGCAACAATAACAAATCACCACTTGTCTATCCGGATATCTAAATACACGCATAGGTGGCTGCATCGTTGCCCCTTGACTAGGTCCAGGTAAAAAGTTCCGGTTCAAGGCATAAGAATGGATTGGAACAACAATACCTTTTCCTCTCCCGTAAGTTGGTTGAACCTGGTAGACTTCTTCCTCTTCCTCGGCCGCCATGGTGTAGTAGATCTCTTCTTCCAGATACACATAGTGAACTTGTTTTGGGGCTGTTTTCTGGCATTCGCTTGGATAGTGATCCGGTTCTCTACATCTTCCGCACCAGAAGTTGGCTTGGAAAGTCGGGACGATCCGTCTTGGTCTTTGATTCTCAGCAAGGTTGACCTTGATTGCCTCCAGAGATTCTTGGATCTTCTTCATAAACTTCTTTGAAACCGGATCCTCTGTCTTGACTTTAACGACGGTCTTCTCTCTCCAACCCCTCTTGGACAATCGTCGGGGAGGCGATGTGCTCCGGTCCTCCTCCAAACTTGACAAATTGGGATCGAAAATTTTTGATCCAAATGACTCGGAATTGCTCTCCGAATCCAAAACCTTCTTACAATGCTTTGACTTCCGGTCACTCCTCTTGCTCTTCTCCTTTTCTTTCCTCTCGCTTCTCTTCAAAGACTTCCGAAGTGACTGTGCTGAGTTTTTGTAGTTGGTTGCAGCATCCATGGCCTCCCTAAGCGTCCTTGGTCTTGTTTATCAGATCAGGAATCCCATAGATTCGGGTAATCCAGCCACGTACCACTCCACCTGCAGACCATAAGCAATCTCCATAGTCAACTTCTGCATGAGCACTTTTATCCTCTGTCCATACTTTTGCATGGATTTGGTTGACTTCATTGTGAGTGTATTCAACCAACCCAATGCTCTGGCCTCCCCAACTACTTCCCGGAAAGCTTGTAGGATGTCCGTTCTCAATTGATCCCAATTATTCCGGGTCAACTCCGAAATGTCTTGGTACCACTTGAGAGCTTCCCCCTTTAGCAATCCTTGAAAGATCCTTCGTTGGGCAGTCTCATTCTCTTGATTGGCAAGTGCGGTCGACTGAAACTCGCAGAACCACTCATCTGCATCATGGCTTCCGTCTCCTTGGAAGCGCTTGTACCTCAACCGGGTCATTCTGTCTCCTTTTGGCAATGGCTCTTCCACTTCCGGTTCCGACACTCGCTCAGAAGTTGGAGGTGTATTCTTTGATCTCGGACTCTCATTTCTTTCTCCAGGTGCAGGTACAAAAATGGGTTGGTCTTCCGATTCTGAAATATCCGGATCACTAAGACCTAGTCTAGAAGATTTTCCACGCTGATTCTTTCTCAATCTTCTCTCACTTCTTGTCCTTCTTCTCATGAGTACAAGATCCGGTTTCCCTCTTTCTCTCTGTTGAAAACCAAAATTCTAACAACACGGAAATCAAAACAACTATTGACTTTAGCTAGTAGAGATCAAAACAAAGTTGATAGCTTTAAAATCCCCGGTAGCGATGCCAGATTTTTGTCTGTCGCAACACATGGCAAGCAAATTCTCAATTATACTCCCCAAAACCACTCTAAAGCATAACAAAGTGATTCTAAAGATCAAACCCGCAAGATTCAGTGAAGTATCTAGCCTTATTTGATCTCTAAGCTCCGTTAGTATCCATATTTGCTCTTCTGGTCCTAATACCACAACCAAAAACACAACAACACCGAAAACTACAATCAGACTTTCTTCCTCTTTCTCAATCGAGCCAACTATCCGATCCGGTCTGATCAACTCCTATTCACTCTTATTCTCATCCGGTTTAGTTTTATCTTTGTTTCATCATCAGAGGGTTTGCCGCTTACTTTGGAGAGTGGCAGGCCCGCCACTCCTTCCGTGACTTATAGTACCTAAAGACCCATTTTCCTATCCTCCAATCTCCTACACTAATCCGGATCCAGTTTGATCCTTTACAGCAGCCCAAATAATCCTCCAGATCACTAGTTACAAAAAGACCCCCCGTACGATCCTCTCATACTACAACAACTTTAGCGTCAAGTTCCGTCTGTATGAAGTCAGGCGGTTACAAGTGTATCCGTTTGTTCCAACATCAACTAAAGCTCTTCCGTTCACCAACTAGGGCAGCGAGATCTCTCAGGAGATTAGACACTCAACCAGGTTTCCCACCTACGAGTTCTAGCGCGACTAAAGAATTCCCCCCTATCCGCCTAACCTAACAATGGCTGTCTCGCTCGGAAACCTAAACCTTAGAAGTGCTGAGGAATTGAAATCCACTCCCATCTCTTTCACAACCCGCTCACTTGCATATAAGATCAAAACAAGAACACCAAAGGGAGAAATCACGCCCAAATCAACATGCGCCTTCCTAATTTCTCACCACATAACCCTGCCACACATAGAAGAGACACACAATAAGAAGCCAAGAGAAGACAAACAAAATTTGGGTGAAAAGACTTGCAGCTTCCAAGCAGGGGTTGGCTTATATACAACTTGACTTTACAAGGCAAAAAGGCCCCCGAAAATCCATGCGGAACTTTTGGGTTCAATTCTAACAGACCAAACCGGACCAGCATCCGATCCGGTTCTAACTATCTTACAAAAATTACATTCCTACCTACTCTGCAACTCCTCCAACCAGTGTAGGAACCTTGGGTTCCGCGGGCAGTTGGTTGAAAACTTTGGTTAAGTTCCTGCTCCGCTCCCCGGCAGCAGGAATCAAAAGATCTGATCCTGGCGATGAACCAAATAAATTGGTTGTCCAAGCCCATGTCTTCATTGATTCTTCTTTGACTCGGGAGTCCGTTCCTTAGGCTTCCTCGGATTTGATCCTCCTACCGCAAATGAATCCGGCAGCAAGAGGTCCAAAAGCTCGATCTCCCAGGAGTACATGGACCCATTCAGCTTCTGGTTGCTGATGTCCATCCGGTCGGCTGCCTCTTTGGCCGCCACCCCATTGCCACTTCCACCCGATCGATAAAGTCGGTCAGGATCCAAACTATCTGGGAACCGGATACTTTCTTCTCCTTGTGTAATCCTTTGTCGAATAACTCCGCCTTGACAACGGCGGATCCAAATGCTCCGAGGGTGGCCTTCACCATTTCGGCCACCTTCCGGGTTGCATCCGCCATTTTCCGGACTGCGGTCTTGTCTTCTTTGACGGCAACCATCTCTACCTTCAAAATGTCGACTTCCTCCTGAAACTGACAAATCTCCGCCTCTTGTGTTTGGTGCTCATTCAGATTGGAGATGTGTTGTACTACCTTACCTGGTAGCTTGCTATCATTCGGCGCACCCACCAGCTCTCTAATATTAGCAAAGGTCTTCCTCTTAATCTCCCAATCCATTCGTATTCCACAAAGAATAATGATCAGCTGATTGAACGGATCATTCGGGTCTTTGGTCTCCGGCATCTCCACTTCTAATCCTTGTTCAATAGTAGACCAATTGGTAGGAGGGGTTCTTGTCTTATACGGAGGTGTCATCTTCATCCGCTACCTCGTCTTGGGGTACTCTTCCTCATCTTCCTCTTCCGTCTCGGGTTCGGATCCGGTTACATCCTTTGGTTTGTCATCCAAACCCGACTCTCCATACTTCAGGATGGATTCTTGAATGTTCCACGTCTTCTCCTCCGTGTCGGTGAGGAGTTGGTTGCGCTAGTAGAGGTGAAAGACATAGGGCCTCAAAGGAGTGGCCCTACTCTTTCCAACCCTCGTCACAAGTTGGGACACCAGATCGCAAAAGATCCGGGCCTAGTTCACCTTTCGTTCCCCGCTTAGGGAACCAAAAATGGTGTTGCCGATGGTCATTGTCACCCTCGTCGGCTTCTCCGGGTGGATGATCAAAACCAGGAACTGGAGAAGGTGGAGGTGCCAATCGCTTTTGCAATCTGTGACGACGTATCCGTCCTTGTTGCTCGGCTCTCCATGAAACTTGTCATGGATGAACTCTGCCCTCCGTCCCGCCATGCCGGAACCTCCTAACTGGAAGTTGTAGACTTCCCTCCACCTCTCTTCTTCCCACTTGGTTGGGTGCCCTGGATAGTGTTGTCGAACTAATTTGACAGTTTCCCCTTGAGCTCTCTCACCATCCGCTCCTCCCTAAACCCCCAGGATTTATCCATCAACACCAAAAAACCCATCACATTGAGATCCTCCATAAGCTCGGTCTTTGCCAGTTCCTCAGAGAGGATGACCGAAACTACTTTTCGGAGCTTAATCTTGGAGGAGGAACTGGGCTCTCCCAGTTTGTTCTTGCAAAGTTGAGGCATGGACACGGACTTGCTAGCTGAATCCTTCCCGGTCGCTACCTCACTCTCTCCTAGCCACACGTCCTGTTCCTCACTTTTTCTCGTCCAATCTCAATCGGAAGACAACACAAATCTGTAGCCCACACAAGTTCGACCTCTCCTGCACTTTGACGCACTCATCCTGAAGTTTCTACGTACACAACGGCTTTGGCGTAGACGAAGTCGTTAAAGCGCTCAAGGTCAACTCCAAAACTCGAGGGAAGTAAAGGAGTGAAAATGGGGACGACTAGCCTTTATATAGTCCCAAGACCCTCGACTGGTCATCATGACCTTTTCCGGTCCGGTCCATAGCAATCCGGTTCAACCCTAATCCAATCCGAGATAAGTTTCGGATGTGATTCTGCTCCTGAATACTAATACTCTGACCGTATCAAATCCAGTTTATCCCATACTGCATTAGCATTGTCTATCTTCAGTCTTCTTCTGCCTCCTAGCAGGATCCGGATCCTAATTACTTGTTTCCGTTCCAACTTTTAGGTAAACAAAGGAAAACCAAAAATTTTGGTTGCGACTCAATACAAAGATGCAAAAACTATGGATGAAGCAGAGACACATTACCTTGCCATTTGGTCATGATGGTTTTCTTCTGGAGCTGCCATTGAAGACACACTTCATCATTTGGAGCATTGGCTTGCATTTTGGCATTTTAGGTATCGTTAGTGGAGAGGCTTCATACAAATGGTACGTGCACTTTCAGCTTCAATTTTTGTATTTTGTATTTTATATTTTTATGTAAATGTATGCGTGTGAAGTTGTTAAATAGTTTTTTCCATATTTAGTAGGAGCTTGAAATGCATGAGTTTTATATGAAGATTATTCAATATCCAGGAATGTAAATTTTTGGTGGGAAAAACAAAAAATGATGAATTTAGAATGTTTGACCAAAAATAGGGGTATTGTGAGGGGGTCCAAAAACACCCATCGGATCCGACGGGTATTGTTGGACCCCCTAACGATATTCTTGTTTTTGGTGAAACTACCTTCCCTTGAAAAAAAAAAAAAGGAAGGCAATAGGTATTGGTTACTTGACCTTCCACATGTTTTTGCCAATGCTTTCTTGTGCAATTGTAAAATAGTTTTCTCCATTTTTAGTTTAAACCTGGCATGTATGAGTTTTGAATGAATATTTTCCAGTATCCAGAAATGCAATTTTTTTTTAAAGGAAAAACATTGATAAATTTTGAACTTTTGACCGAAAACAAGGGTTGTGTGGGGGAGGCTAGAAACACCTGTCAAATCCGACAGGTGTTGTTGGACCCCCCGACACTATCCTTGTTTTTGGTCAAACTGCCCTCCCCAAAAAAATGAAAATTGAAAAGCAATAGATATTGGTTGCTTAACATTCCTAATGTTTTTCCCAATGGTTTTTTGTAAAGTAGATATTGAGATTTTCTTGTATTGGAATGTCCTTCATTTCATGTGAACTACATGTGGATTTAGTTCTAGTAGTTCAAAGTTCTGGTTGATTGTGATATATGACACTGAAATAGTGTTTACATTTCTTGTGGATGACTTTTTAGGATTTGAATTTGGAAGAGTTGGCAGACATGTCTTCATGCAACCTATTGTAAACCGTCCACAACAAGTGGCTTCAAATGTCCGAAAACCAAGGTAACAATTTGTTTGATGCCACTTGCGACAATAGTATCCGAGCATGGACACAAATGACAAACTACTATGCATATTTAAAAGGACACGCATCTGGATCTGGTCCATCCAAGGGGAAGTTGAAGTTGAGAGCTGCAAGAAGAAGCAGAGATCCAAAGAAAATGGTGGAGGCGCTCAACACATTACTTGGAGCTGAGGGTGTGGAAACTCGCATACCGCATCTAAAAGGTGAAGAGATCTTTGGAAGCACTCAGAGGAAGTTGGATGTTCCCATTGGCGATGCAGGAGACTTACAATGACCTGAAAAAGTCAATTTCTCTCAACCGCGTGTTTGAACAAGGTCCACTATGGCTTCTCTAGAATCTTTCCAAGGCAAAGGAGAAGAAGTTGAGGTGCAACCATCCCGGCATGTTACAATTGCATTTGAAAGTGACTGCAACATATCGAAGTAGCACATTGCTAGGGTCAACCACAAATCGAACGTGAAATGTCAAGCTCAACAACAGGCATCAAACATCAAGTGCACTGCTAAAATTGCAAAAGGAAGGAAGGGAACACCAACTCCAACCTATCGTGGTCGAAAGCAAAATTACGGGACTAAGCGAGAGGTGGTGGCAGACTTCTGGTTCTGTTGGGATGACATTGAACGATGTGTAAAAGGTACAAAGCGAAGCTACGTTATAGATAGGCCAAAGGTGCTAGAGGTTTGGCTTGTGTTGACCAGGACCAACCTTAGTCAAGAAGAGTCATTGTATTTGCAGCACGTTGGCTTCCGTCTCCAAGAGCGCCCTACATTGTTGCCATGACGACTCTTCAACGTGTCAAACATTTTCAAGAGTGTTTTGTATGATCAACCGCCACCACAGGATGCAGATGTATATCCAACTGTTTGGAATAACCAAACCATACGGAGAAATGCAAGTGCATCAACTACAGAACAACGGAACAAGTGGGAAAGTGTTGGCAACACTACAGGACAAATTCTAGGAGTGACCTTGCTTCCATTTCCAGGCCTAGGTGCAATAGTGTCATTGGAGACTGGGGCAAATCCTAACAAAAATGTATATCGAATTACATTGGGCATGTTTTTCATATGCACATGCCCGGAATTTATTCAGATGGCAATTTCCGCTATTGGAAGGTGTCAAGCATATGTGAATTGCAAGCACTTATACTACCTGTACCGTTACTTCTGCAAAATGGACATCCATGATGACCAATTCATCCACGCACTTAGTTATAGCTTCAATGAATTGAAGCTTCTTCTACTTCGAGCAAGGCTCATCACTATTCCAGAGTAGGAGTGACCACATTGAATTTATGTTTTCATTAGTATTGTATTAATTTACATTTGATATGATTGAAATGATTTAAAGCATGTGGAATGAAAAATGTTCATGCATTCATGACATATTGGAATTTGTCATTTGTCAAAATTTTTTGAAGAAGAAAGTATGAATGATCCAAAACTACAATGTTGATCTCTCATCCAGCATTGAACATATGAATTATATGAGAAAAATTTCATTTATTTGCTGTTTTTTCCTTTCCTATTTCATTTACATCCCTTTTTCCTATTTTATTGTTTCATTTACCAACAATGCTACTATATGAGCACAGAGTGGTGATAAGTGCTGAAAAGGCTGAGGAAGAGTGACAAGACCAAAGTTTCAGGGTTCCTATTCATATGTCCCATAACAATTGGCATTCTCAAACGCGCCACTATAAGAGGTGTCACCTTCAATGGTCTTACATGACAAGGTACCTATTGGGGGAATAGCCTTTCTCTATCATTGTGTGGAGAATTATATTCCCAACTGTACTCTGTCATTTTGTTGAAAATACTAACGAAAGCTTGTATAGATAAAGCACGTATAAAATAATAAATGAAGCATATATAGACTTTGCTTCAATTGGTTTTTGAGTTTTCTTCATTTGCCTTTGAAATCCATTCAGACCCTAAATCCTTAAGGTTAGTCTCAATGAAAAATGATTCTTATGACCAACACAACATAGTCATTTATTTTTATAAATTTCTTGGGAAAACACCGCAGTCACCACCAGACTTCTCTATTTTTGGAGAGTCAAGGTTTCTTCAAAACCTTAGCCTCCATAAGAAATGACTCTCGGCCTCACCATGTGAAGGATTCTTTTCTACTACAAATAATTTGAACACCACATAAAATATGTTCTAGTCCACGATCATAGGATATACTGTTATAGGTCCCAAATTTACCATTAATAGCAAAAAAAATTAAATTTTTTGAATTTTTTACCAAAAAAAATAAAAATTTGGCAAAAAAATGGGATTTTTTTTCCAGGCTCACAAACTTACAGGCTCCACACTCCACGCTCACAGGCTCACGGCTCCAAGCTCACACGCTAGCGTCATTGGAATGACCTAGATTGACTTGAATCGGGAAGTCTAAGTTTCAACAAGCCTTAGGCTTTGTATTGAGTTGCTAGAGAAGAACAATACTGGTATGAATTTGTTTTAATTTACTTCTTATGATTTTATTGGCTTTGTTTCATTAACCCTAAAGTCCCATTGTCTCCTCGCGGGACAAATCAAGTTTTGGGCAGGTACCTATGGGCTCAATTTTTTACATTTTTTTGGGGGGGATGTTGTGTTTGCTTGCTAAAACAATCTCACCATTGGAATTATTGTATTTCAATCCCATCTAAGAGATATTAACAATTTTTTTTTTTTTTCAATCTTAGACTTATTTCTGCATAATAATTTTTTAAAGAATGAAAATCAAGTTGTTGTTTTTTGAAATTTTTTTGTAGATCTTCAATTTACATATTTAACATTAAAAAATTTTAATTCAAAGTCTATAGTGCAAAAAATTTCCACAAATGGCAGTCAAAGTCATCTGAAATTGCAGATCAATGTTCACAAAAACTTTCTTTTTCAACTTTGAATGCTAATATCTTCCAATCTATATGGTCAAACTTCATGAAAATTTTATCACATGACCTTTGACAAGTGAAGTACAAGATCCTATGATTAGATTCTAAAACAATGTTTTTTTTTGTATTCTTGGATGAACGCAATCCAAATGACAACCCTAAATCCACGCGAGACACTTTTGCAGACATTACTTTTGGTAGCATTGTTAGGAGCTCCCTACGACTGGGACTTCCTAGCACATGTTGTGAAGTGTGTAATTCCTTACATTTTACCAGATAGTATGACATCCAACTGAAGACTAAAGGCGTCTTCAGCAATGTCGGTAAACTATGACATGACCTTTGTCCTGTTGAAGGCGACTTCAACGTCCATCATTGGGCCTAACGACTACCACAAACAAACATCCTCAAGCAAAAGTGTCTCGCGTGGATTTTGTAGAATGTATAAAAATGGACAAGGATGGATATAATAAAATAAACATGGAGGTGGATGACATGTCACAACAAGGTACATTGTGCATTTTTTGAGAACAAACAAATGTGGATTCATTGCATTCTAACTACTTATGACAAGGTCTTGCGTAAAGTCCACCTTGGGCAATTCACAAAACAATGGTCTAGTTTATTAAGATCCCCCTTCAAGTGACGGCAAGTGCATGTCGCAACTAGTGTCTACAAGCACTACTTCTGTCAGTCAAAGAATGTCTACAAGATAGCGGTTCCTTTTACGAGACATAAAGCTAAACAAGTCACTCTATGTTGCAGATGTCTTTTGTGACGTTTGGAAGGCGTCACTCACATATGTGAAGGACATGCATGTCCTAAACTTCATCCTCAGCAATTGCATGGTTGCCTATTACAGCAATGTAGTGACCTCCACCGTCCATGGAATGCCAGATCGGGTCTATGACCCCTTGCATTGGCTGTAGTCCATCAAATTCCTTGTCGTTCTACTATTGAATAATGTTAAGGATGTCCACCTCATCCAGTCGCACAACAACACTGTAATGTAAGAGTTTTGATAATTCAAAATCAAGATTTCTTCTATGTATCCCACATACTCATAAATGACTTATTCTGGATCCCAAACATGCTGTGCTATTCCTTTGTACTCTTTAATACATTGCCATGGTAATATTCTAGATTAGATTATCCTGGTTGGCCTTCCTAATCTCTTTCTTGCATAGTCTCTGGAAGACTCTGCTCATTTTTACACTAGCCAAGCGCAAGTTTTCATCTAAGATGTTCCAATCAGCCACCAGTAGGATCTACATATTAACAATAACAAAAGCTGAATCAATCACATGCAAGTGAAATACTTATGAGACAATTATCTGGAACATGCACGAGGGTGAAAGCATACTACACTAGGTACAATTTCGGCAGAAATCAAGAGTATTTTTGAGTACACATTTACTGCTCAAAGTACTCAAACTAAGCACTTGAAGTACTTTAGTGGAAAAACCATTATGACATTAGGAAACTTTAAGTCGATGATTGTAGAATCTTACCTAAACAAATTAATATATTTAGAGACTATAATTAATGAAATTTGAAAACTGTAAATGGAGATAATGTTGAAAATTTAAAACAAAATGTACCATAAGTACTTTTTCACAAATAGAGGCAAAAAAAAAGTCATAAAAGTTGTCGTACGTGCAATCTAGGCGTAAGTATCCTTAACACAAAAATGTGCCAAGATAACACGAAATATCGTCCAAGGAATTTTCAGATTCTATGTAGTATGTTCTAGCTATCCGGCTTTTCTATCTTTCTTTTCTTCTCACTTACTTTCTCTCTTTCCGGTTTCCTTCACAATCCGGATCATAAACTATCCGGAATCCGGTTTATGTCTCTGCTTCCAATCCGGTTTTCTATACCTTTGTTTTACCATCAGAGGGTCCACTATTGGTCTTGTAGAGGGGTAGGGACTCACCACTCGTTGTTCTCCTACAATTCTAACAAACACAAATCAAAACACCCAAGTACTCAAAGGGTTGTAGCAAGACGAGAAGATCCGGATCCTCACAACTCCCGGATGGTAATTCCGGAAAGCAGGTCACTCAGGAATACTTCACTCTCCCTAACTACAACGATAGATCTCAGAGTTAAATATAAGGGAGTGTGATCTTTCTAGAGGTTGAATGAATTCTAAGGTTGGCAGATCTTCCGGACAGGTGGGAACTTCCTTGGGCGGGCGCTTACCTCCGCACGGCTTGACAACCGGACTCGCTTCCCCGCTACTCAGATCCGGACTACTCTAGTAGTAATTTAAAGACACAGTGCACAACTCCTAAGTCAACAATCCAACAACATTACAATAGCACACTCTCGACTTAGACCATATTCTCCTAAATCTGAATTCCTCCTCACCTGTCCTTTCCTTCCAACACCCAGACCACAAGTCCACGCAATCCAGATACACTGATAAAGCCAAACTGCATACCCGAGGGTTTAGATTTTGAAAAGGGAATGAAATACAAATGAATATCAACTAGGATGGAATGAGAGGCAACTTACTTGCCCACCCTTAGAAACCCAAATCAAAACCAAAGTCAACACCCTAAAAACAACAAAGGGCAGCCCAAAACCAGGGCAACCTCACATACACACCAAGGAAATCCCGATTTAACCGGAAAGTCCTTATCCCTAAACTTTCGGAACCCGGGCCCACGCTAGGATTCCGGTTCCGGATCTAACTAACTAAATTCTAATCCACCTCCACAAGTAATCCCCTTTGAACTACTTGGTCATCCGAGACTTCTTCGAACTCCCGGCTCCTTGCTTGGTTGTCGATTTACCGGAACCCTTGGCTGGCGTCATCTTGGCAGCTCGAGGCGGATTCTGTCGGGTCGCAGGAGACGTCTCCTCTTCATCCGTATCCTCCTCAGAATCAGTAGCGGATTCAAACTCACCGGATTCAGAGTCCTCGATCTCTTGCTTCGCTGGCTTCTTACCTTCCGGCTTCTGCTTCTCTGACTTCCGGAGTTTGAGTTGCTTCCCAGGTTCTACCATCTCCAGTTCTTCATCCGGATCGGAGAATTCGACCTCTACTATTTCCGTCTTCGTGTTTTTCCGGGTTTCCGGCCTGAGTTCCGGTCTCGCTTCTAGAGCCGGATCTCCCAAATCGATCAACTGTGTTCCCCGTGCTGGTGATGGTTCCGTCATGTGGGGGAATTTATCCGGATGCTCCCTTATCGGATTTATCGTTCCCATACCTTCTAAGAGGTCCCTCCGGATTGGCAATCTTTGCCCTGTCTTTCCGGATCCCGCCGGAGACTGTGAGGAAGGACTAAAAGTATTCATTGTTCCCCACTTCTAGAATTGACCCGAGGAAGGTACCTGGGGCAGCTTGAAGAGAGACTTCAAGCCCGGGTCTTCTTTTGTTCCGGAAGTTCCGGCTCTGTACTTGACCGGCGACTCCATGAAGATATCCGGAAGTGGCCCGAACTCGTCCTTGGCCACATCCAGAGGTCTCAGCAGCTGCCTCATCTTGTCCAAAACGGTCTTCATCTTAGCCTCGTAATCGACCAAGACTTGCAATACTCGAGATCCGGTGACGATGCCGTCGGTATCTAATTTCTTCTTGAAGAGCACGGACCGGATGATCAAATGTTCCGGTTGTTCTACCAACCCCTTCAAATCTCGGACGAGCTTCAGGGCATCCGTCTTCTTTTTCTGGGCTGAGATCGACTATCCCTCCGTGTAGTGAAACTTGTTCTTGTAGTTATCCCGTTCCGCCTTCAGCAGTGCGATCTCCTTGTCCTTCTCTTGGAGTAGTGCCGGATCGGGTCTCTTCCGGATTTCGTTGAAGATCTGATCCGTCTCAACGTTCAATTCGCTGGCAACGCCCGTGATCACCCCTGCCATCTCGGCGTGCATCTTCCGACACTGTGCCATCCACCGCGCTCCGGCATCATAGAAGTCGGAGACATCGGTATACTCCGGCGACGATTGGGTCAGGGCCGGATTCAATTCCGGCACGTCTATACTCGCTCTTCGTGAATCCGGATTGGTTAACTTATGCCGCTTCTTCTTCTCCAGCGGCTTCGGTTCCGGATGCTCCTCCTCTTCTTCTTCTTCTTCGGTCGCTTCTCCCGTCGGCTTCAACTCCTCTGTGAATCCGTATTTCAGGATCTGCATTCCGGTCTCATACGCAACTTGTTCCGGCGGGGTCATGTAATCATAATAATGATACACATGGAACAAGTACATACTGACGGGACTCTGCTTGGCCTTCTCGACCGCCATTGCCATCTTCTTGACCTTCTGGTAAATTAGGCCTGCCCAATTTACGACCCGGCCTTCCAGCACCCCGAAAATCGTATTCGCGACTGTGACCGTAACTCTCGTGGGCTTTTCCGAATATACTATGGGAATCAGGAAATTTAGTAACCTCCTACGATGCTCATTGCTACAGTCACTCACGGAGAAACCCTCCTTGTGGTGTGGTGGCTTCTTGAACTTTCCTTCATGAAACTTATCCGTCCGGGTTGCGCTTCCGGATCCGGACTGCGTTAACCCGTAAGTTTCCGCCCACATCCCTTCCGTCCAGGACGATAACCGCCCTCTTGGCGTCGGCTCAAACTGGTTCGGCACCCCAAAAACTAACTCCCGAAGAAGGTCCTCGCTCCTCACCGTCCAGGGTTTCCGGATAAACCCTATACACCCTATTGTGGACAGATCTTCCTCTAACTCTAAACGTTCACCGGGATCAGATGGAATGATCGGGTATAAGAGTTTGACAAACGGAACTGTCTTCTGTCCTTGCGCTGACGTTTCCGCCATTGAACTCTAATCCGGTGCAACTGGCACCCTCCTTTCCTTCTCTCCCTATCCGGCCTAACTCACCACTCTTTCACTCTTCTAAGAGAAAACACGCTCCAAACCTGCAAACACACACCTCCTCGAGCGGAAGAAAGAGGGAGAAGAATGAGAAGATGATCCGTTTAAGTACCCGGCCAGTGACCGACACCCGTTGGTTCGGTCATTTAATGCGCCGCCTTTTTCAAACGGATCCCTAATTTCCGTAGGCCGGACCCCTAATTCGTAGGTTAGCCGGAACTTTCCGGCTACCTAGTTTCTACTAAAAGTTCCAGTTCAAGGTTCCACTACTACAAAATTTCAAAAATATTTACGGAATTGATCCTAAACTAATCCGGATTTCTAAATAATGACATTGCGTGCTCCCACATGACCCCTTTTTCAAATGTGAGAGTCCCCGCGAACATCCTCTCAGTCAGATTCTGAATCCGGTTCTAGTTTGTACTTCTTGACGCGGGCCTTGTTAACCCGGGTGTCAAGTTCCACTCCTTGTAAATCTTCCAACTGTATGGACCCATTTGAGAACACAGTGGTTACCTTGTAAGGACCCATCCATCTGGTGTGATGCTTACCCGGAAAAGATTTGAAACGGCTGTCGTATAGTAATACTAGTCCGCCAACCTTGATTCCGTGTTCTGCCAGTAGCTTCCTATCGTGCTCTGTTTTGCGCTTGGCTTGCACGTCCTTGGTTTGATCCAGAGCAACTAGCCATTCTTCTTCCAGATCCTCAATAGCCAAGAGACAAACGTCCGAATCTACAATCCGTATGGCATTCCGGGTGGCCATGATCCGGTGAGTCTCCATCTCCAACTCTATTCCGTGTACTGCTTCTTGTCAAAAAACCAGAAAGAAAGGAGTCTTTCCGGTTGTCATTTCCTCCGAGGTGTTGTAAGCATGTACAGCCGATGGAAGTTTCAGATCCCAATCGGTCTTATGTTCTGAAATCATTTTATTTAATGATTTCTCAATGATGCCATTGGCGCGTTCCGTCAATCCGTTTGCTCTAGGATTATAAGGAGTCGTCTTCCGGTGTTTGATCAGGTACCTTGTCGTGATATCCCGGATTACATCATTCAAGAAGTGTAGTCCCCTATCGCTGACCAACTCCAGTGGATGGCCAAATCTCATCATCAGTTCCGTAAAGAGGAACGAGGCTATCGTCTGCGCCGTATTATTCCGGGTGGCTTTTGCTTCCACCCACTTTGTTGCATAATCCGTTGCCGGAATTATATACCTCTTCCTCCCGGCGCTGATAGGTGCAATTGGTCTTATAAAATCCATTCCCCACTTCTCGAAAGGCGCTAGTGGAATGATTGGATTGAGTGGCCAATGATTCCGAAATGCGGGGGCTCCCATCCGTTGACAAGGATCGCAGCTTCCGACGTAAGCCTTCACAACCCGGATTAGATACGGCCACCAGTATCCGGCCCCTCTAATCCGGTTTACAGTAGTGATGGCTGCAAAATGCCCACTGGAAGATCCGGAATGCAATGCTCGCATTACCTTCTTCCGGTCCTGAGGTTCTAGACACCTCCTCAGTCGATCGTCTGCTCCCATTTTGAACAAGGTGCCTTTAATCAAAGAGTAAGGCGCTACTTTCTACTGGAAAGTACCCTTCTCTTCCCTACTCATGTCCTCCGGATATCGCTGTTCCGTCAGATAAGTAATGATATCTTGGAAAACGGAACTCTTCTCCCCATTCAGGTGAAAAACCGTCTCTTCTGAGATTTCCGAAAACTCATCTGGAAACTCAGCGGAGATGTCTTCCACAGCATCCGTCCCTCGATATCTAGATAAGAAGTCCGCGTTGCTGTTGGCCTTGCCTGGTTTCACCATTACTTCATAATTGAACTCCTGAAGCAACAGTACCCATCTTGCAATCCTTCCGGAGAGATCCGGTTTGTTCACCAGGTACTTTAGAGAGTCATGATCCGTATGGAATACAACTCGGTACCCGAGAAGGTAGTGCCGGAACTTCTTGCATGAGTACACCACTGCCAATGCTTTTCTTTCAGTTGTGGTATATTTTCTTTCGGCTCGACTCATTTGCCTACTCGAATAATATATCGGGCATTCCCTCAACTCTAGGTCATATTGCCATAAGATAGCTCCAAGGCACCACCCGGACGCATCCAAGGTGACATGAAATTCCTTGGTCCAATTTGGTGCTGAAAGTATGGGGGCTTTTGGCGTACGCGCAATCTAGGCGTAAGTATCCTTAACACAAAAATTGTGCCAAGATAACACGAAATATCGTCCTAGGGAATTTTCGGATTCTATGTAGTATGTTCTAGCTATCCGGCTTTTCTATCTTTCTTTTCTTCTCACTTACTTTCTCTCTTTCCGGTTTCCTTCACAATCCGGATCATAAACTATCCGGAATCCGGTTTACGTCTCTGCTTCCAATCCGGTTTTCTATACCTCTGTTTTACCATCAGAGGGTCCACTATTGGTCTTGTAGAGGGGTAGGGACTCACCACTCGTTGTTCTCCTACAATTCTAACAAACACAAATCAAAACACCCAAGTACTCAAAGGGTTGTAGCAAGATGAGAAGATCCGGAGCCTCACAGCTCCCGGATGGTAAATCCGGAAAGCAGGTCACTCAGGAGTTCTTCACTTCCCCCTAACTACAACGACAGATTCTCAGAGTTAAATATAAGGGAGTGCGATCTTTCTAGAGGTTGGATGAATTCTAAGGTTGGCAGATCTTCCGGACAAGTGGGAACTTCCTTGGGCGGGCGCTTACCTCCGCACGGCTTGACAACCGGACTCGCTTCCCCGCTACTCAGATCCGGACTACTCTAGTAGTAATTTAAAGACACAGTGCACAGCTCCTAAGTCAACAATCCAACAACATTACAATAGCACACTCTCGACTTAGACCATATTCTCCTAAATCCGAATTCCTCCTCATCCGTCCTTTCCTTCCAACACCCAGACCACAAGGCAACACAATCCGGATACACTGATAAAGCCAAATTGCATACCCAAGGGCTTAGATTTCGAAAAGGGAATGAAATACAAAATGAATATCAACTAGGAGGGAATGAGAGGCAACTAACTTGTCCGCCCTTAAAAACCCAAATCAAAATCAAAGTCAACGCCCTAAAAACAACAAAGGGCAGCCCAAAACCAGGGCAACCTCACATACACACCAAGGAAATCCCGATTTAACCGGAAAGTCCTTATCCCTAAACTTCCGGAACCCGGACCCACACTAGGATTTCGGTTCCGGACCTAACTAACAAAAATCTAATCCACCACTACAAGTAATCCCCTTTGAACTACTTGGTCATCCGAGACTTCTTCGAACTCCCGGCTCCCTGCTTGGTTAATTTATCGGAACCCTTGGCTGGCATCATCTTGGCAGCCCGAAACGGATTCTGCTGGGTCGCAGGAGACGTCTCCTCTTCATCCGTATCCTCCTCAGAATTAGTAGCGGATTCAAACTCACCGGATTCAGAGTCCTTGATCTCTTGCTTTGCTGGCTTCTTTCCCTCCGGCTTCCGCTTCTCCGACTTCCGGAGTTTGAGTTGCTTCCCAGGTGGTACCATCTCCAGTTCTTCATCCGGATTGGAGAATTCGACCTCCACTATTTCCGTCTTCGTGTTTTTCTGGGTTTCCGGCCTGAGTTCCGGTCTCGCCTCTAGAGCCGGATCTCCCAAATCGATCAACTGTGTTCCCCGTGCTGGTGATGGTTCCGTCATGTGGGGGAATTTATCCAGATGCTCCCTTGCTGGATTTATTGTTCCCATACCTTCTAAGAGGTCCCTCCGGATTGGCAATCTTTGCCCTGTCTTTCCGGATCCCGCCGGAGACTGTGAGGAAGGACTAAAAGTATTCATTGTTCCCCACTTCTAGAATTGACCCGAGGAAGGTACCTGGGGCAGCTTGAAGAGAGACTTCAAGCCCGGGTCTTCTTTTGTTCCGGAAGTTCCGGCTCTGTACTTGACCGGCGACTCCATGAAGATATCCGGAAGTGGCCCGAACTCGTCCTTGGCCACATCCAGAGGTCTCAGCAGCTGCCTCATCTTGTCCAAAACGGTCTTCATCTTAGCCTCGTAATCGACCAAGACTTGCAATACTCGAGATCCGGTGACGATGCCGTCGGTATCTAATTTCTTCTTGAAGAGCGCGGACCGGATGATCAAATGTTCCGGTTGTTCTACCAACCCCTTCAAATCTCGGACGAGCTTCAGGGCATCCGTCTTCTTTTTCTGGGCTGAGATCGACTATCCCTCCGTGTAGTGAAACTTGTTCTTGTAGTTATCCCGTTCCGCCTTCAGCAGTGCGATCTCCTTGTCCTTCTCTTGGAGTAGTGCCGGATCGGGTCTCTTCCGGATTTCGTTGAAGATCTGATCCGTCTCAACGTTCAATTCGCTGGCAACGCCCGTGATCACCCCTGCCATCTCGGCGTGCATCTTCCGACACTGTGCCATCCACCGCGCTCCGGCATCATAGAAGTCGGAGACATCGGTATACTCCGGCGACGATTGGGTCAGGGCCGGATTCAATTCCGGCACGTCTATACTCGCTCTTCGTGAATCCGGATTGGTTAACTTATGCCGCTTCTTCTTCTCCAGCGGCTTCGGTTCCGGATGCTCCTCCTCTTCTTCTTCTTCTTCGGTCGCTTCTCCCGTCGGCTTCAACTCCTCTGTGAATCCGTATTTCAGGATCTGCATTCCGGTCTCATACGCAACTTGTTCCGGCGGGGTCATGTAATCATAATAATGATACACATGGAACAAGTACATACTGACGGGACTCTGCTTGGCCTTCTCGACCGCCATTGCCATCTTCTTGACCTTCTGGTAAATTAGGCCTGCCCAATTTACGACCCGGCCTTCCAGCACCCCGAAAATCGTATTCGCGACTGTGACCGTAACTCTCGTGGGCTTTTCCGAATATACTATGGGAATCAGGAAATTTAGTAACCTCCTACGATGCTCATTGCTACAGTCACTCACGGAGAAACCCTCCTTGTGGTGTGGTGGCTTCTTGAATTTCCCCTCATGAAACTTATCCGTCCGGGTTGCGCTTCCGGATCCGGACTGCGTTAACCCGTAAGTTTCCACCCACATCCCTTCCGTCCAGGACGATAACCGCCCTCTTGGCGTCGGCTCAAACTGGTTCGGCGCCCCAAAAACTAACTCCCGAAGAAGGTCCTCGCTCCTCACCGTCCAGGGTTTCCGGATAAACCCTATACACCCTATTGTGGACAGATCTTCCTCTAACTCTAAACGTTCACCGGGATCAGATGGAATGATCGGGTATAAGAGTTTGACAGACGGAACTGTCTTCTGTCCCTGCGCTGACGTTTCCACCATTGAACTCTAATCCGGTGCAATCGGCACCCTCCTTTCCTTCTCTCCCTATCCGGCCTAACTCACCACTCTTTCACTCTTCTACGAGAAAAACACGCTCCAAACTTGCAAACACACACCTGCTTGAGCGGAAGAAAGAGAGAGAAGAATGAGAAGATGATTCGTTTAAGTACCCGGCTAGTGATCGACACCCGTTGGTTCGGTCATTTAATGCGCTACCTTTTTCAAACGGATCCCTAATTTCCGTAGCGGACCCCTAGTTCGTAGGTCTGCCGGAATCCGGATCTCCTTCCGGTTTCCGGATCCGGTAAAAGTCCGTCCCTTACTCCTTCTACAATCTTTTGTGAGCCGGAACTTTCCGGCTACCTAATTTTTACTAAAAGTTTTGTTTCAAGGTTCCGTTACTACAAAATTTCGAAAATATTTACGGAATTGATCCTAAACTAATCCGGATTTCTAAATAATGACATTGCGTACTCCCACAGCTTTGACTAAAGCCACTTTCAGTCCTTCGAAGGCAGCCTGGCGATCTGAATTCCAGTGGAATTCCGTATCTTTCTTCAACAATTCCATCAAGGGAATTGCTCTCCGAGCGTAGCCTTCTATGAATCTCCTATAATACCCCACACAGCCAAGAAACCCACGAATTTCTCGAACACAGATTGGGGCAACAAGAGCAAGCATGGCCTTGACCTTGTCCGTATCCACCTCTAGCCCTTTCCGGCTCACGACGTGGCCCAACAGGATTCCGGATATCATTCCAAAAAAACACTTTTTGGGGTGTAGTTTGAGATTTGTTTCCCTACACCTCTGGAAAGTTTTCCTCAAGTACCCTAGGTGATTTTCCCGTGAACTAAACACGGCAAAGTCATCAATGAAGACTTCGAGGAAATGCCTAAGGAAGTCTCGGAAGATATCCATCATCAGTCGTTGAAACGTACCGGGAGCATTGCATAATCCAAATGGCATACGTGTGAAGGCAAACGTCCCCCATTCCGTGGTGAACGTTGTCTTCAGCTGATCCATCATCCGGATGAATACTTGGTTGTATCCTGAGAATCCGTCCAGAAAACTGTAGCATTCGTTTCCGGAAACATGATCGAGGATAATATCGGTAAATGGAAGCGGAAAGTAATCCTTCCGGGTTGCAGCGTTTAGTTTCCGGAAATCTTGGCATACCTGGATCTTGATCTTTCCATCCGGACCGGCCTTCTTCGGAACCACCACGATGGGTGATACCCACTCCGAGTTATGGACCAGATAGATAAATCCTGCTTCCAATAGTGCGTCGATCTCCTTCTTCACCATAAGAGAGTACTTCGGGTTAAGTCGATATTGGCGTTGTTGGATGGGTACAACTCCTTCTACTAAGTCGATCCGGTGCTCTCCCAGTTCAGCCGGAATACCGCTCAGATCCGAAGGTACCCAGGCGAAGACATCGAGATACTCCTCCAATAAAGCTCCGTATTCCTTCTTCTCTAAGGTAGTCATTGACTTACTCATGAAGAAGGATTTTTCGGAAGGTAACTCCACCTCCTCATAATCTGTCGGGCTGACCACCGTCTTGACGCGTTCCGGTTCCGTTTCTTCTGCTTCTGCACGGAACTCGCTCCAAGGGGTTTCCGAGGAAGAGTTACTCAATCCAATGGCCGGAATTCTTCCTTCCATTATCTGTTGTCGGATCCATTCTGAAGAAAGTGGTACGTCCATTTCTCCCATGGTTCGATCTTTGAGGGGGGTTTCAGGAACTATCGGAGTCTCATCCTCTATCGCGACTTCAATAACCGGATCTGGAAATTGGAAATCTTCTTCCGCTACACCAGTAAAATAACTCAGAACAGAGTCTGAGTCTTCCGGATCTAACCAATCCGTAGTGTATCCATCGGATTCACTTGTTTCTCCCAGATGATCTCTATGTTTCCACGGAATTCGTGTGGTAGGGGTTCCGACTGCAAACTCTTTCGTACCCCAATCCACCACTACCCTGGCTGCATAGAGCCAAGGTCTTCCCAGTAACATAGGGAAAGGTCTCCCTTTGGTCACCCGGATCACCACATAATTGAGGAGATATGTTTGCTTTCCAATTCGAGTTGGAACTCTGAATAATCTCCCCACAGGGTGTACTTGCGACTGATCCGCCATTCGCAGTACTTGATTTGTAGCTTGGAATGACGTATACCCCAAGTCGAAAGCCGTATCTTCCAACATAAGGTTAACTTCGGAACCGCCGTCGACCGGAACTTTGGGGACGATACATCCATCAACTTCCACCTCGACTTCCGGTGCTCCGAAATCTTCTATCTGGGAGAAGTTGACTGCAACAGAGGGTAGCTTCATCCTTTTCTTCCTTTTCTTTGTCCAGGCATCTCGGATCAACTTTTGATAATTGGCATTATCATGGAGGAGTTGTCCGATGGTGGCATTCGCTTTCCGATCCTTGATATCCTGAACAATGTCATACTCATCTACCTTGAGTTCCGGATTGATGACAACCGGAACTTCATCGAAGGTAACTACCCGTCGGGTAATTTCCGGAATTCTTCCGGCATCACTCAGGCCTAGTCGGACTTGCCTGCTGATGTCGACCGAAAGAGGGTCTTGATCTACCCCTTTTTCTAACTCTACTGTGGGGTGAAAAGTTCCCGTTCTAATGGAGTGATTAGAATCACTGGAATCCGGAACTGGATTTCTACTGATTCTGAGCCTACTCTTTTTCATCCTACTTCTACTCTCTTCTACCCGGTTCTTGGTGGAACTCCGGCTTGCTACTCTCTGAACATGCTGCTCTCTACTTTCCGGAAGTTCCACCCTTGGTTGTCAACTCTTGAAATTCTCAATTCCGGTTACCGACCCATAGTTGAGCGCGGTTTGGTCTCAGGGTGGAGCTTCTACCTGTTTGTAGAGAGTTCTAGCTACCTGAGGTTTCAGACAATCAGGGAGGTCATATCCATACTGACCACAGTTCTGACAAGGTAGTGGCAAGGGTGCACCTTGTCCCGATCTCCCATGAGGACAATTATTTGCAAAATGATGAGGGCTACCACACAAGAAACAGCATCCGGGTGGAAACCTTGATGGAGGGAAATTACCTTGACTGGTTCCGGCTGCATACGGATTTGTCGGCGTCCGGATTATTTGTTGAGGTACTCTCCCTCTCCCGTATCCGGCTTGGATCTGAAACACCGGGTTGACTTGCTCCTCATATTCGTCCATTTCCGGAAGAGTATAATATACTCCTTCCTTGTCCACAAAATGGACCTGCCTTGATGGTCCTTGGTTACATTCGCTGGCATAATGGCCAGGCCTCCCACACCTTGTACACCATATGTTCGGTCGGGTGGTCGGAACAATCCGTCTTGGTTTCCGGTTGTCAGCTAGGTTGACTTTGATTGCCTCCAATGACTCTTGAATGTTCTTCATGAATTTCTTGGATGCATCGTCTTCCACCTTGACCTTCACCAAGCTCCGACTACCTCGATCCTCTCTGCCTCGTGCATGTCATTTGCTGCTGGAGACCTCTCAGTCCGTATCGGAACTAGTTGACTCCATCTGAGTAGATTCCGATCCAATTCCGGAACTTGGAGTTTCCGAATCCGAGAATTTCCTCCTTCTTCTTTCCTTCTTCTCATACTTCTTACTTCGTCCCCTCTCCATCTTGGCGTGCTTCTTGATGGACCTTCGCAAGGACTGTGCTGAGTTCTCATAGTTTTGGGCCGACTCCATTGCTTCCCTCAAGGTGGTGGGACGAGATTGACGGATCTGAAAAGCCATCTCTTCCGGAAATCCGGCAACATACCACTCCACTTGTATGCTGGGCGCGATTTTCGTTGTCAGCTTTTTGATCAAATCCTTCACCCATTGCCCATACTTTCTCACAGACTCGTTAGATCGCATGGTGACCTTACTGAGTCTTCCAAGAGCTCTGGCTTCTCCTCCGACTTCTCTGAAGGTCCGGAGGAAGTGTTCCCTAAGCTGGTCCCAGTTATCCCGGATTCCTTCCGGAACATCTTGGTACCATCTCAAAGCTTCGCCCTTCAACAAGCCCTGAAATATGCACTGCTTGGACGCTCGATCCTCCTGATTTGCCAGGGCCGTAGCTTCGAATTCGCCCATCCAGTCGTCCACATCCTTGCTATCGTCTCCCCGGAACTTGTTATAGCGGAGGCGCGTGCGGGAGTTCATAACTTCCGCCTCGTCAGCAACTGAATCTTCCTCTGATGACTGCCTATCGGGTTGCTCTCTTTCTTCCGGTCTACCTCTCTCGTCCAGATTGGGAGAACGTTCCGGTTCACTCCCATGTACTATGCGTGAAACTGGAACGGCCAAGATATCTTCTTCCGATTCGGCAGCTGGAATCCCGTAAACTACAGTCCTTCAGGCGGCTGCTTCTGATCTCGCCGCTCTTCTTCCTCTTGGAGTCCTATTCGGTACCCTACTCATGAAGTAAAGGTTCACAATTCACTTAAATCCTATAATGTGCGCAGTTAATTCCGTCGGATCTCCGAAATGACACACTGCTCTTTCTGATCCACTCCTGCTTTTATCCGGAACACTAACCCGATTGTGACTTTCACTGAATCGAATCTCAAAATATACTACACAATATCAGAATTCCCCGGCAGCGGCGCCAAAAGTGTCGTATGCGCAATCTAGGCATAAGTATCCTTAACACAAAAATGTGCCAAGATAACACGAAATATCGTCCAAGGAATTTTCAGATTCTATGTAGTATGTTCTAGCTATCCGGCTTTTCTATCTTTCTTTTCTTCTCACTTACTTACTCTCTTTCCGGTTTCCTTCACAATCCGGATCATAAACTATCCGAAATCCGGTTTATGTCTCTGCTTCCAATCCGGTTTTCTATACCTTTGTTTTACCATCAGAGGGTCCACTATTGGTCTTGTAGAGGGGTAGGGACTCACCACTCGTTGTTCTCCTACAATTCTAACAAACACAAATCAAAACACCCAAGTACTCAAAGGGTTGTAGCAAGATGAGAAGATCCAGATCCTCACAGCTCCCGGATGGTAATTCCGGAAAGCAGGTCACTCAGGAATACTTCACTCTCCCTAACTACAACGACAGATCTCAGAGTTAAGTATAAGGGAGTGTGATCTTTCTAGAGGTTGAATGAATTCTAAAGTTGGCAGATCTTCCGGACAAGTGGGAACTTCCTTGGGCGGGCGCTTACCTCCGCACGGCTTGACAACCGGACTCGCTTCCCCGCTACTCAGATCCGGACTACTCTAGTAGTAATTTAAAGACACAGTGCACAACTCCTAAGTCAACAATCCAACAACATTACAATAGCACACTCTCGACTTAGACCATATTCTCCTAAATCTGAATTCCTCCTCACCTGTCCTTTCCTTCCAACACCCAGACCACAAGTCCACGCAATCCAGATACACTGATAAAGCCAAACTGCATACCCGAGGGTTTAGATTTTGAAAAGGGAATGAAATACAAATGAATATCAACTAGGATGGAATGAGAGGCAACTTACTTGCCCACCCTTAGAAACCCAAATCAAAACCAAAGTCAACACCCTAAAAACAACAAAGGGCAGCCCAAAACCAGGGCAACCTCACATACACACCAAGGAAATCCCGATTTAACCGGAAAGTCCTTATCCCTAAACTTTCGGAACCCGGGCCCACGCTAGGATTCCGGTTCCGGATCTAACTAACTAAATTCTAATCCACCTCCACAAGTAATCCCCTTTGAACTACTTGGTCATCCGAGACTTCTTCGAACTCCCGGCTCCTTGCTTGGTTGTCGATTTACCGGAACCCTTGGCTGGCGTCATCTTGGCAACTCGAGGCGGATTCTGTCGGGTCGCAGGAGACGTCTCCTCTTCATCCGTATCCTCCTCAGAATCAGTAGCGGATTCAAACTCACCGGATTCAGAGTCCTCGATCTCTTGCTTCGCTGGCTTCTTACCTTCCGGCTTCTGCTTCTCTGACTTCCGGAGTTTGAGTTGCTTCCCAGGTTCTACCATCTCCAGTTCTTCTTCCGGATCGGAGAATTCGACCTCTACTATTTCCGTCTTCGTGTTTTTCCGGGTTTCCGGCCTGAGTTCCGGTCTCGCCTCTAGAGCCGGATCTCCCAAATCGATCAACTGTGTTCCCCGTGCTGGCGATGGTTCCGTCATGTGGGGGAATTTATCCGGATGCTCCCTTATCGGATTTATCGTTCCCATACCTTCTAAGAGGTCCCTCCGGATTGGCAATCTTTGCCCTGTCTTTCCGGATCCCGCCGGAGACTGTGAGGAAGGACTAAAAGTATTCATTGTTCCCCACTTCTAGAATTGACCCGAGGAAGGTACCTGGGGCAGCTTGAAGAGAGACTTCAAGCCCGGGTCTTCTTTTGTTCCGGAAGTTCCGGCTCTGTACTTGACCGGCGACTCCATGAAGATATCCGGAAGTGGCCCGAACTCGTCCTTGGCCACATCCAGAGGTCTCAGCAGCTGCCTCATCTTGTCCAAAACGGTCTTCATCTTAGCCTCGTAATCGACCAAGACTTGCAATACTCGAGATCCGGTGACGATGCCATCGGTATCTAATTTCTTCTTGAAGAGCGCGGACCGGATGATCAAATGTTCCGGTTGTTCTACCAACCCCTTCAAATCTCGGACGAGCTTCAGGGCATCCGTCTTCTTTTTCTGGGCTGAGATCGACTATCCCTCCGTGTAGTGAAACTTGTTCTTGTAGTTATCCCGTTCCGCCTTCAGCAGTGCGATCTCCTTGTCCTTCTCTTGGAGTAGTGCCGGATCGGGTCTCTTCCGGATTTCGTTGAAGATCTGATCCGTCTCAACGTTCAATTCGCTGGCAACGCCCGTGATCACCCCTGCCATCTCGGCGTGCATCTTCCGACACTGTGCCATCCACCGCGCTCCGGCATCATAGAAGTCGGAGACATCGGTATACTCCGGCGACGATTGGGTCAGGGCCGGATTCAATTCCGGCACGTCTATACTCGCTCTTCGTGAATCCGGATTGGTTAACTTATGCCGCTTCTTCTTCTCCAGCGGCTTCGGTTCCGGATGCTCCTCCTCTTCTTCTTCTTCTTCGGTCGCTTCTCCCGTCGGCTTCAACTCCTCTGTGAATCCGTATTTCAGGATCTGCATTCCGGTCTCATACGCAACTTGTTCCGGCGGGGTCATGTAATCATAATAATGATACACATGGAACAAGTACGTACTGACGGGACTCTGCTTGGCCTTCTCGACCGCCATTGCCATCTTCTTGACCTTCTGGTAAATTAGGCCTGCCCAATTTACGACCCGGCCTTCCAGCACCCCGAAAATCGTATTCGCGACTGTGACCGTAACTCTCGTGGGCTTTTCCGAATATACTATGGGAATCAGGAAATTTAGTAACCTCCTACGATGCTCATTGCTACAGTCACTCACGGAGAAACCCTCCTTGTGGTGTGGTGGCTTCTTGAACTTTCCTTCATGAAACTTATCCGTCCGGGTTGCGCTTCCGGATCCGGACTGCGTTAACCCGTAAGTTTCCGCCCACATCCCTTCCGTCCAGGACGATAACCGCCCTCTTGGCGTCGGCTCAAACTAGTTCGGCGCCCCAAAAACTAACTCCCGAAGAAGGTCCTCGCTCCTCACCGTCCAGGGTTTCCGGATAAACCCTATACACCCTATTGTGGACAGATCTTCCTCTAACTCTAAACGTTCACCGGGATCAGATGGAATGATCGGGTATAAGAGTTTGACAAACGGAACTGTCTTCTGTCCTTGCGCTGACGTTTCCACCATTGAACTCTAATCCGGTGCAACTGGCACCCTCCTTTCCTTCTCTCCCTATCCGGCCTAACTCACCACTCTTTCACTCTTCTAAGAGAAAACGCATTCCAAACCTGCAAACACACACCTCCTCGAGCGGAAGAAAGAGGGAGAAGAATGAGAAGATGATCCGTTTAAGTACCCGGCTAGTGATCGACACCCGTTGGTTCGGTCATTTAATGCGCCGCCTTTTTCAAACGGATCCCGAATTTCCGTAGGCCGGACCCCTAGTTCGTAGGTTTGCCGGAACTTTCCGGCTACCTAGTTTCTACTAAAAGTTCCAGTTCAAGGTTCCACTACTACAAAATTTCGAAAATATTTACGGAATTGATCCTAAACTAATCCGGATTTCTAAATAATGACATTGCGTGCTCCCACAAAAGTATTCAGAATTTTAGAGATTTAAACACTAGCCATCCTACTTGTAATATGCATATGTAGTGCTCTATTCATCAAAATATTAACCAAAATAATGTTCTTTTGTCTTTTTTCCTCTGCAAAAGATAGTACCTATCTGACTTCCAAATTCCTTTAGATAGTGCAATTATTGTCTTACTATCATGAATCCTTTGCATAGTAAATACTCTACCATTGCATAAACTATTGTGCCTTTTCAATTGTTCATTTGGCCAAGATAAAGTACTTTGTACTTTTTTGCAAATTTGATGTACTTTTTTTGTCAGCAAAGTACTGTATAGAAGATGGCTGAAATACTAGATTGGGTTTAAATGTGGTAGAATACCTTCTCTAGAAGATTACTTACATTTGGTTTAAAACAAAAAGCCAAAATAATGTTGTTTTTTATTTTTTTTAAATAATTTTATATAAATACATCCCTCTAAAGTACTTTTCTGACGTACTTTTTAGGGGGGCGTAATGTGCTTTCACCCACGGAAGATCCTCAAAGCCTATGATTCTATGCGCCACCTGTAGCATTGGTGTGCAGAACTTGAAGGGAGAAATGCGAGCGCATCAATGTCACAAAAAACAGCAGAGTCTCCAATAGGACACGCTGTGCTGCATTTCATGAAACAAAGTTGTGTCCTTCACGACATTGTCATGCATCTATCATGTCTAAAAGATAATTCAAATATTAACATCTATTACCTCCTCCCCCTTCTATCATAACTTCTCTACACCTATAATCATCATCAAACTGTATGACTTACTTGTTACATTAGAATGTAATAGTTGTAGAACGGCAAAGTGTTGGATTCAACGTTAGCATTGCATGCATACAAGGCTTAGCCTAAGACACAGTCTGAGACTTTATGACATGTTCGAAGACGTAGTATAAGACGTTAGGACATTTGTGGAGACATCTATAGAGACTTCAAGATGTTTTAAAAGACACAACTTGGAGTAAGATTGTCTTTATCTCCATTCAAATGCAAACTTGTATTTTATGCTCTTCGATGTGCATTTCCTTACATTCACTAGGAGTTAAAATGTTTAGTGAGTAATGTAGGACGTATTCTTATATGTCTAGCAACCTATGACATTACTTCATGCCATATTTACAATGACATCAACATGCCACTTATAACTTTTGTGTTACGTCATACATGACGACAAATACCATAGATGTATATAGTCACTACCACTCTCTTTTACAATCTGAGCAGACGACATCTCCCTATGGATTCTGGAGAATAGACATAGATGTGGAATGACACATAAAGAAGGCAATAGAAGAAAGGTTCAAACAAGGTAGTTATTGCATTCCCTAGAAATAAACAATGCAATAAGTTGTCTTTTAAGTATTAATAAGAAAGCTCCGGACATGGCAATTCACTAGGCAATCCAAAAAAATGTGCATGCATTTCACATAAGCAATCCTAAATACGGCAGTGATGTTAAACTCAGCATTAGGAACCACTACCTTTATCTTCCGATGAATGTCTAGTAGCACCAATACTCTTCAAGGAGACATAGAGTTGGACAACCCACTCTATCTACTCAACAAAATTAATGAAAAGTAGCTTCTTCTGTTGATTGGACAAATCAACTCTTCAAATTTCTTCAATGTATCCCATCCCTCAAAGCATCTTCTAATATTAAATTTAGGCCAATTCTTGTGCATGATTACACTTGAAATGAAATCTCATCAAACATTCTAAAGAAGACTTATAATTTGTACATTAACTATGTTTTGGGTATATATAGAGGCTGTGATTGGATTCCTTGAAACGAAAGAATTGAGAAAGTGATTGTACTTTGTTGGACACATATTACAAGTTGGATTGAGGATGTTTTAAGTCGCTTAGTTAAGAGTATCTACTCTTAGTTGAGGGCCGGCATTAGAGCCTGGCATCGACTAACAACAAATTTGGTTGTAGGCAATTTTGAAACCTTACAGAGATATTTGAATTTGGAAACATTTTAAACCAAGTATCAGACCTATAATATACAACACAAGCAAAACAATTCCCACTACCCAAACAATGATACAATCGTTTAAAGTTCTAAGAACTTAGAGTTATTTCTTAGTCAATTAGTAATTCTCACTTTTGTAGTAAGAAATGTTCCTGCACATTCATTGATGACACACTATAGTTGTTTGAAGTTCTAGGAATCTATAGATATTTCTTGCTTCAGTTGGCAAATTATAACCTTACTAGTAATTAGTGATTTTTAACCCTCTCTTTTAACATATTATGTAATTGGACATTCCAATGTATCTTGAGAATTTGTCATGTTGTGTATACATTTGATTTAACAAGTTCCACATGTGAAATTGTAAACACATGCAAATTCATTTACAAGCCCATTTCTCCTCAAAAACAATGTCATTTGAGAGGGTCAAGTGTATTGTTAGCTCTAATTTAAGCAACATAAATTTATCCAATTAGAAAAGGTGCAATATTGGTGTCTTTGCCAAAATAGAATAGCTTATAGATTTGCCAATTTATTATTTTTAAACTTTAGAACTAAAACACTAAGATTATAAAATTTACTAGACACTGCCCGATAGTGATAGATTGTAGAGGTTATAAATTTGCTAAATACTAGTTTTATTTTGTAAAAAACTAATAGAACATACTAAAGATTTCAATATAATCTAATTTAAGTATATTACAAGTAATGTATCATTTGTAAACTAGCGTCACATTCTAATATAATAAATCATTGACGTATCAAACTAATTATAATTCTTAAAAGTGGATCACTTATCACAATTGAAAAGCCTAAAATTCATACAAAATCACTCAGTAAATGGCTTCAAAATTAGAGTGTAAATAGAACACCTATGGCAACAAAGACCATTCAAACCAATAAATATATAGAACAAGAAATGAAAGAAAAAACAATACTGTGTAAACAATCTTGAACCTCAATAAAAGTACATTCTAGAACAAAAACTATTTACTATTCTTGAATTTATAGTGACACCAATATACATCACACACATTGTCTTGAATCACCTAGCTTCAACATTAATCCCTAAAGGTCTATTGTCTTTCAAAGGGACAACAGGGAGTTTAGGTTGGTATCAGGGAAGTCATTTTAGAATGGATGTATGCAAAATTGTGAAACAAGATGTGAACTTACATGAACTTCACCAAAATACATATATAATTTTTTTATTAGATGCCCAAATTTAACATCATGTTGTTTGAAGTTTCTTCAGTGAGAAGGGTAGCTTTGAGCAATTGGTGAAAAAAAGCTCATCTGCTTCTAAAATTTGGCATATGTATAACTACCATGATATAATAGGCAATGGTAAATAAAAACCTATGTGTAGTGCAAAAATCTCATTTCATGAGAAGTTAAAGATTTTTAGTCCTATCCAATAAGGTCCAAAAAAATCCTTTTCTTCTACAAGCTTGTAGTCTACACAATCAAATGGGCTGAAATTTTCCACATTCCCATAATAGCTGTCTGGTACACTTTCATACAAGTAAATTTCAAAAAAGGAACTTTTCCTATTGTATTTTTTCTCAATGCACCTAAACATGACAATTTTTGACAACTTGTTAAATGGACTCTTGGTCTCGTACGAATTAACTTCCAAAATTGACACCAAGGCAAGGATCAAAAATCAAGTTACCTAATTATAAGCACAATGGCTAAAGCAACCAAAGTAACTCACTATTGGAAAAAATAAAAGCTTACGTGGTCTTCTTCTTGAAGCAAGGACTCAAAATAATCAATTGATATTTCCATGTGAATAGTCTTCTCAATAAAGAATCCTTCGATTTTGATGTTGCCAACAAAAGGATGTAAGGTAAATGGTAGTGCTACAATCACTTCTATAGCTAAATTTGCCAACCTTTGATTTTGTAATTTTCACAAAAACAATAGGTGAAGAAAATGCAAGAGGTGACAACCTCAATACACATGCTCTTGGAGTCATTTCCAACCAATGCAATAGTTTTCAACCAATGATCAACACCATAACATATTCACAAATGATGAAACACTACACTGAAGAGCTCCAAACAACATAGGCTACTACTAGTCAGGATTGCCAACCTCGTCACCAATAATCACCACAAGAACACACGCCATTTTGGAAGTGGTGAAAGCGATTAGCATCCCTCACAACAATCTCTCGTTCAATCGCCTTGGAGATAAACTTGGTTGCCGTATGACAGTCTGAACACACTCGAAGGTTCTTGAACACCCGAATTGGCTCTCCACGAGGTGTCCGCATGAGTCCGTAAGCAATAGCCAACTTCTCACTATGGGAGCAAAGAGCAAGTTCTTTCTCCTCCTCCCCAATGTTCCGCAACACTAGCCGGGTATCAGGAATGTACCCTTCCGCCTTAATTTTCTCACTCAATCTCCTCAGCTCAGCATAGATCTCCTTCGCTTCTGAGTGAGAAGTATCCCCTACCACGAAGTCATGAACCTTGTTATCAACTTCAATCCAGCTACGCCCTGGCTCCTTGCGTATACCTCTCTCCTGCATCATAGTGCGCACCCACAACACCTCCTCCCACTTGCCAGCTGCAGCATAGATATTTGAGAGAAGCACGTAAGCAGAAGCATCCATCGGTTCCAACTTGAGACGCTCATTAGCGGCAAGTTTGCCCAAATCCACATTACCGTACGTTCTACAAGCACCAAGCAAGGCTCCCCAAGTTGCACCATTTGGTTCCACCGGCATGTTGTCAATCAAGAGCTTAGCTTCCTCCAAGTGTCCTGCTCGGCCAAGAACATCCAACATGCAGGTACAAAGCACTACAGTAGGTTCGATGCCATAATCTTGTGTCATAGCCAGAAAATGTCTACGGCCCTCATCCACAAGGCCAGCATGACTACAGGCCGACAATACTGCAGCGAAGGAGATCACATTAGGCTTCACACCGTCTGCAATCATATTTTTGAACATTTCCAGGGCTTCTTGCCCACATCCGTGTTCGGCAAGTCCACCAATCATCACGGTCCAGGTGATCACGTCACGATCCTCCATCCGGTCAAACACTAGCCGAGCATCAACCAAACTGCCACACTTTCCATACATGTGGACAAGCGCAGTGCCGACACGCAAATCCGACTCAAGTCCCGCTTTGAGGATATGCCTGTGAACCTCCTTCACCCACTCCAAAGCCCCTGCGCTTGAACATGGATTCAGAATGCTCGCAAAAGTGACTGCATTGGGTTCGTGGCCTTCCCTTTGCATTTGCATAAACAATTCATATGCTTCTTGCCCACATCCGTGTTCGGCAAGTCCACCAATCATCACATTCCACGTGATCACATCACGATCCTCCATCCGGTCAAAAACTAGCCGAGCATCAACCAAACTGCCACACTTTCCATACATGTGGACAAGCGCATTGCCCACACGCAAATCCGACTCAAGTCCCGCTCTGAGAATATGCCTGTGAACCTCCACCCACTCCAAAGCCCCTGCGCTTGAACATGGATTCAGAATGCTCGCAAAGGTGATTGCATTGGGTTCGAGGCCTTCCTGTCTCATTTGGAGAAACAGTCCATATGCTTCACTCCCACACCCATGTTGTGCAAGTCCACCAATCATCACGTTCCACGTGATCACATCACGATCCTCCATCCGGTCAAACACTAGCCGAGCATCAACCAAACTGCCACACTTTCCATACATGTGGACAAGCGCATTGCCCACACGCAAATCCGACTCAAGTCCCGCTTTGAGGACATGCCTGTGAACCTCCTTCACCCACTCCAAAGCCCCTGCGCTTGAACATGGATTCAGAATGCTCGCAACAGTGACTGCATTGGGTTCGAGACCTTCCCGTTGCATTTGGATAAACAGTTCATATGCTTCTTGCCCACATCCGTCTTCTGCAAGTCCACCAATCATCACATTCCACGTGATCACATCACGATCCTGCATCCGGTCGAAAACTAGCCGAGCATCAACCAAACTGCCACACTTTCCATACATGTGGACAAGCGCATTGCCCACACGCAAATCCGACTCAAGTCCCGCTTTGAGGACATGCCTGTGAACCTCCTTCACCCACTCCAAAGCCCCTGCGCTTGAACATGGATTCAGAATGCTCGCAAACGTGAAAGCATCGGGTTCGTGGCCTTCCCTTTGCATTTGCATAAACAGCTCATATGCTTCTTGCCCACATCCGTGTTCGGCAAGTCCACCAATCATCACATTCCACGTGATCACATCACGATCCTGCATCCGGTCGAAAACTAGCCGAGCATCTTCCAAACTCCCACACTTTCCATACACGTGGACAAGCGCATTGCCCACACGCAAATTCGACTCAAGTCCCGCTTGGAGGACATGCCTGTGAACCTCCTTCACCCAGTCCAAAGCCCCTGCGCTTGAACATGGATTCAGAATGCTCGCAAACGTGAATGCATCGGGTTCCAAGCCTTCCTGTTTCATTTGGAGAAGCAGTCCATATGCTTCACTCCCACACTCATGTTGTGCAAGTCCACCAATCATCACGTTCCACGTGATCACATCACGATCCTCCATCCGGTCAAACACTAGCCGAGCATCAACCAAACTGCCACACTTCCCATACATGTGGACAAGCGCATTGCCCATACGCACATCTGATTCAAGCCGAGCATGTCTTACATACGCATGAACATCTTTGCCCCACTGCAAAGCTGATGGATTGGCACATGCCTTCAGGATGCTCGAGAAAGTAAATACATCTGGCTGGACCCCTTTTTGGCACATTTGATTGAAAAGTTCCATTGCTTTGTCAGCATGTTTGCGCTTTGCATAACCTTCGATCATAATGGTCCAACTGAACACGTTCTTGTTCACAAGTTTATCAAACACTCCACGTGCAGCCTCCAATTCTCCACACCTGATATACACGCTCACTAGGTTGTTTGCCACATATGTATTCTGCTCCATTCCACTCTGGTTGATGTAGCCGTGAACCTGCTTCGCGACATTAACATTAAGGTTTTTCTCCTTCAAGCACCGTCTCAAAACTTCAACATACATAAACGAGTCGATGGCCATGCCTTGTTCTAGTCCATTCTTCAAATTACCAATTGCTTCAGTCGTGCTTCTTGCAGTTTTCAAGGACATACTACCGCCACCACCCGGTACAATATGCCTCGACTCTCTTGCAGTACTAGGCACAATGCATCCTCTTCCATTGTAGCCCTCAGATAGCCTGATTCATCAATACAGTCTTCATAAGAAAACCCTTAGAAGGAAGAACACTGATACACAAAGTGGAAAGGGCGCAAGACCACTAATGCCCTGTACTCACATATCTCAATATGAACAAAATTGCATCCATCCATTTGAATTCTTAATATCTCTCACCTACATAGCAATTCGTTGCAAATCATTCCACTTTAAGTGCACCCAATAACCAAAAGGAAGAACAGAGCATATTGCACACACAAAAATCCTTAAACCCACCCAAAATCGCATGTTTCTAGATGCACCTACTCTAGTCACTAGACAAGGTAGCCAACTCAATTCCTAAAGTTACCTCTCTCCTTCTGTTGTGTCTTGAGAATCTTTGGAGCGATAATCAACAGGAGGGTGCATTTTCCCTTTGCTTGTCAAGCTGACCACGGCCTTTACCCATGGTGGAGTTGACCAGCCATATATCCAAAGTGCTTTCCTTGACACCTTATGCCTAAAGTCAGGTGATCTAGGATTCCTCTGTAGGCACCACAACTCATGATCAGGTCCTACAAAACTGTCTCATATTCATTTTGCATCTAACAATCAATATTCCAGGAATATTTGTTGATGACACTGCAATGATCTGAGCAGTGTTCACTCCACTCAATGACAGCAAACAACGCAATTTCATACTTGTTGCTTTACGAAGTGCCCACAAGTGCCCAATCATGGCCTTGTACAAGCAAGAAACGTCCCGTCACTTGTTGAGCCGAGTATTGTATCCGCTTTCTTTTATCTAGTCATACCTTGTCAGCTCTGTTGTCCCACCACTGCGTAGGATCCGCGAAGTACTCTTTCCAAACTTCTTCAACCGACTGTAGTTCACCTGAAGCCACCGCAACATAACATGCTTTACCCATGTCAGTCACCTTCTCACCAGGAGAGGCAAACTCTTTCTGTGACGATGGGCATATGATACATACCTGAAGCATTGGAATTCGAAGGTGACCTCTTCCAAACTGATGAAAATGGTGAACACCGGATTGGTCCACTGCCTCGTATGTGAGAGGACAAGGGCAGGGATAAAGAAGGGTAGATAGGCCATGGAGACCTGAAGACTGAGATTGCACAGATATCCTGGGTACACAAACGTCAACACTCTGTTAATAAGCAACTTCGTACCATTCAAAGCGCTCTTCCCATCAATAGCGGGGTTTAGGGTTCAGTCAACCAGGTTCATATCCGGTTACGTTCGGAAAAATGTGACAACCTCTTTATCAAACATTGCTGTACAGGAGACCTCATGTTTCGACACATTTGTTGTCAGCATGACCACAGTAGTCCAACCCATGTCACAAGCCATCCGACCGCTTAATTCACTCACCTGTGCACCACCTAGTCCACGCACCGAAAAAAAGCTTCTCTGTTCTCTCCTGCACTGCAATTGTTGTCTACAATCTAAATCCCACGACACCAATTGAGGTGGCAGTCCCATCACTGTCCGACTGCATTACAGAAACCAATTCACACTAACTGTTACTAAGAAGAACATCACAAATAACAACGCCGGAATGGACCTCAGAATTGAACCTGTGGACAGAAACACATCAAATTGAGAAGAAACTGCATCTGCGAAAAATCTGCTACTACCTCCTATCCTGAAAACACGGCACAATAAACAAAGTCCACAAACAAAAACCGCATACCTGACGCTTCCGGCGGCCAAATGAAGCAAGACAAGCTGCCCAAGGACGGCAAACCTCCACTGCAGCTTGACGAGGAGCAGCTCCGTCTACGGGATCAATCAATTGCTGAGGCAAGAATCCAACATAAACCCATTGATTAGCATACAACCCCAGTCAACTGACTTGACTATTAAGAAACAACCATCGCTTCAAAGAGGGTCATCAAAAACTTAGGTTCAAACTAAATTACAGTTCTCCTTCGATATTATGAATGACAAGACTCATTAAACTTAGATCGTTTGAACGACATGTATAGAAATATGAATGAAAACCTATCAGAATTGGTCATAACACATCCATGAAACGCAACAGGGGTCAGAACCCAATCCCCAACCCAGCCAGATCGCTCAATCCGGTTCCCGAAATGTGTTTTCGACTTGTCTCGTTCCCTACCAGTCTGACACAACTTTGACTTCCTCCCTGCTGTTCGCGCTGCTCAATCTCCTGCCCCATGGTGCACACGTGCACACCCCTATTCTGACATATGACGATACCTCGTATTGAGTGAATATGACAGGAATCAGCATATGTGGCACCGATTTGGAGCACATCGTTCAAATGTGAAGCAAACAAAGGTGATAGCAAAGTCGCTTTCACTCTGCAACACAAACGTGAGTTCTCAATCGGTTCGGTACATCTTACCGGCCCTGAATCCAGGCTGCTGCCACTGAACTCTGTTGCAGCTCACACCACATCTATAGTACACACTTTGAGCAGTTCTTTCTAGCTTTGCCGGGAATAAGTACTAATCCGGAAAGACATGAATCAGTGTTCTTCTCTTGCAGGCCCAAGCTTCTTTCAAGGTTCGAAGACTGGGAATCACGCAGTCATCAGCATTGAATAACTTATAGCTATGCTGATTGCCACGGACCGCAAGATACCACGAGTTCCCAATTCCAAGTGGAATAAATTTCCCCAAGCGAAAACCCTAAACCCTAGTTCGCGAAACGGCTCATTTCTTCTTGCTCAGTCTGTGAAACTCCCATGCCAAGAAAAAACGGGATGAATCCGAGGACCTGCTATTTGAATTGCACTGCACTAATTGGGCAGCAAGATATCATCAAATTAATTACTCGCGCTCCACAAGCTCCGAAGGAACAAGCGCTACTCTACTCTCCTGTAGTCAGTTTAAGAGCAGGAAAGGTCGATATAACGTTTCTCCGAAAGGTCAACAGCTGGCATCTCGCCTCCGTCCTACAGTTTCCATCCCACTCCCACGAGCTCAAATTAAAATGGCTCCAAACCAACTGCCAGAGCAGAGTAACAAGTCAGAATCCCACTACAAATCCTGCACAAGCGGGCATTGCAGTACTACTTCCCACATTCAGTCATCCTAACACAACAGTACGAGAAACCTCCCTCCTTGAGCCCTCAATTCACCACAACAGCCATACGTGCACCCGCAACAGACTGCAGCATGCAGCACCCTAGCTCTGCACAAGCTCGCAAGCTTGGGATCAAGGAGTCCCCAACCTCTCTCACCATGCCCATTCCTGCTCGACGCTTGCTCTGGTCTCCCTCCTTGGCGGAAACGGTAGTCCTTCTCCTCGCGAGTGACTGATACCCTGACGCTGCTCGGCTTATCTGGGCCCCGAACATCAATCGAAACAGATTGTTGTTGCACTCGGCCCTCTTTAATATTCCATCCTCTAATCCGGTATAACAGGGTCCGTTCTCTCACCAAGGAGGTAAAACGGCCTATGACGATCAAAATAAGGAGTTTGGTCTCATGGTCTTACTGAATTTTTTCAATTTTTTTTCCCACATAAAGGCAAGTGCGAGAAACAATGAGAGCAATTGAAATTATATTTTTTCATTAAATTATAAAAGTGCTATTACTTTTTGAAGTGTTCAATGCATCATGACTCAAAAGAGTTTGTAGACTACCTCATGGCCAATAAAAATTGAATCCATAATGCTCCTCTAACTCACCTAAAAGAGTCATAATATTTTCTAATGTGAAAAAATCCTAAAATCAAATCTTACAAAGAATTTATACTAAAAACTTGGAAGCTCTTAAAGAGGTTACTAATCACTCTATTATTGTCATGTAAGACATTGATGGTGGCGCAAACCTCACAAACTAGGAAAAAACTATGATGGGTCATTCCTAAAGTGTCCGTCTAGGTCATTTGACTATCATGGACTGATTTACCTTATCTGTGGTGGTTACTTTCTCAATTGAAATCTAATGGGTTTTCCAATTGCACTTGTTTTATTCTAATGTAGTCAAAAGTGTAAAATGAGGGAATTACTAACATTACAGTGGTATATTGAAAGTAAATGTGTCATCATATCAATGCCAAAATAGCACCAAAAGAAATATTGCAGTTACATTCCTACAATTTTAGCATGAAAGGAATCCAAAATGAAGAATTTTTTTGGTAATAAAATGCTTTAAATATATATTTAAATAAAAATTATGTAATTACATTGGTAATTCAATTTTGTTTTGGAACTACCCAATAATGACTTTTTAGTATATATCTATCAATTAATTGTGATTATATAGACTAAAAACAATTTGAATTATTGAGTCATCATTGAATTAGTAGTAGGTACTTTTTGATGCAGCAATGATGGATTTTGGGATTGGAAGATTTAGATTTAGGGTCTGAAATTTTTTTTTATTTTTTCCAAATCAACTAGGAAATGTTGTCATTTTCTATCAATTCGGACATTTTTTCTGTCAATTCGGACACTTTTTGTCAATTCAAATTATATCTTCTCGTAGTAACTTGTCTAAAGTGATTAAAGCCTATTGATTTGGGATTCATTTTCCATTAGATGATATTTGGGGGTCGCGGAGGGCCGTTTCAGGCTTGTTCCTTGATCCGCCTAGATCCAGTAAACGTCGGTACGGGTGTGTCAGAATTTTATTTTTTCAAAAGTGACGTGGCAGTCGCTCGACCACGTCAGCTAACTGCTGCTGCGTGTTCCCAGACTGCGGGAACGCAGCAGACAGCAGGGAAACTCACAACCTTCTAAGACCCCCGAATCTCATGTAATGTACCAGTGACTTTAGTTCTTTAGAGCAATTTCCACTACAAAAGTAGAAGAATTCCACTATTTTTGAGAATACTATTGCTCAATGGGAGTTGGAAGTAATGCTACATATCTATATTTTGTAGACATAATAGTCTTCATACTCTCAATAATTAGATCTAAAATAAATCACAACAACTATGGAGGTACAATCCAAGCATTGACTCTTCACAACGACAAAGATAAAACTATAAAACTATTGTTTTTTATTTTAGTGAATTTTTCTTTTAGAAATTCAAATTCACTTAACGAATGGATTTGATCTAAAAGTACCAAAGATAAAAACAATTGCTACTAAACAAATAGTTTATATTAATACTTGACAATAGAAAGAAAATTAACTCCAAAAAATTGCCAATAATTACTAGTATGTCTACTAACCAAGTAGTGTATTTAAAGCATATACAACAAGGCAAAAGGAAATTAGAGGAATATTCAATTGACATTATCTCCCTTCTATAAAAATTTGGTGTCTTGTCTTTTAATATTTGAAATGTAATGGTTGTTATTGCCAAGGTACTAAGAGCATCTTGTGCACCCCTCCAGAGAATCCTTCTCCTCTAATTTTTAGATGATAAGCAATCAATTGTAGTGTTTGTCAGTCTCCACCTTTACTAAGACACATCGAATAATCCATATTTGGTGCAGACCTTTACGGTCACTACATGCTATATTTTCTCTTGGGATTAGCAATTGTCATAGCTTACTTATTGCTTTTGCAAGATCTGGGACTTGTGATTGGTTGAAAGTATATTCAATGAGTTGTACTATTGGAGATTCAAGTGGCCATCTTCTTTAAATTAGACAGATCTCAATAGACTCCTCAAATAATTTGAAGGGCTGCAAGAGATGCTCTAATTGCTAATAGCAATAGAGGAGGGATGAAATGAATTGAGGAGACACAGAAAGAATTTGTTGCAAGATGATTGGCTTTGCCTAGGTTGTCTAGGCATTTGGACAAGGACATTAATCCTTGGTATGGATGTTGAAAACCAATTTTTTTTCAAAAATATTATATTTATAATCATACTACTAAAATCATAACTCCCTCTATAATATCACAAATGCTACCATTACTAATAGGGGTTCATGCTTGCTATGCTACGCATACATTGTACCACATATTAGTAAATATATACCACATATTGTACCACAAATTAGTACATTGTACCACATATTTTGATATATTTGAATAGAATGCATGATAGTGATTTCAATAAGTCTTTGAAATAATCAATTTTAATATTTTCTAAAAAAAATTTCAATCATGCATACATAAAAATATTATTTTCACACAATGTTATATTATAGAAATAGAATAGTAGTTTGCAATCACCTTTGTAATATCACTTTTACAGCTTTTATGATTTCAAAATTCTATTGCTACTACCAAATAATTTGAGAAATTTATTCAATTGAAGCAATTTGTATTTCACAACATTTAAGTTGTTCAAGAAGCTTTTGAAATTTACAAGTTTTTCTTTTCAATTCACCAAGTTTTTGGATTGCCATTGTTTGTAACAATTGAGTCAACTTTTGAATGCATTACAATAAATGTGTATCTTTTACAGTATTTACTATTGCATATATTTCATTCATCATTCAACAATTTTTTATTGTACATTTCAATATATGCTTATTTATAAACAAAATTATACAAAAATTTTAGTAATTTTTATTTGAAGATTTATTGAAATTTTTGTTCTGCATTTTATCTACATCTTGAACTTAAGGGAGGACAATTTTTCAACAGATACTGTATTGAAGTCGTGAATTCATGCCTACATACCATAATTGTACATAGTACGTGTATTTTTACGTATTCAATCAGTGTTGTTAAAATCTTTATTAAAAGATTTTAACTATTTACATATTTTAATTATACAATTGTGGTATCCAAAATGCACCTAAACTGTATAGATATCAGTACAACAATCGTACGTTATTGATAGGCATTGTTTATGTACAATTATGATACCTAGGTATGAATTCACAACTTCAATATTATATTTGTACGAACCTATAAACCTTATAAATTAGAGATGTAATACATAAAAATTCTAATAAAATTCTAATAATGAATGCGTAGCATAGCAAGTCTAAACCGCTAGTCCATGATAAAATTGGATATTTCAAGGTTTTATAACACTCTTCAACAATCCTATTCTGGTTGTGTCCCAATTTTAGAACATAGCAGGGATATTAGATGTAGCCTAGATAAATGCTCTAATTGGTGGTCCAATGCTTAGGCCTTAGGGTTGATTTAGGGTTTAAGATGATGCCATTGGGAGGTACAAATGCACCATTTTTAAACCTTCATCCTCACTCTTTTCATTGCATAGGTCTTTAGAAAACCTAATTTAACTAAAGTGAGTTTTGCTCAAGACCTTGCAAGTGGAAAGGGTGTTATGATTTGTTCTGAAATCATGGCATGATGGTCAATCAACATATTGGTGTCAAATTATAAAAAGAATAGTATTTATATTATGCAATTTGTATTTGTAAAAAAGAGTTATGAAAGGCTCAAAGAACTCCTATTGAAATGACTAGTACAAAGAGGTTGGTGGCAAAATAATGTGCAAGCCCAACTAAATTCATAGCCACCTTAAATATGCAAAAATTAGAGGCAAATGCAATATAGTTTTATGTATATGCTTGGGGCTATCTCCAAAAATACAAGAGTTGTTTTTGGCTTGCAATAAAAAGCCTTCTACAACAAGAATTTTTAAAGACTTTGAGAATTTACAATGCCAAGATGCTCTATTTCTAGAGTTATCATGTATTGGCACCTTGCACAAGCTCAAGCGTTTATTTACGCACCCTCAATAAATACACAAGCACAACTAGAACTTTGGGTTTATGGTTGCTTAGGTCCTAATGGGTGCCTAACATTGATTCATTGTGCCTTCCAAGCAATGGATCTTTTCTAATTCCCAAACATGCATAAACTTACAAAAGAACAAAGAAAACTAAACCAAATTGCAAGAATATCCTAACTAGTTTGATTATCTAGGCCGTTGTAGTTTTTGAATGGAAGTGGTTGCAATGTAATTTTAGCAATTCAAGAAGAGAAGATTTCATGCTACTTTCAAAAATATAAAACACTAAACATTCCAACCTTTCCAACAAAAGATATGGACTAATGAAGTCTTAGCCTTTAGAGAGGTACCTAAACTTCATCCACTTCATTAGACCACTTTTCTATTTCAATTGATGTTGAAATTTGAGCTTTAATTTTAGGTTACTAACCCTATTTAAGTTCCAAGTTTGGACTTGGAAAAATCTTAGTTAGTTTAACTTGCTACTTCCTTGTTACTAAAATTTTCCAAATGACATCTGGGTCTAATCACACTCAAATGTACTACAAAAGGGGTCAAACCCATTCAAATCTGCAATATAATTTCTTTTTAGCTGTCATTTTTTAATGCAAATCTATTAGTTTTAGGTATTTTAGTCCTTTTTGACTAGTATTTCAAGTCATATTGAGCCTAATACTACTTTATTTATCAAAAAATAAAAAATTCTTTATTATTGTTCCAATTGAAGTTCAAATGTCAACATATCAGGTTCAACAATTGTAGAAAAGGGTTCTAATTTTTGATTAATAATAATGTGATTGAATCCAAAAAATTATATATATATATATATATATATATATATATATATATAATCATATGATAGAATAAAAAAAGACTATTTTTCTACAATTTGAATATTTTTGCATTTTCTATAATATTCAGAGGTAAAAACTTGTAAACGTCCTTTTCAGTATAAAAAACATTCCAAATGATGATTGTATTAGAACAAAAAATGTATATAATATTGACTTTAAGGTCACTACATAAGCTATTTTTGGAATTGAATGTCTAAATTTTGTATTAGATGAAATTAATAATTTGTCAATAATCATTTAATTAATTAAAAAATTATACTATTTTTTGTTCAAGATTTGATCACTAAAAATTCTTTTAAATAGTTGTATGTTTGAGAAGTATACAAAATTTCAATCAAAATATCTTTTTTAAAGTGCTATATTGTAAAAAGACACTAAAATTAGCCTTAAAACTGGTGATTTATGTCTTTCAAAGGATTTTTTTTATGAAATTTTGTCTCCAAATGTTTAAAGGGACACATTGTAGCACTATTCATCTATAATTTTTTCTTTAAAATGACAACGTCAAAGGAATTTTTAGCTTTAATAGTTCAAAAAAGGACTCACGTTTTGTCCTAGCAAAGTAATCCCAATGGTACCTTTGAGTGTGATTTGATCCATCTATAGTAGTTTGTTATTTTTTTTAGATTTTTAAATAGTTGTTTCTTAAAGAATTTGATTTGTTCTATTAAAAATGCTAACTTACTTTACATTTGACTTTTTCTATCAAAAGTTGTTGATGGATGAAGTTTGACGGCTAATCAGTACTTCAGCACTTGAATGAGCGCCTCAACGCCTCAAATCTGGCCTCTCTAAATTGATAAAGTTCCAAAATGACTCTAGATCCTGGATGTATTGCCAAAAAAATGTACAAAGAGGTTAGGGTATTCCATGATGATGCTTTAGGGTGACTTTGATGCAAACTTTGATGAGCATCATTATTGTAGATTAGAGTGGGGATGAGTGCATAAATGGGAAATCCGCTTTTTGAGGAATTTCAAAATTAGAGCTTGATCGAGATGACCTGTAGTGGCCGGCTTCAAACTGTTGTGTGGGATTTGGCGTTTTGTTGCTCAAGGGGGACTCCTGCTTCTTGCAAAGTCATTCCCAAGTGCAGCGGTGCTCCATTTTAAAGTGGGCAAGGGATTCTTGGTCTAAATTCATGCTTGCTTGCAGTGTCTTATACGTTATGCTTGGTTTAGATATACTCATTTATAAATGTGGCGGTTCCATTTTGAACTAATGACATAGAAATTGTTGTCAAGGTTGTACCTGATTTAGGAGTGTTTTTTGTCCTTCATTGGGCCTTGTGATGTTTAGATTTTCACCTCAATCTTTTTGAAATGGAGAGTTCTTTTCATGTAGACCTTCATTTTGAACTGCAAATTTATTCATTTGCATTTGCATGATTTTTCATTCTAAATTGCAAGTTGTTGGACTATCGTTACTAACTTCGTTTAGTCATGGTCCTCAATTGGCTTAGATGTACAGGTCTAGCTCCTCCCTTGATCGAACGTTCTTGAATGTTGAGTTCTTCCTTCCTTAAGACTACGGTGTGCACGGGCTTACCTCTATGCGTCATGCTTGAAAGCTCCTTGATTATAAACAGATTTAGAATCAAAAACTTGCGCAGCCTAGCTGCATGTCTTCACTTGTATCAATGATGAATTCTTTGAATCTTGACTGTCTAGTAAATTTACTATGTGTACTTACCAAACACAATATGAATCTCGCTGATTTGGAGTATTCAAAAATATGATATTCAATATGGTATTTTTTCTTCGCTTATGAGTATTTTATAGCTGCGGCATGCAAACAATGCGAGAGAGGTTGAGCTAGACTTGTCACTTGCTTTTTTAAAGGCGAGAGGACCAAGCTGGCATTGGAATTGCGGCACAGTACTCCAAAACCTGAGCAAATGTGTCAATTGTTGACGTATATTACTTCCGGTCTGCTCTTGCCATTGCGGTGCGATTTACATGAATTCTTGGCACCTATGTCTTTGCTATATGGAACAAAAACCCCAATAAAATTTGGCAAGAGATGATATCACTATTAACCTCGTCTGTTGTGAGCTCCTAATTTGTCACTCGGGACTCACTATTTTCTTTTTTTCATTTCTTGCGAGTTTGAGTGTACTTTTAGTTACAAAAAGCCCCAAAAGAGTATAAGACCAAAATAGGTACGTCACATGCCAATATAGCATTTGGTCCCTATGGGCGTTTATTTATCTACCCTTGGTAAATAACCACACACAACCAGGTTCTAGTGTCTTATGCAAAATCCTATCCTAAGTGGTGCCTAAACAGTGGTTCATTGTGCCTTCCAAGGAATGGAACTTTTCTAACCGCTAAACATCTAATCCCCTTGCAAAAAAGGCTTCAAACATCCTATCTTACAACTACCTACAATTAAGGTGTCCTAGCTATTTGAGCCACAAGGGTCTTGGATTTTCCTAATCTATAGTTTGATTTTAGTATTTTCAGGTGATAGAGGATTTCACGCCATTTCCCAAAACCTAAAGTTCACTAGAATTGGATGTTCCTAGCAAAAGTTGTGTACGGATGAAGTTTGACCGCCACTCAGTTCATCAAACTTCATCCATGGTTTCCTATTTGTTTTCACTTTTAATTTCACTTGATACTTTTATCCAAGGTTTGAATTGAGTTACCCTAACTATTTGTGACTCTAAGTTCTTACTTAATAAAGTTTATCCTAATTTACTCAGTTAATTTTAATTTATCCTATCGATAAAAATTTGTTGGATTTTTATTGGTTTTGGTCGGTTTTACATTTATACTTTGATAAAATTACTTGAATCCTTCTTAAATTACTATTATACTTTGAAATTTACTTTTACTACCCCAAAGTTACGGATGGATGAAGTTAGGCCGGTAATCGGCGTTTTAAAACTCATTTGTTTATAACTTCTTCGTTTTGACTCCGATTTCTATGTGTTTTACTTTTTTGGAAACCTCTAGACTTCTACTTTTAGTTTCTAAGCTCAAAATTGACCTGAATTTTTGTCTTGTTGTGAACCACCGTATTGGTTCACCTTTTAGATTGTAGAAAATATAAACATTATTTATTAAATTCCAAGTCCAGAAGTGTTAGGACAATGGATTAAGCCATGATCACAATTTAGGGAGTCTTCTGTGAGATAAGAATAGGAACTTTAGGAATTTAGGTTGAAAATCTAGAAATGCAATTAGAAGAAAGTAATGGGAAAAATCTAGGGAAAAAATGGGAAGTTAAAACTAAAAAGACTTTAAGCAAGATTTGGTAAAGTAACCAAATTAGGCAAATGATAAAACATTTAGAAAACTAAAACAAAATCCTACAAGTAGAAAACGACATTAGAGAAAAATTAGAAACCAAAAAGAAGTACCAAATATAAAAACATAAAAGTAAAAACCAAAAAAATGGAAAGTAAAAAATAAAGAATAAAAAATAAAAATGAAAATGAAAACTAAAATCCTACAAGTTGGAATGAAACTAAAAGTAACGTGGCTATATTCGTTAAAATGAGACAAAATGGTCATTTTGAGACTTCAATTCTAAAATCGTTTCAGTGATTTTATCTTCGAGTCAAAGATAAAATGCAAGTGCAATCTTTAGGCAATCAAAGGTTTTTACATATATTAACATATGAAAGTCTCAAATTACCAAATAGTTTCAAAATTAAATAGTTATAACGATTTATCTTTGAGTCAAAGATAAAATTGAAACTACACTTTGTCTCATTTGAATGAATATGGCCTTTAACTTGAAAACCACAAAAAATAATAACTATGAAAAAACACAAAACAAGTTAGTAAACTCAAAACTACTACTAGAATACTAGGATAGTGTAAGAAATACTAAAATAGTTTCAAAACAATAAAATTGGGGAAAAACCAGTAATTTAGAGGGGGTTGCACTAAATTAGTGCAATTTTCACTAAATTAGCGCATTTTACAATAAATTAGTGGTTTAACTATAAATTAAGGTGGGATGAATGTGATTAGAGAAATTAGTTGTTAGGGTATTGGATATAGGCAGAAATTAGGGTTCTAAGCTCTCTCTCTCAATTATTTGTGTGCATAAATTTTGAGAGCATTGTTGTGATTATGGACGTTTTAAATGTGAATAATGAGGGATTAAGGTAGGAGCCAATGATTAGACAATTTGTTGAGTAGGTTTTTACCATAAGAGGGAAAAAAAAGGGTGGAAAATAGAGTTTTCTTAGGTCAGATGAAAAAAATGCTTGAGAATGAGGGGAGAATTTGAGTGAGATTCGATTGCTAACTTGACGGATGATTGCAAGAGTATGAAGAGTAAGATGGAGCTAGATTTTGAAGGGGTGATACGCCTCAAAGTTAGCTTTCCAAAAAGCTATGGTTTGCCTAGATCGGAGCAAGGACAAGGTTGGGGCAACCAATTCCATGAAGAGAGGTCAACTGCTGCCACCACTAAAGACTGCCAACTTTGACGGGCAATTGCGGAAGCTTGACTTAGTGGGTGGAGCTCAATTTTGAAAGTGTGGTGCGCCTTAAAGTTAGCTTTTTGAAAAGCTATGGCTTGCCCAAATTGGAGCAAGGACAAAGTCGAGGCAAACAATTCCGTGAGGAGAGGTCAGCTACTGCTGCCATTAAAGATTGCCAACTTTGATGGGCAACTGTAGAAGATTGTATTGGTGGATGGAGCTGAATTTTGGAGTGGTGATGCGACTTGAAGTTAGCTTTTCGAAAATCTATAGCTTGCCCAAATCAAAGCAAAGACAAGGTCGGGGCGGCCAGATTACTGCAAGGAGGTCTGTGGCTTAGCGGGGACTGATTTTTTTTTATCCTATATTTGTTGGTGCCATGATACATTTCAATTGTAATAATAATTACACTATAACTTTGCCATGCAATGGGCGATTGATGTTCTTGCATGATTGTTTTGAATGGCTTATATGAATTGCATGATTTGGAGGGGGTAAAAAGAATACATAATAGTGAGTTGATTTTTTTTAGGTTTTTTGGGCAAGCGCGGAAGCGCTATCCAATTTAGTTTAAAATTAGGGTTAGGGCGTTTGAATGAGCAAAGGAGAGAAAAAGGTTAAAGTGCTTAAAGAGAGTGGGTGAATGTTGTAGTATTGAATCTAGAAGCTTAACAAGAGTACAACATTGTCAAATCCATGGTAGAGGTTGGTATTTGAGGTGAGTGATTGTGTGCTATATTTTTCATTTAGGGCTAAAGTTTAACCCATTTGGGCTTCTAAATGTACTTTTGAGCTAGATTTTTACTTAGAAGATTATCCTAATCTATGGAAATGCTTGATAAGATGCTTAAAAGATATTAGATAGTATTTGATGAACCATTGTGTGCTAGATTTGTTAACCCCAAAAGGACCAAGGCTTTTTTTCTGCCAAAAAACACTCAAAATTGCCATTTCTATAGCAAAGAGTAAAAAAATTGAAAATTGTTTTTCTCTTACATCTAATTGTAGGATATAATACACAACTAGTATAAAAATGTGTGAAAAAAATTTCAGAATTTTTGATCGCACAGATTGCAAGATATTTGTGTTTAAAGTGAAAAAAACAAGTTTTTCAGCACATTGCGGGATTAGACTTTATGACTTTGAACATTTTTAACCAAATTTTTTTGCACTACAAAGTTTTGAGCTTTTAATCTTTATAGTGGAGAATTGAGTTGAGAGTCTAGGAAAAAAAAAATCCAAAAAATCATAATTTTCAATATTAAAAAAATTGTTAAGTAGAAGTAGGTACGAGATAGAAGGAAAATTTAAAATATTCATATCATTTATATGGAATTAGAAAACACAAATTCCAATGGTGAGATTATTCTAGCAAAAAAACTAGACCTTGTGGAACTTTTTGTTTTTTAAAATTGTAAGAATTGCATTGAGAAATGAATCCTACAAGTTATTTTTTTCAGGAAGATGCTCTAAGTGCCCAAAAAACAAGATTGTCCATAACTTTCTCATAACAAATCCAAATAAAATGAATTAAAGCTTCCCAGATAGACAAAAATATAATCTATAAGAAAAAAAAATAAAAAAAATAAAAAAAATAAATTGCAAATTTTTTTTGCTGCCCCACGTCCCTTGTTTTGAGCTTATTTAAGCATAATTTTTTTTCCCAAGCACCAATTTAAAAAAAAATTATATTCCCATGAAGCTTAGTAGTTTTTCTATCTCCAAAAAAAGTTTCAAAAAATCATGACAAAAATTCAGCTCGTAGGTACCTGCCCAAAATCCCATTTGTCCTCCGAAGGGACAATGGTCCTTTAGGGGATAAGGAGGTGGCAATTTCACCCACTCAGAGGTTTTAAATGCAAATTTTTGGTGAGATTTTGGCATAGGAGTTGCCCTAATCTACTCTAGTGTATGGTTGGGTGATTTTGGGGGTCAAGGCACCCAAATTGGTAATTTTAGGTGTGTTGCCCTCAATTCATTTAAAGCATTTTAGGCCAATTTTGAGTATTGTAATTAGGAGTCCATTGCTTGGAGGCAAAATAGGATAGAGGTTCTACACACTCCCCCTCGGCCAAACTCTAGGGATAATTTTTTCTTCATGCGGGAAAAGTCACTCATACTTATCTACTCTAGTTTTCAGCCTTAAACTAAAGCTATTTAATTAGGAGGGTTAACGGGGTTGATGCTCTTTCTTTTTACTCCATCTCTTCTTTTTTTTCTCTTTCCACACTATTCCTTTTTATGTCATTAATACTTCAAGTGAGTTCTCAGGCAAAACTATTGTTACACTTCTCAAGGTGTCATTAAAGTCATGTGCTTCTAGTTTTTGGTTCAACTACTTCATAACTACCTGATAAATGCATAGTATTTCCTAGATGAAGGAAGCTCCTCAAGAAGCTTCTTTTTTTTCTCTCTCTCCCTCCTTCTTTTACCTTCTGTCAAGACTGTCAACGTTGCAAGGACAACAACAATTGTTTGCAAACAACTTGCACTTGACGTTTAACTTCAAACCTCCATAACTTCTTGGCAGGTTGTCAATTTTTGGCCATTTTGGTATCTATGGAAAGCTCTAACAGCTCTTAACACTCTCAACTACTAAAAATAAGATTCTAAAAAGCCCTCACACTCAACTTCAGCTCATGATTGATTCAAAGCTTTGTTGTCATTTACTTATTTCTAACTTGTAGATTCTATTAATCTAAGGAGGTTTAAAGCTTCGTCGTCACGGGAGGGGATCCATACAACAAGAGAAGCTTTATAAGAGGGACAAAAGATATAAAAAGACCACACTAAAAGAAGTCAAAGCTTCGCCGTCTAAAAGAAGGGGTCACGCATCTACAAGCAACTTCAAAGAGGAAACTTTAAACGTTAGAACATGACAACACCGGAGGGATTCAAAACTCCATTGTTCCGGAGGTAGGGCCACACACTAAGGGGCAAGTTTAAAGAGGGAAGTTAGAACTTAAAAAATAACCACTCCGGCCTCCAAGGGGATTCAAAGCTCCGCCATTTCGGGGAAGAAGACACACACGAAAGACACGTGGGATGAAGACTCAAACGATCTCCATTTGGGGGAAAACAACTATAGATGTTAGTGCAACGCACGTGGGTTAGTAAATAATCAACTTAAAAACACTAAAGGCCCTTCAAAGCAGCTGTTCTAAGGTACGGAGGAGGGTAGCTTTAGGATTAGTACAATACTTAAGAGCTTCCAAACTCAAGCTAGTACTGCGACCAAACAACTCCACCTCCCAAGTTAGTGACTAAAACGACTCAAAATAAAGCCAAATAACACACAAAACATCACAAGAGCTTACAAACACAAAAAAAGGACCTCCAAGACCTTCAAGAGCTAAAAATTAAGCAACAACGGAGCTCAAAGTGCTCAAAACACCATGGAAGTTTTCTTAGACAAAAACGCCAAAAAATCCAACATAAGTTGAACCTACAGACCCAAAACAAGAATGGGGGTGGTGTGAGAGGAAAATGGGTTCCCTTTTAAAGGTTTCCCAAAAAGCTCGCCTCCCTTAAGTTACCTTGATAACCTAATCAACTTAGATTTTCATCCTTATCTCTAAGATTTTCATGGCATTTAGGTTTTATGCTGGTCCAACGTTGTATCTTTTGGAGTTTATCTTGGAACTTCAAACGAATTGCACCAATGGCTTCAAAAAGCCATTTTTAGTCCAAAGGTCCTCCTACCCCTTATTCCGACATCTAAAATCTCTCCTAGGTTAGCGCTAACTGAGGCCTATAAAAAGGTAAAAATCTAGATTTTGGAGTTGGCTTTTTTTGACTAAAGTAACTAGTTAGGATTGTCAAGAATGTTTGAGGGAGTAAGAAAAGATACCTTGTTGACTTGATTTTGACTTCGCACACTCTTAGGACGCCGGTCAACTTCACACAAATCTCGCCACCTAATTAATTTGAAAGCATGTCACTGATTGAGCCACCTTCCGCTATCAAAATGCCATGAAAGTTGTCGGAGCCCATTATTAATATAAAAGAGACTATTCTGATTTTTTGTGAAATTTTATTGCTACCTGGGGAATTTCCGAGAACTTCTCATTGTCAGTTCAAGTGATTGACCGTCCAAAAGGGGTATTTCCCTAAAGTGAAAAATTCCGAAACTTCTCAGGGAACCTCTTATGGAGTTTCCCAAGAGATGTGCAAGTTCATAATTCTTTGTTCTGCACACGCTAGTCTGGATGGAAATTTCATCTCTTTTAAAGTAATTAGTAGTTAGAAAACTTTCCACATGTGAGGGAATCTTGGCAGGTGGATTCCACTTTTGACCTCCTGGCATATTTTCAAACAAAGAGCACAATTTGGCGGCCGCAGATTCTTTTGCTGGCCCATCTTGAGAAAGTCACTTCTAAAGGCTAACATTTGGGGTTTCTACTATTTCAATGGTGGAATGGAGAAATTGAAACCTCTTCAAGGGAATCTATCCCGAGACTCATCTAGACCTCCTTCAGACCACTTTTAGCCAGGTGAAGTCACATGTACGACATTTTAGGCTATTTTGGATAAGAACCCTCAAACCTTTGTATTTCCGCTACTTTCTGAGTTCTAGCCTATTTACAAGTGGGATTTAGGGATCTATTAGGAAAAAATCCTAGTATTGACCAAAGGCTATATGGATATGTAACAACTCTAGTTTGGTCTTTCACTCTTTTTAGTCTTTTTGTATATTTTTATGACTTAAATTGCACAATAACAAAAAAAAGAAAATTATGAGTCCCAAATGACAAGTTGGAAGCTCACAGTCCCTTAGCAATAAGTTGCTTTCAACTAAACCTTATTCCCATTTGTAAATAGGTATAAAATTGGAAATTCATGTGATTAAATGGATTTATAGTAAATAGGGCTAGAATCGCCAAACCTACGGTGTAAATGACATCTTAAGTATTGAATTGGTCTAAGGGAATACCGTTGAGGTCATATATCCATTCCCAAAGATAGGTTTCACTTTCTCCATTTTATCGACAAAATAAAATAAATCCCAATTGTTAGGCCTGCAGGAGTTACAATCTCAAGACATACAACTAGGAGGAATTTAGAGATGTAGCATGTTGTTCTTGGGTAGAAATTACATTTGGAGATTGTGAGCTCCCAAATTGTCACTTAAGACGCTGGATTTTTTTTTTGAAATTTGCAATTTAGAATAAGTCAAAGTATATAAAAAGCCTTAAAAAGAATGTAGAACCAAAATAGGGTTGTACTATACCCATTATAGTATTTGGTCTAGTTTTGATTTTATACCTAAAACATTCTCAAACCTCATCTAGAAATAGAATCTAAACCACAAGATAGCGGGATTTAGAGAATTTTGGTCACATAGCCCCAGCAGGATTAAATTCCGCTAGAGGGTGGCAATGCATGTCTAGATTGGTCCTACGGATTCCTAGTGAGTCATATGTCAGGTCCTAGATTAGGTTTTGAATTTCCCATTAGATCGACGAATTTTCGAAAACCCCAATTGTTAGCATGTTGGAGCCACTAAACTGAAGACGGGGCCGTGGAGGAATCTACAGCCCAAGGATGGTGTTCTAAGATAAATCCCATGCCAGGAGTCCAACAGCAAAATCAATCTGCCAAAATTCCCTCATCTGCAGAAGATTCCCGCGCCATCAACAATTTAAGGAGATGGCCAATTTGGGTCTCCACTGACGATTTGTGCCAAGTACGGAAATGCACCTCCACATCTTTTGTGAGGCTCCTTGAGAGGTCCCACAAAAATTCCTAGCATCTTCCAACTTGCAGAAGAACCTTTTTCGGATGATCAACCGTCCTAACCTCCAATGGGAATTTCTTGTAAATTACCCAAGTTGCGGTAAAATCTCACTAAATCAAGATAGCTTGTTTTATGCTAATAATGCATTCCAGTAAGTTTCGCGGCATTCCGATAGCATCCGATACCCAAGCCGACAAGATTCCTCGAGAATTAATCACGTCACAATATTCCCGCGACGTTGACCGGCATTTTGGGAGCATACGACGGTGAAACAATGTCAACAAGGAGTCTTTTCCTACTCCCTTTTACCTTCTAGAGACCCCAAGCTAGTTACTTTTTCAAATTAGGAAACCTCCAAGAGTTGGAAATTTACCTCAATTGGGTTTTTAAACTAGGCTAGTCTATGTTGGGATTTTGATCCCGGTATGGGAAGTAGGGGGCTCTTGGACCAAAATTGGTGTTCTGGATCCAACGGCATAGTCCATTTGACATTTGAAGTTGATCTTCAAAGGTTAGGAGGTTGGTCCAGCATAAATGGTAGAAACTGAAATTTTAGGATTAGGATGAAAATCCTTGAAGATGAGGATGAAAATCCAAGTTGATAAGGTTACTAGAAGGAGTTTAGGGGAGGAAGCAAGCCCTTGGAAACCTATTTAAGGGCTCCACTTTCCTTAAACCTCTACAGTATTTTCAAAGCACTTTTGGCTCCTTTTGTTGCTATTTTTCAAGCTTTGAAGGTCCATGGAGGTCCTTCTTTCTTGTCTTGTATACATTTGTGTGTGTTGGTGTGTATTTTTGTTGTTATTTGAGGCTCTTTCTGTCCTTGGTGGGTCCTTGTGAACTAACCGTGCATTTTGAGAGTTCTTTTTTTAGTCTTGTACTAACCTTTGAGCAACCTTGTGAGCCCCCAAATTAACAAGTGAACCTCAGAATTTTTTTTTTTTTGCTTTTCGCTTACATTTAGGATTAATTAGGGTTAAGAAGATAATATAAGTATATTCACATGACATTTGGATGAAATCCCTACAAATGAGATTTGATTCGACCAAGAAGTCCGGAACCACTCTAATTATTACTATGAGCTAATATTAAGTCTATTTAAGCAATTGAGAGAACATTTGAGGGTTCGAGTGGTATTAAGCCTGATGGCCAAACCACAAAACCACCTAGAAATAGACTTTTGAAGGGCATAGGATAAAGAATAGAAGATGGTAGAGAAGTCATATGACGATGCAGGTAAAATCATAAACCGGGAATATGAGCAGTCCATGAGCAAAGAACAAAGGTTTTGACCAAGAAACCTGCCCAAAGCGTAACGATGAAGCTTGATTGCTAAATTCCCTTAACCAAGAATGATTCCTCCCCTGGGAGGGAATTAATCCTATATCCAAAATGATTTTTCCTCTAGATAGGAATTAAACTAGAAGGAATTAAATTGGGCACTCTTTTTATTAGTGCAAAAAAAGTTATAAGTTTGCACATGGTACTTGGGAACTTCCTAGAGGTTGCCCAAGAAGTTTCATAATTTTTCGAATTGTGGAAATGACTCCCTGGAAAGTTAACCGTGTTTTGACGCGTTGGGAAGTTCCTAGAAAATCCCAAAGTGGCGGTAAAATCTCACTAAAAATTAAGATAGAATTTTTAGTGCTAATAAAGTGCCCGACCAAATTCCATTACATTTCGACTCTGACAAGTACCAGAACCGGCGGCGCAAACGAATTTTTAACGAATTTTAAAACATTCAATATGTTGACCAGCACATCAGGAGCTCTTGATTTCCGATTGGGGTCAACTTGGACTCTTTTCTTACTATCTTGGACCTCTTTGACAACCTAGCCAGTCAAAATTTGAAGACAAAATTATCTCCAACAATTGGATTTTTATTCTTTTTAGCGATATGCTAAATGTTGGTTTTTACATATAAAACGACTTGGAAATAGGGTGTCACAGGGCTCTTGGACTAACTTGGGTCTTCTGAAGACAATGGTGCAATCAGTTTAGAGTTTGGAGCATTTCTCCAAAAGTTAGAGTGATCACAGCAGTAGTGTAGAATTTAATTAGTAAATTTGAAATTACCTAGGAAGTAGAATTAGGAAATTGGGGGGAAGGTGAGGCCTTGAGAAAGTATTTAAGGCCTCCTCCTCCCCTCACTTCACACCCCTTTTGCATTTTGTTAAGTTGCACCATAAATGACCTTGTTGTCGAGAAATTTGGTATTTTTGCCAAAAATTCTTTATTTTCATTTCAATTCAAGAAATCTTTGCGTTTCAAGCATATTTTGATGTCTTTGGGCTCATTACAAAGGACGTGGGGGTCCCTTTGTCCTTGGCTTGTTTTCTTAGGAATTTTCAAACAAGTTTGAACTACTTTGCGTTGGTTGGCATTTTTATTGCTTTCTTCTTTTAGTACTAACCCCAAGGACCTTCTAGCCAGATCTTGGCCCTCCCGTTACTTAGAACTCCTTGGTTTTGTTTTGAACTAAGCGTTGTGGTTTTTTGAATCTTTGTGGAGTACTAACAAACTTCCAATTGAGCTTTGTTTGGAGAGAAATTTCACACCTTTGGTTGTTGGCAGAATTGTCTTGTCTGACATGTTCCTGAGGTTTGGTGTCATATAGGACGTCTGATGTCACGTGTCGTATAAGACAAAGTGTCGAACAGCCGTCGCATCCCGTTGCGTAAGAGTAAAAAATTTTATCCCGCGGTAATTTGATTTTGACTATGTGGCGGGCTGTGAAAGCCAACGTGGAAATCCAAACACACGTCAGCATGGGCGACTTTGGGTGGGGCGCGTGCAGGTCTAACTAAGGCGACATTGGGTCCAAAATTTAGAGCAACCTTGGATTTAGACTGTTGGGCAACTTTGGATTCAGATTTGTGGGCAACCTCAGATTCACAAGACTGGGCGACTTTGGGTTCAAAACGCTGGGCGACTGTGGGAACACGCAATATCAATATTTAGAAATCCGGATTAGTTTAGGATCAATTTTGTAAATATTTTCAAAAATTTGTCGTAGTGAAGCCGGAACATTTAGTAGAAACTAGGTAGTCAGGAAGTTCCGGCTTACAAAAACTTGTAGAATAGGTAAGAAACGGACTTTTGCCGGAATCTAGAAATCGGAATGGGATCCGGATTCAGGCAACCTACGAACTAAGGGTTTGGCTTATGAAAACTAGGGATCCGTTTGTAATGGCGGCGAATTAAATAGCCGAACCAACGGGTGTCGGTCACTGACCAGGTACTTAAGCAGATGGGCCTTTCATTTTTCTCCTTCTTTCTTCTGCTCGAGGAGGTGTGTGTGCTTGCAGGTTTTGGAGCGCGTTTTTCTTAGAAGAGTGAAAGAGTGGTGAGTTAGGCCGGATAGGGAGAGAAGGAAAGGAGGGTGCCGATTGCACCGGATTGTAAGGCAAGAAGATGGCGGAATCATCGGCGTAGGGGCAAAAGACTATTCCTTCTGTCAAGCTCTTGTACCCAGTCATTCCGTCGGACTCTGCTGAGCACTTAGAGTTAGAGGAAAATCTCTTCAAACTAGGGTGTATCGGGTTCATCCGGCACCCCTGGATAGTTAGGAGTGAAGATTTTCTTCGTGAGTTGGTGATGGGGATGCCAAATCAGTTTGAGCCGACGTCAAGGGGTCGGTGGGCCTCTTGGACGGAAGGGATGTAGGCGGAAACTTATGGGTTGAAGCAGTCCGGATCCGGAAATGCGACCTAGACGGATAAGTTTTATGAAAACAAATTCAAGAAACCGCCGCAGCACAAGGAGGGTTTCACCATTAGTGACTATATTGATGAGCGCCATAGGCAATTACTGAATTTCTTGATTCCCATTGTGTATCCAAAAAAGCCAACCAAGGTTATGGTTACGGTGCCGAATACGATTTTTGGAGCAATCGAAGGCCGGGTCGTGAACTGGGCGACCATAATCCACCAGAAGGTCAAGAAGATGGTGGTGGCTATCAATAAGGCCAAGCAGAGTCCGCTCAGCACTTACTTGTTCCACATGTATCATCATTATGATTTTATGACCCCGCAGGAACAAGTTGCCTATGAGACCAGAATGCAGATCCTGAAGTATGGATTCACGGAAGAGTTGAAGCCGATGGGAGAAGCGGCACTAGAAGAAGAAGAAGAAGAGGAAGATCTGGAACCGCAATCGCCAAAGAAGAAGAAGCGACAGAAGACAACCAATCTGGATGCATGAAGAACGAGTCTGGACGTGCCAGAACCGAATTCGTCCCTGACCTAGCCATCACCGGAACCTTTCGATGTATCCGACTTCTATGAGGCCGGAACCCGATGGATGGTGCAGTGCCGGAAGATGCACGCCGAGATGGCAGAGGTGATCACGGATGTCGCCAGGGAATTAAATGTTGAGACGGATCAGATCTTCAACGAACTCCGGAAGAGACCTGATCCGGCACTACTCCAAAAGAAGGACAAGCAGATCGAGCTGCTTAAGGCAGAACGGGATGACTACAAGAACAAGTTCTACTGGACGGAAGGGCAGTCGATCTCAGCCTGGAAGAAAGAGACGGATGCCCTGAAGCTAGTCAGGGATTTGAAGGTGTTGATAGAAGAACCAGAACATCAGATCATCCGGTCCGCGCTTTACTCAAAGAAACTCGAGAACGACGGCATTGTTACCAGATCCAGAGTGCTGCAAGTCTTGATTGATTACGAGGCCAAGATGAAGATCGTTTTGGACGAGATGCGGCAACTGTTGGGTCATCTGGATGTGGCCAAGGACGACTTTGGGCTACTTCCGGATATCTTCATGGAGTCTCCAGGCAAACACGGAGCCGGAACTTCCGGGACACAAGAGGATCCAGGCTTGAAGTCCTTGTTTAAGATGCCTAGGGTGCATTCCTCGAGTCATTTCCCAAAGTGGGGCACGATAAATACTTTTGCCCCTTCCTCATAGTCTCTGACGGGATCCGGAAAGGCTGGGCAGAGGTTGCCGATCCGGAGAGATCTGTTAGAAGGTTTGGGGACGATAAATCTGGCAAGAGAACATCCGGAGAGATTCCCTCATATATCAGAATAGTCACCAGCACGGGGTACACAATTGATTGACTTAGAAGATCCGGCTCCAGAAGCGAGACTAGAACCCAGGTCGGAAACCCGGCTGAACAGTCAGAGGGCGGAAATAGTGGAGGCCGAAATCTCGGATCCGGATGAAGAACTCGAGATGGTGGAACCTGAGAGGCAACTGAAACTCTGGAAGTCTAAGAAGCGGAAACCGGAAAGCAAGAAGCTAGTGAAGCAACAGATTGAAGACTCCGAGTCTGGTGAGTTCGAGTCAGGCTCAGAATCTGAGGAAGATACGGAGGAGGAGGAGACGTCTCCTGCGACCCGTCAGAATCTGCCTCGAGCCGCCAAAATGAAGCCAACGAAGAGTTTCAGTAAACCGACAGCCAAACAGGGAGCCGGGAGTTCAAAAAAATCTCGGGTGGCCAAGTAGTTAGAAGGGGACTACTTGTAGAGGTGGATTAGAATTTAGATAGTTTTGTCACGGAACCGGATTCCAAGTGTGGGCCTGATTTCCGGAAACTTAAGGATAAGGACTTCCCGGTTTATTCGGGATTTCTTTGGTGTGTATGTGAGGTTGCCTTGGTTTGTGGGGGCCCTTTTTCGCTTTTAGGGTGTTGACTTTGGCTTTGTTTTGGGTTTTTAAGGGCAGGCAAGTTAGTTGCCCCTCATTCCCTCCTAGTTGATATTCAATTGTATTTCATTCCCTTTTCAAAATCGGAGCCCTCGGGTATGCATTTTCGTTCTATCAGTGTATCCGGATTGTGTTGACCTGTGGTCTGGTTGTTGGAAGGAAAGGACGAGTGAGGAGGAATCCGGATTTCGGAGAATACGGTCTGAGTCGAGAGTGTGCTATTGTAATATTGTTGGATTGTTGACTGAGGAGCTGCGCACAATGTCTTTAAACTACCAAAAGAGTAGTCCGGATCACAGAGTAGCGGGGAAGCGAGTCCGGTTGTCAAGCCGTGCGGAGGTAAGCGCCCGCCCAAGGAAGCCCCCACTTGTCCGGAAGATTTGTCAACCTTAGGATTCATCTAACCTCTAGAAAGATTACACCTCCATACTTATTCCTGACTCTGAGATTTGTCGTTGTAGTAAGGGAGAGTGAAGTATTCCTGAGTGACCTGCTGTCCGGAGTTGCCATCTGGAAGCTGTGAGGATTTGGATCTTCTCATCTTGCTGCAACCTTTTGAATACTCAGGTGTTGTTATTTGTGTTTGTTAGAATTTAAGAGAACAAGAGTGGTGAAGTCCCTACCCCCCTCAAAAGATCAACTAGTGGACCCTTTGAAGGTAAAACAGAGGTATTGAAAATTGGATTGGAAGAAGAGACGTAAACCGGATTCCAGATAGTTTATGGTCCGGATTATGAAAGGATCCGGAAAATGTTGAGTAGGTAAGAAGAAAGAATGATAGAAGAATCGGATAGCTAGAATATGCTACATAGAATCCGGAAATTCCCTGGGACAATATTTTGTGTTATCTTGGCACATTCTTGTATTAAAGATACTTACGCCTAGATTGCGCATACGATAGCGACCTCGGGTTCAAAATGCTGGGCAACCTTGGATTCAAAACGCTAGGCGACTTTGGGTTCACAAGGCTGGGCGACCTCGGGTTGACAATACTGGGCGACTTCAGGTTCAGAATGCTAGGTAACTTTGGTTCAGGTGCGACCTTGTATCTAGATGCGACCTTAGGTTCTGTAGAAGGGCGACTAGTAATTGGGGACCTTGTGTGAAAAAAGGGGCAACATCAGATTATGAAGTGACCGCGGTTGACATTTTCGTAGGCGACCACGGGTCTAAAAGCGACCACAGTTGTATCCACAAGGGCGATGGGGGTACAATTCTGCAAAATACATTTTGTTTTTAGGAACTTTTGTAGTTTATGGTTTCTATAGTATATCTTGGGAATTTTTGAAGCTTAAATCTCCCTCTTCAATTCAAACACATAATCCAATATGAGTCCACAAGAATAATATTAATAATAATTTTTTATATATTAGCAGTAGCTCACATACATTGGTGTGAAGAAAATTCCAACCAAAGTTGTACTAGCGTTGAACTTCTATAATTAGGCTTTGATCATCATCAAACCACCAAAGATAAAAACAAGAAAAACAATTCAAACCATATTTATGTACGTTTCACTGTAATTGTCTAATATGCCTATTGAGGCACTAGAAAAATACTCACAAATAAGCTATTAAGCAAGGAACTGAAACTGCAAATCTTCAATACATAACATTTATGCTAAATCCTTATGATAGTACTACATTGTATGCACATCTAGTCCTCAAGTGTGAAAGTTGAATCGCTTGGCACTTCATCAACATCAAGGTCTGTATCTTCATGCGACTCTCTACTACTGCTGTTGTCATTGGAGCTCTCGTTCTTGTCATCTTCTTGGGGTACTGGTAAGTTTCGTACTTCATGTTCTACTTCAGAGTTCAGATTCCATACTTCAATATCCATGCCAGCTGTGCCTTTTGTTTGCACCAATTGTTTTGTGAGCCTGTTCACATTGGTGAGTCCATTAGTGTTGGGTGTGGGGTGTCGTCCTTCTCTGCTTGATTGTCCAACATTTTGGGTGGAACATTCTGCACTCATGCTATACTGCTGGACAACTTGGTTGGCACGTTTATGATTCTTGCGTATCTTCTCCTCAGGTTTCCTAATACGCTTTTTGCCTCTACCCTTGTTAGTCCTGTGTCTACGCACTTCCAATGACAAACCTCCAGGACCCAACTGTCGTATGCGCAATCTAGGTGTAAGTATCTTTAGCCACAATGTTGTGCTAAAATGACATGAGTTATCGTCCCAGGAAATTCCAAGATGATGCTGCACATTTCAAGTTTTCCGGATTCTCTTTTCTCCTCAATCCAATCATCTATTCACTCGTTTCCGGAACTTTTAACTATCCGGAATTCAATCTGAATCCGGTTCTACCCGAAATCCAGTTTCCACTTCCAAATCAAGATGGTTTCTTTCACCTCTGTTTCACCCTCAGAGGGTCCGCTTTGATCTTTTGAGGGGTAGGGACTTCACCACTCTGATTCTCACACTCACTAAACATGACAAACACAAACAAACACCCAAGTATTGAAGGTCTTATAACAAAGAAAGAAGATCCGGTTCCTCAGAACTTCCTAGACACCCGATCCGGAAAGTAGGTCACTTAGGACTCGATCCACTCTTTACTACAACGACAGATCATAGGGTTTGGGAACCTACCGGGGGTTGTTTGTTAAGTGCTAGACCGTTCCAAGGTTGGCAGACCGTTCCAAGGTTGGCAGACCTTCCGGGGGAGTGGAGACTTCCTCTGGGCGGGCGCTTACCTCTGCACGGATTGACAGTTGGACTCACTTCCGCTACTCAAACAACCGGATCACCATTACGATAGTTTAAAGGCATTGTGCACTTCCACTTAGTCAAGAATCTAACATTGTCTCAAATGTACCTTTCAAATGGAACCGACTACCTAAGATCCGGATTCCTCCTCACTCGTCTTCCCTTACACTCTAGTACAGTCACAAGCATTCAGACCAACACTTGATCACAAAGATGAAAATCCGAAAGCTCACTCAGCACTTAGATTGAAAAAAAGGAATGGAATACAAATGAAAAGCTGCTAGGAGGGAATCCCAGCACAACAAGCTTGCCAGCCCTTAAAAATCCACAAAAAGCCAACATCTAAAAGCCAAAAAGCACCCCGGAAATCCGGACAGCCAATCAGAGAACCATTTGAAACACCCGGAAAATCCTCTGCCAGCTCATTCTAAAAATAAATCCGGAACTAGGGTCCCAAGCACGGAAAACCCGTTTCGGAACTAGAGTTCAAAACCTAATCAAAAATCCTCTTTTGCGGCTTCTTTGTACTGCTGCCGCCTTGCGTCGCTCCTGTCGTCTTTGTGGGGGTGTTCCGGACACTTGCTTGGGTTTGGATTGGATGCCGGATCAGTGGAGTTGTTGTGACTTCCGTTTCCTCGTCATCGGATAGGACTAACTCCCTATCCAACTCCATCTCAATGGATTGCCCCAATGAAGCTCCTACTGGATCCTCGTCATCGCCTTCCTCCTCTTCCTCGGATGCTCCCTCCATGTGGGTGAAACCTTTCGGATGTGTCCGAGCCGGATTCTCAATTACAGGCATCCGGTCCATCAAATCCGTCTGAACTGGAGGAGCCAAGACTTTGGATAATACGGTCGCCTTTGGTGCCCTTGCCGTGCGCGTGGGGAACGTGATAAGGATCGTCTGCACTGGAGCAGTAGGAACAACCGGAACATCCAGACCCTTCTTGGCAACCTCTGCAATTAACCTCTCCCTTCTTTGTGATGGCCTTGCTTGACTTGCAACTTGAGTCGTAACGTCCTTCAACAAGGCTTGAAGACCTTGCTCCAATATGGGAGTCTTTCCGGCGGGGATTGGTTTGGTTGGAGTCCTCTACAACTGCGCACTTGGAACTTCCGGGAATCGGGTGAAGTCCATGGCTGCTGGATTGAGAAACCCCAATAGCTTCTTCATCTCTGCCAACATGTTCTCCATCTTGATCTCATAATCCACTAGAATCTTAAGGATCATGCTTCCGGTCACTACGTCCTCCTAAACTAACTTATCATTGAAGAGCCGGGCGCGTGTGATTTGATCCGCGGGCTGTTCCATGGTCCCACCAACTCCATCAGTGCCCTCACTACATTCATCGCATTCGACTCCCTCTTGGATGCGAACTTCAAGGCTTCCTCCGCAACACCCAAACTGGTCTTAAGTTGGATCTTCTCCTCCTCCAGTTTCCGGATCTGCACATCCTTCCTACTGAGCAGGGTCGGGGCCGGACACTTTCTAATCTTGCCCATAATCTCATCCGGCTCCACCTTCAATTCGTTCAATACCGAGCATCCAAAGTCAGCCAAGTCCTCGTACCGTTTCCGGGCCTCCTGGAACCACTCTATTCTGGAATCAAACAACTTGTTTCCCCCTAGATCTGCAAAGGTCCGGCCCGGTTCCTCCATTTTCGGAACTTGCAGCTTCCCTCTTGAGTTTGGGTCGGTTGACTTCCGCCGCGAATTTTCCGCCCTCTTTGTCCTTGGTGGCGTCACTTCCAGAACTGCTTCCTCGGCTTGCTTCTCCGGATCCGGAGATAGGCTGTACTTCAGCATCTCCTCGGCGACCTTATAGTCCTTGGTTTCTTGCTCACTCACAATCCCGTTGTGGTAGTAAAGGTGGAAGAGGTAGGTGCTGATCGAGCTGGATTTGGCCTTCTGCACGCCGTCCGCCAATTTCTGCACCACGGCCTTCAATATTCTCCCCCAGTGTACTGGCCTATTCTCCATCACTCCAAAAATCGTGTTGCACAATATGCTGGTGAGCCAGGTCAGCTTCTTCGGATACAGGATCAGAACCAGGAACTCTAGCACCTGCCTCTGCCTCAGGTCAATGCAATCATAGATTGCAAAACCTTCCTTTGGATGAGGTAGATTACGGAACTTCCCTTGAACGTAACTGTCATTCCTCAAGGCATAACCGGAACTTGCCTTCTGGAATGAATAGACTTCTGACCACATCTCCTTGATCCACTTTGCCAACTTCCCTCTCTCCGTCAACTCAAACTGATTCAAAGCTCCAATCACGACTTCATGGATCATTGCCTCGTCCTTCAAATTCCACGGCTTGCGCAGCAACCCTGCGCATCCCATGCTATCCAGATCGCCCTCCAAAAGCATCCGCGCCTTCGGATCCGCAGGTATAATCGGATTGAGCAACTTGGTTGTAAATGCCGGTCTCCGAGGTTCCTCCATCCACGCCGACAGAATCCTACTAATCCGGTGCAATTGGCACCCTCCTCTCCTTCTCTCCCTATCCGACCCTAATTCACCACTCTTTCACTCAACTAACGCGCGCTCCAAACCTGCAAGAACACATGCATCCTCAAGCGGAAGAAAGAGAGAGAAGAAATGGAGAAGAATGGGCTTAAGTAGCCGGCCAGTGACCGACACTCGTTGGGACGGCCTATAAATGCGCCGCCTTTCGCAAAGGGAACCGTAGTTCCTAGGCCAGAACCTAGGTCGTAGGTTTCTAGAATCCGGATTACCTTCCGGATTACAAATCCCGGTAAGATCCATTCCTTATCCATTTTATAGTTTTTGCTAGGCCAGAATTTTCCTACTTTCCTAATTTGGCTAACTGTTCCGGATTGCTACTTCAGTATATGAAAATTTTGAAAAATCTCACTAATCTACTCCTAAATCAATCTGGAATTCCAGGTTTTGACATTTCATGCTCCCACACCGACACCGATGACGGTTGAGTGGGTTGCGGAGCTAAGCCATGGACTTCTTCATCAATGCTCGCTAGTGCACCTCGATGTTGTGCTGGTGGGGTTGGTAAACTTGGTGCAGACCTCCTGGCTATAGGCAAGTTTGTGCCTCTTCCTCGATTCAAGACCTCGTTACGGTTAATGGGCAAAAGACTTCCCAATGGCGCATCATCATTGAACTCGTCAATTTCAGACGTTCGAGTGGCCGTTGCGTTGAATACTGCAGGATTTGCAATTCTCTCATGTTCGGCCTCATTGACAGTAGTTTGCTGTTCTTGACGCTCGCTTCTCACTATACCTTTTGCAGCGCTACAAAGATTCATTGGCGTTCTCAAAGGCGACTGAGTTGGTACCAATGCTTTCACCTGTGGTTCTAAATTTGGCATTGGAATATGTACGTCACCGTTGTTGTCATCAAGACTTCTTTCCCTCGATGGCGGGGTATTCTTTGTCGTATCTTCATGCCATGTACGGACCCACACTTGTTCTGGAGAACGTAGGACCTCTTCCTCAGCAGCACCGTCCTCATTATTGCCATCTACAAACGTGTTTGCAAAAAAATCGACATTGTCTAGGGGGACTGTGCTGTGGAGGGATCATTGCAGCCCATTTATTGTCGAGCAAGCGCTCCTCTTTGTCCCTACGGTTCTCGTTTGCTTGCATGAAATTGGGAACCACCTCCTCTTCGTCTCCGGAAGGCAATCTCTCCTTGTGCTCTGAAGCGTCATCCACATTTAAAAGGAGCTGCTTGTAGAAAAGGGCTGGATTGTACCCACATTTATGGCGTTCAAGTTTGCTGTTCGCGTAGATATACACCAATGTCTCTGCCTTGGATGTACTTAGGCGATTGTGTATGTATTTAGGCGACTTTGTTGTGCCCAAACAAATATATGCTCCAATTCCTTTCACATGAAGACGCTGAGCACGTCAAACCTAGAATTCTCTTTGCTATTTTTGGAAGAGCATTGCCACCCACTCGATTCCACCATTGATGAGGCAGCAAGTTACATTCATTGACATCAGGAGCCTCCAATAAGGGGTCAAAAGGCCCTGTCTTCTCTTCAAATTGCATCAGCTCATCCATTGCTTCTAGTGCCGACACTCCTAAAGACTAACTCATTTTTTGTATGACTCAATTCAAGGTTCATTTGGCTTGGCCATCGGCAAGAACTTCTCGGACATCTACTAGAAATGGATTCAGGAGTGCCCCTGCATAGTGCAGGTCTGTATGCATCAACTTCAAACGGGCTTCAAATTGCTTCTCGTGTCTGTCTGCCAACACTGGATCCAACCAAAATGGCGCTTGCCTCAAACTATACACGTGGGTTTTCAATTCCCTCATTATTATCCAAGCTTGGGGCATGGCCGGAATTTTTCCATCAAAATGACAAAGAGCAAGGAGTACAGGCTCTACCATATGCAAGAAGTTCTCACATTTTACCCAGAACGCCTCCAAATGAATGTTATGACGGGTCTGTCTCGCTTGGGCTTGAATTAAGCATCTAGTTTTCCTCCTCACCAAACTGAACTCAAACTGCATGTAGTTGTCATCATTAATCACAGAATGCAATGCTTGCTTGCAATCCACCAATCGGTCTATCATTAGGAAGTTGGTGGCGAAGCGTGTTTTAGAAGGAAGTCACAAGACTTTGGTGGGTGAGCATTTCCAAAAAAGAGCCAACGTTTGTTGATATTTTTTGATGTACTTTACAATATCCCTACACTCCTGTACCAAATCTTTCATCGATTGAGACTTTCCCCAGTCTTCCAAAAGTAAGTCCACAATGTGTGCAGCACAACCTTGTTTATACAAGTGAAGGTACTTTTCTTCCAAGCTTGTCATGGCCCCAGTCATTACTGCGGCATTGTCCGTACATAGTTGGATAATGTTCAAAGGGCCCATCTTGTCTATGTAATTTTCCATTTTCTCCGTCGTATAAGCAATGTCCTTTCTGTCTCCAATACTATTGACCAATCCCAAATAGACGTCCCCGACAGGACAGACAAGCATCATGTTCAACAATGGACGAACACTGGTATCCGACCAACCATCTCAACAAAAAGTCACCCCGTATTGGTTGATTGAGTTCATAGACTGCTCAGAGACCACCTTCTTAACGGCTTCCTCTTTGACATCTATCATCTTTGTTTGCACTGAGTTATACAAGGGCGGATGGTACACAAATCTAGCTGCAGCTGTTTTCTTCACTGTGTTTACAAAGGTGGGGTGTCGCACGACACTAAATGCAATGTTGGCCTCATAAAAGAAGGAAGCCCACATCTTATCCAACTTCTGCCTCAGGCCCACTTGTAATGCCTCATCCATACTTCTTTGACGGGAAACGGTTGGCCAATTAATCCTTCTCTGGACCATCACAGGTGTGAAATCATGTGGAATCAAGGGTAGGGGCCGGTGTCTCATTTGTACCACTAGGATTTGCAGAGCCTTCTCCCTCAATGTTTGGTGCAGGTGGAATGACGGATTCATCAACATTGCCGGTAACCAAATCTTCATACATCTCTTCATAACTCATGGATTTAGGGACAACCCCTTGACAATCCCTAAACTTGTCACGTACAATCCTAGGCATTTTCTTACAACGGTCTAACGTGTCTGAGTCACCAAATCCAAAATGACTCAATGCCCTCTTCTTTACAAATGTTTTGCTCCACCCACAGAATATGCATTTCCAAGGATAGGCAGAAGCATCATCCTCAATGCACTATACTAGCCAGGGGGCCAACTCTTTTGTGGCTCTATATATATCGTTTGCACTATTTTTCCTATCAACACCTCGTCCAGCCATCTTGTTTATCCGCACTACGTCCAACACAAAACTATTTAATCAATGAACCTGATAATGTATAAGAAGTAATGACAAAGTCCCCTGCTAAGAGTATTCTTCCGAACCCCTCAAAGAGCAACTGCGGCTAGATGGGCGACCTTAGGTCTTAGGCTACGGCGACTACGGGTCTTGCAGCGACCTTGGATAAAGGAGAGACCGCGGGTGCCAGCAAAAATCGACTGATGAAGCATATCTACACTTCATTATCTCTATGAAATCCCAAGTATAATTCAAACTCCATTTGTTAAGAAAAAAAAAGGATGATTTGAAATAGGGCTATATAATGATTTCTGCAGAATTTGTGAGATGGTAGAAGACTCTGGATTCTGAACCTCTAAAACACCAATGCCTTTTTTTCTGCATGTAATCAGTTAACCCCTAAGGGTTTTTGACTATGTTTTTATCAAAAACGCTCCAAAATTGCCACTTCTAATACAAGTATCCAAATTTAGAAAAAAACTTTTTTGAACACATGTAACCATAGGATCTTGTAGTACACTGGTTTAAGAAGATGTGGAAAAAATTTCAGAATTTTCCGCCATGTAGATAATAGCAAGATAATAGCGTTTGAATTGACAAAATCCTTTTTAATCACTGCAAAAATTCAGGCAAGCAACCCTTCACAAGGTCACATTTGTGTGAAAAAATGTCCAAAATGGTGGTTGCTCTTTGGATTTATTCTTCAAAGCAAGTTGGCTACATGCTTGAAAATGTTCAGATCATTTGGAATTGTACAACATATAGGAAAAAATAGTAAGTAGAAAGAAGTAGAGAATGATTCAAAAATACTAAATTGTCAAGAATTTAATTATGGAATTGAAAAATTTCAATTTCAACGGTTGTAATGTTGTAATAAACAGTATACATCTAGTGTTTTTTGTTTTATTCAAACATATTGAAAATTGAGTTAGATAAAGGACTTCAGAGTTTATTGTAGAGTACAGATTCCATAAGTACCCTCAAATTAAAACTCTTCATAACTTTTGACTCGTTAATCCAAATGGAATGATTTAAAGCTTTCCAAGTATATGTAAATCTATTAAACCAATTTCAAATTTTTATTTTTCAATAAAGCGTTTTTTAAAGAATTTTTTTGAGCTGCCCAGACTGCTTGCCAAATGCAGAAAATTACATATCATGCAATAACTTTTTACCCATGTAGTCAAAAGTTATAGAAGTTGTTGGGCCTTGAAGCTACTCCTTGAACACATCTTGTGTGAAAAATTTCAAGGAAAAAAATTAAAACTTTCATTCGTAGTGAGTTGCCCAAAATTGCTATGTTGCCTGGAAATGGTGTTTGGTCCTTTAGGGGTTAAGACTACAATTTCTATAGCATAGATTAAAATATGCGGAAAGGGTGTTTTACGCTCATATAATCATAGAATCATATACCTAACAGGTAGGCCAGTGTGTGCAACAAAATTCAAAAATTGAGACAACAAAGATTACAAGATATTTGCGTTTCCACTTAAATTGAAAAAAAATATTCAAAAGCACATTGCAAAAGAACATCAATAGACTTTGAGCCTTCGTAATTTTTTTTTTGTGCACTAATGAATTTTGAGCTTTAAATCTTTGTGGCGGAGGATTGAATTTAGAGTCTACAACCCACAAAAATAAAGAAAATTGATTTGTCAAAGGCCATAGAAATATTATCATGTAATTGCACAAGGCTTGTTTTGAGCCTCTTAGAATTTTCTCCAAACCCTAAACCAGAAGCCAACATTTATATAAGTTGAATCAATTTTTTTATATTGTAATCGTACAAATTTGAACTACACATGTAAATGATGTAAAAGATCACAGAAGAAAAAATTAAAAAAAATCATTTAATGATTCAAAGATTATAATCTTTGATCATCTGGTTGTTGAAACTATGCAAATCTTTATTGACCAATTGTAACGGCTTTGCAGTTTAGATACTAGGGCTTTTCTAATGCAATGATTTACTCTATTTGTTCCAAAAAATATAAATAAAAACTAGGCAAATCATTGACTTTTCTTTTTGCATATAGAATCTAAAAAATTGAAGACAAAAAAAATATGAGATTGACAAGCCTAACAAATACAGCCCCAGTTAATTTTTGACTTTTCAAAAATGTATTATATACTTTTTGAAGATGAATTCCTAGTGTGATTCTTATTTTAAGATTTTGGGTTTAGGTAAGGCTCATTTGCAATAGCCCTTAACAATACAAAAAGTCAATATTGCAATTGGTACCTTAGCACCAAATCTTGAAAAGAGAAATACAAATCATTCATTTCCAATATAAAATTGTTCAGGCTACAACTAAATTTAAAAAATAATCTTTCAGAAATGTAAACTACTAAAAATTGCAATTTCATTAGGCTCTTTTTGACTTCTATCTTTATTCGACACCACATTAGGGTGCCTGCAGCGTTCAGGGATGCAGTAGAATTACATACAAGACAAAAGGAAAATCTATGGTACTAGTAATTCTAAGATGGAATTAAAATGCAGTAATCTAAATTCACGCCACCATGATTTAAAGTAGACTAATTCAAACTAAAACCAAGCCATCATGGTTTAATTTTGGTACTTCAAACTAAATTCACGCCACCATTACTTAAATTTTGCTACTTCAAATTAAAATCAAGATTTCATGATTTTATTTTCCTACTTCAAACTAAAATCAAACCACCATAATTAAAATTAAAGTATTTCAAACTAAAACCAAGCCACCATGATTTAAATTAGACTACTTCAAACTAAAACCAAGCCACCATGATTTAAACTAGACTACTTCAAACTAAAACCAAGCCACCATGATTTCATTTTGTTACTTCAAACTGAAATCAAGCCACAATGGTTTCATTTTTGGTACTTCAAACTAAATTCACGCCACCATTACTTAAATTTTGCTACTTCAAACTAAAATCAAGCCATCAAAGTTTAACTTTTGCTACTTTACATTAACATGAAGGACATCATGGTTTAATTTAGGAAGGACATTTCAAATTCAAGTGTTGTGCTTTCGTGGAGGAAAAAGTACAAAATCCCTTCCCATTTTTTTTTCATGGAAATGTTTAGAAGAAAGTACAAATCTCCTTTTCATTTATTTTTTTTGTAAATGTTTAGGGTATACAATTCATAGGGTTTAGATTGGCATTGGATTCCTTCATAAGTGCACTCAATCCTAATTTACTATTAACTCACATGCCACATTTAATGCAAGATCACTTCACAGTGTTCTAAGAAACGCAAAAATCTTGAAAGGGCGGGTCTCCTGAATTTTCTATAAACAAGTAAGGTTTGGCGACCGCGGATAGGTGACCTCGGGTGCAAAAGAGTTTCTATATCTTCGATAAAATGGACAATGGCTATTTTGGGTGTTGGGTGACCGTGCTTGAAGGGCGACCACGTCTAAAGTGCAGCTTTGGATACAGAAGCTCGTCTTCTTTTGAGCAAATCTAGTTTCAAAGGTCCATTGGCAACCTCGTGTATGGCGAACACGGATTTGTTGATCTCGGGTGGGGCAACTTTGGGTCCATGAATGAGGTAATTCTGAACCTTGGCGACCTTGCTCGAGAAGCAACCTTGGGTGCAGAAACCAGACGATAAGAAAACTATGAACTCATGAAAATGCAACAGCAAAGGTCAGTTTGAGTGGGACTAAGGTGGCTTCGTAATACCTTGGGGGCATTTCCATAAGTGGTGGAGTTTGAGGTGGTCAACAGTTCGATTCTCAGTGACATTCTCTGCTTTGTTTGGTAATGTCACCCCCTTGGTTGTGGGATTTGGTTTGGTCGTGGTAGCCAACTATACAAAAAAAAAAAAAGCATCCAATCAATTTGCGTTTGTATTTGGATGGAGATCACAATATGCTTGTGGCGGAGGGAGGTGATGAATGGGAGGCTTGGAAGGAATAGTCTCGAGTTTTAAAGTGGAATTCCACCAAATCCTTGAAATTCATGATTTGCTTCTTCATAAGCAAATTATATTTGCTGCTCATCTACAATCACACCTTGGCTTGACGTTTTTTGGGGTGGAGTGGGCAGATAAATGATATTTCAAATGCAATCATGATTTGATTTTGAGTTTGTTTCTTCAAATTAGAACTAAGTTTTAAATGATTTAATTTTGGTTCTTCAAATTAAAATCAACATACCATTATTTCATTTTCTGCACTTCCAATTAAAATCAACATACCGTTAATTCATTTTCTGCACTTCAAATGAAACCCAAGCCAATATGATCTCAATTTAATACTTCACAAATAAAACCAAGCCGCCTTGATTTAATTCACCTAAATTCAAACTAAATCCATGCCACCATGATTTAATTTGACTAATTCACATTCAAATCAAGTCACCATGATTTAAATTTTGCTACTTCACATTAAAATCAACACACCATGATTTATATTTTGGTACTTAAAACTAAAATCAAGCCACCATGATTTACATCTGCTACTTCACATTCAAATTTAGGCACTATGATTAATTTTCCCACTTCAAACCAAAACCAAGCCACCGTGATTTTAATTTTTGCTACTTCAAATGAAAATGAAGCCACTATAATTTAAATTTTGGTACGTGAAACTAAAACTAAGCCACTATAGTTTAAATTTTGCTACTTCACATTCAAATCAAGACACCATGATTTAAATTTTGCCACTTCAAACCTAAATCAAGCCAATTTTGCTACTTCAAACTAAAAGCAAGCCACCATGATTTAGTTTGCTACTTCAAATTAAAATCAAGATACCATGATTTAATTTTGCTACTCAAAACTCAAATAAAGCCATCATGATTTAATTTTGCTACTTCATATAAGAATAAAGACACTATGGTTTAATTTGGGAAGGACATTTTAAAGTCAAGTGTTGTGCTTTCGTGGAGGGAAAAGTACAAAATCCCTTTTCATTTTTTTTTCATGTAAATGTTTAGGAAAAAGTACGAAACCACTTACCATTTTTATTCCCAAATAAATGTTTAGGGTACACAGTTCATTGGGTTTAGAGTGGCCTCGGGTTCCTTCTTAAGTGCGCTCAATCATAATTCACTATTAACTTACATGCCACATTTAATGCAAGCTTGCTTCACGGGGATCTGAGAAACGCAGAAGTCTTGAAAAGTCTGCTTTTTCTTCATTAGATGCCATATTTCATTATATTTTGGATTTTTTTGAATGCCTTGGTGATCTAGTATACGGCTAGAAAGCCTCGATTAGTTAGTCGCCATAAATTGCAAACGCTAAAGAGTGCCGCGGACATCCGACCAGCCCTTTATTTTTTGGCATAATAGGGCCAAATTGCATCATTTCAAAATAAATGTCTACTTTTTGCCAAAAAAAATTAATTTTATTTTGCCTAAAAATTTTCCTTTTTGTCAAAAGTGTAGACAAAGTCGGCTAATTTTGATGAAAAAATTTAAAATTATGATTGAATAGTGTTTTTGATCCAAAATATGGATGAATGTAAAATTATTATTCTTCACAAAATTTCAAATGAGTGCCATCTTTGTCCCATCCCAAAAATTAAAAAAAAAAGGTCTATGGCTACCTAGACGCGGTTGCCCTACGTAGGCGCGGTCGCCTGAATTACTCGCAGTTGTCCAACCGAGTCCGGACAATTGAAGCAAATGCGATTGCCACATATCCAAGGTCGCCCGTTGTACCCGATGTTGCCTAATCCCGGACTCGGGGTCGCCCAATACCCGGACGCGTGGTCGCCCTGTACTCGCACGAGCTTCCTTCCCACCATCTATATGTGCCTCTGGGCGAGTTCGAGTACTTAAATGTATCCCACACCCGCAGTCTTCAATCTTGGCTCTGCGCATTGTCTTTCATCCACTTTGAAGTGGTTGACTACGTGCTCGTGGGCCGGGGTGAGTTGGGAGGGGCAAATTTTTGCCCTTTTTATCTACGATTTAGCCCAAACCCACATTGATTGTTTTGAACAAGCTCCATGTCTAATCCAGGGGAAGGTAGTAGCACGAGGCATGAATCTCCTTGGGATCCGGATGATATAGAGAACTTTGAAGTGCCTATATCTACAGGTTGGGCAATGGGGAGTTTCCGCCGAGAGAGGAAGAAGAAGAAGAAGCAGTCAGCACATGATAGGGACCCAACGTATCTTCCTTCAGAATATACAAAGTATGCATACAAATAGTGTTTGCAATGGTATGAGAGAAGGAGTGTAAAATTTTTGGAGTCTACATACTTGAGGGATCCAACGACGAGTAGCGTGAAGTTGACGGATGATTTGACAATTTTAATACAAAGCAAGTGCAAAGGATCCCAGGCTTTTAACAATGTGGACTTCACTTATGCTGACAAACTATACGCCTGGTTGGATGACATTGTCAAGCAATGCATATTCAATACCAAAAAGCTGATGGAAGAAATGCGCCCGCAAGTGCCGGGCTATCCAGAAGGTGACTAGGCCAAGGAATTTGTGTCAAAGATGGAATGGTGGGCAACAACAGTAAGGAAACTATCGAAACAATCAGCCAGAGGATTCAAGTGGAAAAATATGGTGGAATGACGCTACTCTTGCGGCCTTTCAGCGAGATGGTGGATTGTTTGTGACATGGATCTCTCATTTGGCAAAGGTGGTGGCCCTCAGTGGATTTGTATGTGAAGATGGGCACGGAAAGGTGCATAAGGTGCACATTGAAGGGATGGATACAATCCCCATACGTTGCTTTTGCTGCAAAATTGCCAAAGACAAACAATATGTGAAACGCAAAGATGGAACGGTCCATAGAGGCCCTTGCTTGCCCTTTAAATCATCCTGGCGTAATTAAATTCTTAAAAATTCATTCAAGAACTATGGAAGCATACACATTATGGTAGAATGGTAGTAACCTTGATGAGTTGAGGGGACAAGATAGCAAGGTACCAATGAGTTTTGAATGGAACAAAGTGAAGTGGCTGAGGAATCATCCCAAGGAAAAAAAAGAAAAAGTTAGCTTGTTTCGAAGACACAAGGCAAAGATGGCGTGGGCTTTAATGTACGTGACACATCTCATATACAAGTCTATGGTGTTACACAATGACTTGTCCCCAAGGAATGTAATGTTGCATTTTCCTGATTATTAGAATGATAATCCACATTGGGATTTGTGATTGGATAATTTCAAGTCGTTTTGACCAAAAAGCTCCATTGCATTACGGCTACCCCGATGTGGATGAGACGAAACGACAACAACGGCAACATTGGTGGGTGGCTCCGGAGTTGTTCTATGTATATGGGCCCTGAAATTCCAATATGAACATAGAGATTATGCAATCAACACAAAAATATACGCAGCACTTGGACTCATATTCTATAGGGAAGTTGATGGAATGGATGAGGATTGGAGATATGACTGACTTTGACCCGGACCTATTCAGGAATGCCAATGGATCTAGGTTCTTTGCATATAAGTTGGATCAACTTGTGAACCCTGATCCAAAGAAGAGACAGACATGCATTGAACTAACGAACTCCCTCATGGCTGCACCATGGTGCATGAAGCCCCCGAAGCAGTTTTCCGCAACTCGCCTCTATGAAAGGAGTGTACAAGTTCTTGTGGTGAGGGTAGCACATAGATGGAATGAAAATGTTGGCTCTGTTGTTTGCCTCTATTTTTGTAATATGGTATATAACTCTATAAAAGTACTTCTTACCATGTGCAATGTCATAAGTAAATCTTGTATTGTGTTTGCAGTCTCCCCAATTTCATGTATAGAATCTTGAAGTTTGATTTTATTTTGGAAACTATCTACTATATTAGATTGCAATGTGATTGGAATTGTTTGCTTGCAAACTATTGAGTGTACTCAATTCAGAAATCCATATGTCAATCAGTAGATGTTGTTGTAAGATTTGTTTTCCGCATCACTTATTTTAAGTGATTATTTCAGAAGAAAACATTAATCCCTTCAGGCCTATGAGTGCCAGTTTGAAAGAACAATTGAAACAAAAGACATCCAAAATTCAAAGAATTGTTATTTTCCATGCATCGAGAATTGTGATTAGAAATGAGGAAAAAAAAAATTAGTTATTTTTCATCCCTTAAATAATTGTTAGGTAGAATTATAGAAGTTAATTTAGGATTGAAGGAAATTCTAAACTGTGAATAGCTTTTAGAAGGAACTGCCACAGTAGTAGCTGGTATCCTTGGTGAAATTCTTGTTCCAAGAGATCATGGCCTTGTGAAACCTATAAAAAAAAGATGTTTGAATCATGAGCCCTCAAGGCCAAAACACCAATTCTACTTGTACCATGAGTGCTTATAATTTCAAATGACTTGTACCATCACTGTTTCTTAGAATTATTCATTGGAAAGTTCCCAATTTGTCAATATGACAATTACATCTAGTGACCAAGGAAATAGTAGATAATTGATATTGCTAAAATGGAATAGGCTAGGTTGAGCTCCAAAAAAAGGTTTTGGGGTGGGATACTTATTGTCAATTTCAAGGGTAAAAAAGTTACTAAATATTGTAGGCAAGCCATGCTGATTTAGATTGTCGAATTTGAAATAGAATAAGAACCCTATATGAAACTCTGAACTTTTTTTTAGTCTTTAAATTTTTTATTCTCATAGATTTTTCCTTTGGCGCTCTAAAAAGCTTTGATTCATTTCATTTGGATTCTTTATTATCAAATTATAGACAATCTTGTTTTTTGGTCACTTAGAGCATCTTCCTAAAGAAAAAAACTTGCAGAGTTGTAAAATTCTTTTTTGAATGCCATTTTTACAATTTAAAAAAAAGGATCCACAAGGTTAACTTTGGGGGTAGAACAATCTTGCCACTAGGATTAGTGCTACTTCAAACTCCATATAAAAGATATTAATATTTTAGATTTTTCTTGTACCTACTCCTACTTAATAATTTATGGAATAATTAAAATCAATTTTATTTGGATTTTTTTCCCCCCTACATGCTGAACTCAATTCTATACTATAATGATTATGGACACTCTGAGTTTTTGGGCAATTACAGCATCTTCTTGGAAAAACAACTTCTGGAACGACTAGGAGTCCTTTTTGAACTCAAATTTGACAATTCACTTCCAAAAAGGTTTCACAAGATTAAGATTTCTTGCTAGAACAATGTCAACATTGAGATTATTATTTCAACCCTATCTTAGAGCTATTAATGATTTCATTTTTTCTCAATCTTGAACCTAATTCTACTTCACAAATTTTTAATGAATGAGAACTAAATGATTTTGTTTTGAATTTTTTTTCCTAGATTTTTAACTCAATTTTGCATCATAGAAAATTAGAAATTCAAAATCATAAGAGCAAAATTTTTAAGTTGAGAAGGTTCAAAGCCATAAAATGTAGTTGAACAAGGTGCAAAAAAACTTGGTTCCTTAGGTTTAAATGCAAATATCTTTTAATTGAGATTGTCAAAGTTTTTGAAATTTTGTACACATATTCTTACACTAGTGCAATATAAGATTTGATGGTTGAATATGTATAAAATAAATTTAGAACTTTTTACAGCCGTTTGCTATAGAAACGGCAATTTTGAGTGGTTTTTGATGGAAAATGCCTTACGACTCTTTGTTAATCGCAGGTATGTTGCAATTGATGCGGTCAGAAATTTTGAAATTATTTGCAAACATTCTCATAGTAGTTAGGTGTAAGATCCTTCAGTTAGATGTGGCCAAAAAACATTTTTCAAATTTTTTTAATCTTTGCTGTAAAAATGGTAGTTCTTTGTGTTTTTGGAAAGAAAAGTAACCTTCCGCCTTCAGGGATTAAATATGTATACATATAGAAGCTAGCTAGCATAAATATTTGTATTCTTACAAAAATACCACAAATGATTGAGAGACTAGACTTTTCTAATAGATTTAAAACAAGAACGGACAACAAGTATCATACTTCTATGACATGCTTTATAAAAGGTACTCAAATCCTTTTTGATAATTTTGATAAATTTATCAAATGTATTTTTGATACAATTTAATTTTTTGATACAATTTAATTTTTCCAAACATCTGTAATCCCTAAGAGCCGTAGGGGTTAGGATAGAAATACAAATGTATTACAAAATATAAGTTCTGAAACTTAATTTGAAGTTTTCATCAAAGAAGAGAGTACAAAGCACAAAAAGTAGAAAGCATCCATATGGTAATAATTATTAAATTATTTTTAGCTTCTCCTAAAAATGATTTTTGATGATATATTTTAAAAAACTAACCCCAAGTACAATTTCTATCTTTCGCATACGCTTTTTTCTCATTTTGGTCAAAATTGTGGTTTCTATTGATATGTAAAAAAATGCATAAGATCTAATAATGAAAATACCAACCCTATTCCAAAATAGTAAGTTCGAGAGTAAGTTTTTCAACAATAGGCAAATTTAAATACTTTGTGCTATTGCTCTTATAATTTAGGTTTGACTGTAGTGATTTGAGTTTTGCCTACAAATATTGATCAAAATCCAATCCATTTGAAAAAATAAAATAAAAAATTCAGAACATGTCTCAAAACGCCCAAGAAGTTTGTCTGATTGGGCAACTTCCAACCAATGTTTTTTTTTGTGGCAATCTGGTGCAAAATATGATTTAATTTTATGGCCTGTTATCGCACTTATAGGAGAAAATGGTACTGAAAAGATGCAAATTGCCAGAAACTTCAAATAAATTCATAACCTTAGATGAAATCGCCAAAATGAAAATGAAAACTGAATTAGTATACACGTGATATGCAATGCTTTTTTTTTGGCTTTCTGATGCTTTATTGCACTAGAAAAAATAATTTGGCATTAAAATTCTAAGAAAATTGGCAAAAAACTTGGTTGAAATCACCCTAAAAAATTCAAAGTACAAAAAAATACTAGATGAAATCGCCAAATTCTGGATGGAAACCAAATTATAGACATATGATATGTATATTTTCTATCTACTATGGATGAATGTTGAAATTTGTAGCATCACTACAAAAGTTTATATCACCACTGTGGCACTTTTTAAAAAATTTAAAAAAAACCCTGGTGATATGTGCTAATATGATATTTTCTATCCAATATGTGGATGAATGTTGAAATTTGGAGCACCACTGTAACATTCAATACCGCCACTTTGGCACTTTATAAAAAATGGAAAAAACAAACAAGCTTCCTACATATAGTAGCCATGGACCCGTATCCGCAGTCGACATGGACTAGTACCCGACGTCGCCTTGGATCCATACCCGCGTTTGCTTAGGACTCGAGGTCGCATTAGATTCGTATCCGCTGTCGCCATGGACCCATACCTATGGTCGCCTTGTACCCAAAGTCAAGATGAAAAGTCCCGTACCCGCGTTCGCCAAGAACCCGAGGTCGCTTCAATGGTCTCACTTGCACCCGCCGGAGACCCATACTTGCCCCATTGCGACTTTGGGTATTAAAGCAGTCACCTGAACCTGCATTCTCCACTTCTGGCTCTGCGTATTGACTGTCATCCACCTAGAAGTGGCTGATTGCGTACTCATGGGCCAAGGGCTTGAGTTGTAAAGGGGATATGTTGTCCCTTTCCACCTCGTTTCTGGAAATTCTTTTCCATGTTTGAGATTGATTTCACATCTTATTATAGTAAATGACGATATTTTTGTAAATGTGAATTGCGATTGCTTTAGGGTTTTCTTGTTTGTGTAGTATATGGGTTCATTCTTAGATCATTAGACAAAATAGCTAGAGCAACATTTTAGATACAAAGTGATCATTATGGAAGATGAGACCCCACCATTCCCGCCTACGTCACCTGAATCGCTAATTCGGCTTCAAAAGAAGGCGCTTCACGATAAGGATAAAAAAAGAACTGGGAAAAGCCACAAAAAGCGTGTGGCTATCCTTTTGCATGAAAAGATTAAGGCTTTGGGGGGTTGGAGAAGGGAACCAAAGCCTTGGACCCACGAAATAGTTAAAAAATATGTGGATTAGTGCCACATTAACAAGCCGTTTCCGCTCTGGTGTCACAAGCTACATTTGGAGTCTAACAAAGCAAATCTTGGATACTGCCTCTCTGAAGACTTTGTACAAAGATGCCTGGAGATTTGGATTGGAGTGTATTTGGAATTCTTGCCATTCCGAAACGACAGTTTTTCTTTGTATCTTGTCCAAATGGTGTATGCCAAGCGTATATTGAAGAAGGAGGTGGATTGGACGATTGTAAAGGAGCTCCCTAAAGGAAACCGTCTTGCCAACGCAACAATGCTGATTGGAGCTGCCATACTTGATGCCAAGAAGAAGTTGGCATTAGTTAAGCCAGGGAAGTTATGCATTCCTAATGAAGAGGTAGTGTGGTCGGATGGTTCTAGCTCCAATAGCTACACCCATGAATACGACAGGTATGATTGGCGAAGTGAAGACAAAGAATATGTTGTTGTAGATTGGTATAAGAAGGGCTTGGAGGCGGAGGTTGACAGGAAAGGAAAGAAGAAGATTGAGGAGTTTGAAACTGTATCTAACATTCCTAAATAAGGTACGAAAGATGTGGAGGAAATGGAAGTGGACAACGAGTTCCACGAGTGCAGTGGCAATAAGAGTGAGAATGGTTCAAATGACAATGTGGAGATGTTGGGCGCTAAGATTGCAAGTGCAAGAACATGTTTATGGGAATCGACTGCGAAATTAAAAGAATTGAAAGAACAAGAACTTTCAAATTTGGGCACCTGAGAGTACGTGTTATCATACAAGTGGGAGTTAGAGATTGTGAATAAAGAGGTAGCTGCAAATGACAAGTACTTGATTGCTTCAAAGTAAAGTAAAGATAATGATTTGAACAAGATAGCTAATGGGCGCACTCACATGATGGATGATGTCGCAGTGTATCAGAAGAAACTTGAAACTTTGGAATGCAATTGTTTGAGGCTACAATATGAAAGGCAAAGCCTGGATGTGCAAGTAGCTTGAAAAGAAAAAGAGTTATACACAACTGCTGTAGAACATTTGTTGCAGCTAGACAATTTGGCTATGGCTCCAGGATATGGTAGCAGCCCCAAAGAATTAGTCAATCTTTGGAAGTTGGTGAAGTTGCACGAGAAAAAAATTGAAGTGCATCTAGAGGAGTATCATAAACTGAGAGGCAAACGTTGTTTTAATAGGGATTGGATGGAGCAGAGCAAAGATACTAGAGGTGCACTACCTGAAGAGTTGGAGCAGATGGGGCCGGAGCGAGAAGAAAGCGACTATCTCAGCGTTAGTGGAAGCTTAAGGGATTTTCGTTACTAGCCCAATGCAAAGAAATCGGTTCGGGCAACTTTTTTTGATGTCATTTACTTCGAATAAATATAAAATATAATGTTTTCTCTTTCAAAAGTGTCCCTGAAATATTATGTATATAATGACTTTGAAATTGGCTTATGCCCTTATAATCCCATAAGGATGTGAAAAAGCACCATGACCTTTCAATACATTAGTACTTGAACACATCCTTAACCTTTGCATTGTTCCATGACTATGTTTTCACCGGGTGAAATTTGGAACCTCCCATTTCTTTAAGAAGTACTAATTTTCTTCTAAAAACTAATTTCAACATATGTAATGTTTGGATGTAGTAGTATGCAGTCTTGATCCCATTTATTACAAAATTTTAGAAGTTTCCACCGCAGGGATTGCAATATATAAGCATTCAAATGAAATAAAACCTTTTTGAGGGCCTCCCAAAAAACTTGGCTATTGCACTACGGAAGTTTATTTTTCTATGGAAAAATGTGCATAATGATAATGCTTCTTTGGATTGTTTTTCCTAGACAAACGGTTGTCATGCTTGAGATATTTCACATCAGTTGGATTTGTACAAGATATAGGAAAGAAATAGTGAGTACAAAGAAGGAATGAACATGATTTGAAATATTGAATTGTTAAGAATTTATACATGAAATAAAAAAGACCAATCCTAGTAGTGACAATGTTGTAATGAACAATCTACACCTAAGGTTTCTATTTTCTTCAAAAATATTGGAACTCGACTTAAATAAAGGACTTTAAAATATATTTTTGAATACAGAAATAGTAATTGACGTTTATAGAGTTGAATGTCTCTAACGTTAGATTCATTGATTTCATGAAAATTGATTGACTCAAAGGTCTCTATGAATAAAACTCTAGAAAAAGGTTTTGCTACTTCTTGTTTATGAAGAAAGTGAATTACTTAAATCTGCGCCAGCTGTCCAAGCTCAAAATCAAAGTAACAAACTATATATTATGGGATAGCTTGGATAATTGTTTATTGAGAAATTATAAAAATTGTTGTACTTACAGTGATTCAAGAATACTCCAAGAATACTCCAAGAATACTCCAAGAATACTCCAAGAATACTCCAAGAATACTCCATGAATACTCCAAGAATGCTTCAAGAATGCTCCAAGAATACTTCAAGAATGCTTCAAGAATACTCCAAGAATACTCCAATTGCTCTAATTTGGGTCTAAATACATCAATCTCTTGTGTTAGATTAAATTGAAACTCAAATGACATTCAAATTTTTCAAATGAAACTCAATGTTCAAACCACCATTCTATATATGAACTCCAAATTTGCTCAAAACAAATGTAAAGAAGATACCTTGAAGGTATTGTTGAGCGCAAGAAAACCACCACTTGATCAATTTCTTCCTTCGCAACCAATGGTGACTAAAATTGAAGAATTGAAATGCAAATTTCTCAAATTGCAAAGACTTCGTGAATACTTTGTTGTGGAAATCAAAATTGCTTCAATCTCAAAAAAATTTCAAATCATTTGATATTAAGAACAAAACATTAGAATCGGGAATACTCAAAGCTTAGAAAATCATAGAATCATAGAAGTGAAATGAAGTGTGAAGCCAAGAAAACCTAAACCTTCATAATATCACTGTACCTTTGTAATGTCACATCTTTACACTGTGTGATATTACAGAGGCGCAGTGGCCGTTGAAACTCTGTAATATCACACAGTGTAAAAATGTGACATTACAGAGGACCTTGTGATTTTAGTAGTATGATTAAGAAAATACCCTGGATTAATTGATTTTATTTTTCAACCTTTCTTTTGTTGAAAATAAGAGTACCCATTTTTTTGGTTTTCCTTATTAGAGAATGTTTTCTTTTATACAATAAACTGATAAGAACATTTGTTAATTTATACAAAATTGTTCTAGATATCTATCATAAAAGCTAAAATGAAGAGCACACATTTTCTTGCATTCTAATATTGGATTTTTGTCAAAATCATGAAGATGCTGTCTTTTATATTTCCTAAATAACCTCACAAGGACCATTATCCATTCAGAGGACATTTGGGAATTCAAGCAGGCACGTACGGGCTGAGTTCTTCTCGTGATCACTTTTTACAACTTTTTTTGAAGATAGGAAAACTTATAATCTCTTTGGGAATATCATTTTTTTATCATCCTCTGCCGTAAACAAAAGTTGTGCCCCCAAAAGCTCAAAATAGGGGAGAAGGGACAGCCAACAAAATTTTGCACTTTTTTTAAATTATTTTTTCCCATCGTACAATATATTTCTTTTTAACTGAAGAGCTTTTATTCATTCCATTTGGATTTGTTCTGACAAAGTTGTGGGCAATCTTATTTTTTGGGCACTTAGAGCATCTTTTTGAATATAATAATGTGTAGAATCCATTTATGAATGTAATTTTACAAAAAATAAAATAAAATAGGTCCACGTGGTATAGTTTTTGTGCTAGAATAATCTCAAAATTATTGAATTACTGAATTTTGATTCAATATAATGGACATCAAAAGTCCATATTATCCTTCTATCTTGTACCTACTTGGCTACTTGTATTTAACAATTTCTTAATAATGAAAATAATTTTTATTTTATCTTCTTTTCCTTGATAGACTCTCAACTCAATTCTCCCCTATAAAATATAAAGATTTAAAGGTCAGAACTTTGTAGTGCATGAAATTAAAGTGCATAATGTTCATATCTAGGAAATTTAGTCCCACAATGTGCTAGAGAACCACCACATATGTAGTTCAAATGGAAATATGTTGCAATTCATGCGGTCTAAAATTCTTAAATATTTTCCACACATTGTCATACAACTTACATGTAAGATCCTCCGCTTAGATATGAAAAGAAGAAGAAAATTCCAACTTTTTGGTAGTCTTTGCTATGGAATTGGCTGTTTTCAGTTTTTTTTGGCAGAAAAATAGCCTTATTTGTTTACGGATTTAGGATAATGAAATTCATGAGCAAAAGATACTCAATTGAGTTTCTCATTATGTTTTTTTCCTATAACCCTAAACCGTCATTCATTTTTTGATAGTTGAAGTAAAATTTACGATATGAGAAGGGAAACGCTTGTTTTCTTTTGTTAATAGGTTTTGATATACATATCTTTAAGAATGACAACCTTTTTTATATTTTTTCTTTATTTCCAAAAGGACTTTTCTTTTTAGGTTATTATGTTTTCAATATTTAAACCAAAAAAAAATACTTATTACTTTTCTAAATAATTGTAGACAATTCCCGACTTCTTGTGTACATAAAAAGAAATGCACTCACTTAGTCACTTCCTTTCATTATTATGTTATTATGTTCCAGTTTTTGATTAAATTAAATGCTATTGCTAATTTGCTATTTGTTTTTCTTGGAGGTTCCAAATCTTTTTTTTAAAATAATGAACACCCTTTCCAATTTTTAATACTATTTCCAAATTTTGTTGGAAGAAAGTGAAGGCCTTAATCCCATTCCATTTTTAGATTTGCAAATAAGTATTTCTTGTATAGTTGTATCAGAAGAGCACCCATTTTGTTTCACTATTATCAATATTATGTTTGATTGAATTTTTTTTTGGAAGGCAATTTGTCTTTATTGTTTTCTTTTATGAATGAATGTTATTTATTCATAAATAAAAAATAGTCATTTCCATTTAGTACTATCCAAATCTTTTTTTTTTAATAAGAATAAGAATCCTTTTGGATTTTTTTATTATGAAGGGTTATTTATTGAATAAGCAGAAGAGCACTGATTTTCTTTCATTATTATGTTCTTCTACTTATTTTAGAAGAATCATATTCCTCTTCATTGTCTTTCTTCATGTATGAATTATTTTAATAAGAAAGACTTCCATTTTCTAAAGTAATTCAATTTCCCGCGGATTTTTAATAAAATTGCAAGAGTCATTAATTTTAGAGAAAACAGTTGAAACTTTCTTGGATCCCTCCAAAAAGAGTGTAGCACCCATTTTATGGCATAATTATGTTCCTATAATTTTTTTAAAAAATTGTGGAGATTTCGCTTCATAAAAAGAATAACACCTATTTTATTCCATTATTGCGTTCCAATATATATATTTTTGAAATGAAATCCTTTCATTTTTTGGACCGTTTCCTCTTTCCTATATAAGAAATCAAGAATGAGAAGAACATGCATTGTTTACTTAGTTTGGCTTCAAGTCTTGGAAGTTAATTTCTCTATAACTACATGGATTGATGGAAATAGAAAGGCCCTTCTATATTATTATTAGTCTATTACAATTGATAATTTCTGGAAAAAGAATAAGAGCACCAATTTCTTTCTTGATGAATATATTACCGCAAAAATGCACAATCATGTGAAGCAATAAAGGTAGTATTTATTATACAAAATCAAAGCATTATAAATTATTATATAATATCAAAGCATTATAAAACTGCTTTGCATAAGTACAAAATTGTAATACAAAGCCGTAGAAGTGGAATGAAAAAGAAATACTAAAGCACTATATACTACTTGACTAGGCGAGCATGGATATTATATGACCCTATATTATTGAGCCACTTCGGATTTTTGTTATTACGCAAAACTGATCTACAAGTGAACAATTCTTGCAAACATTCAGTTGATAACAATTTCGTTAGTTACTAAACCGCTTCCTTTGCCACGTTCGTAATTGGATGACTCTCCATCCCAAGCTTGTGCTTTGTACGAGTTCGTGATGCTGGTCCATCCGTGTTCAAAATGGATTCCAAGACATTAGAGTCCTTCAGAGCTTGGAGGGTTCTCATTGTTTGCGGAGAGTGTGCTTCCAAAAGATAGTCGAGTGCTTGACTTTGGTAGTAAGGTCCATATATAGAGTCCAGGTAAGCCATACTAGTCAAGTCTTCAACGGAGGCATTTTCATTTTGATTGGCCATCCTCTTCCTATCTAAATCCCATCGATGACCTTCTGGATGAGGACCCCACTTGAAAGTTGCAGAGCCGTTATCAAAATAACCTCCGAGGCATTGGAAGAAGAATGATCTCATTCCTTCATGTTGTAGACCTGCTCCCATCAACCTCGGTGCAACTGCCGCAATTTCTTTGGGATCTGTCTCCCTGTTCAATTGGGAGCTCAAATTTCTAGATTCTTGATCATGTAGCCCTTGTTGCCAACTCCAAAGCAAGTCTCGCCCCTAGAGTTTAGAATTTGTTGTCGTGTTGAGACTGTGCTCCCAAGAAGGTGGCATGTACGTCATCAAGCTGAATAAAGCATACAACCGATCATGAAATGGTGCTGAACATATCACGCAACGTCGTCTAATCAAACATTGTGTGATGAGACATTGCGGATGGTACATGTGTCTACAAGATCCAAGTGCCCACCCTCTTTTGGGGCCAAATGGATCTAGACATATGGGGCATTTGGTGTAGTCCAAGACAATTTTCAAATTACGGAAGTAGTAACCCGGAACAGTTAGCCAAATCAGGAAACTAGGAAAATTTCGGCCTATCAAAAACTGTAAAATGGGTAAGGAATGAATCTTAACGGGATCCGTAATCCGGAAGGTGATCCGGATTCAGAAAACCTATGACCTAGGTTCCGGTCCGGGAATTAGGATTCCGTTAGCAAAAGGCGGCGCATTTATGGGCCATTCCAACGGGTGTCGGTCGCTGGCCGGCTACTTAAGTTGTTCTCCTCCATTTCTTCTCTCTTTTTCTTCCGCTCAAGGATGCGTGTGTGCTTGCAGGTTTGGAGCGCGCATTAGCTGAGTAAAAGAGTGGTGAGTTAGAATCGGATAGGGAGAGAAGGAGAGGAGGGTGCCGATTGCACCGGGTTTGTAGGATTCGGTCGGCATGGATGGAGGAATCTTGCAGACTGGCAGTTACGGCCAAGTGACTCAATCCGGTCATACCTACGGATCCGAAGGCGCGGGTGCTTTTGGAAGTCGATCTAGACAGCATGGGATGCACGGGGTTGCTGCGCAAGCCGTGGAATCTCAAGGATGAGGCGATGGTCCACGAGATCGTAACTAGAGCTCCAAATCAGTTCAAATTGATGGAGTGAGGGAAGTCGACAAAGTGGACCGAGGAGATGTGGACAGAAGTCTACTCATTCCGGAAGGCAGGTTCCGATTATACCTCGAGGAATGACAGTTACATTCAAGGGAAGTTCCGGAATCTACCCCATTCAAAGGAAGGATTTGTGATTCACGATTGCATTGATCTGAGGCAGAGACAAGTGCTGGAGTTCCTGGTTCCGATCCTGTATCCGGAAAAGCCGACCCGGCTCACCAGCACGTTGGGCAACACCATTTTCGGAGTGATGGAGGACAGGCTGGTACATTGGGGAAGAATATTGAAGGCCGTGGTGCAGAAACTGGCGGATGGCGTGCAGAGGGCCAAGTCCAATTCGATCAGCACCTACCTCTTCCACCTTTACTACCACAACGGGATCGTGAGCGAGCAGGAAACCAAGGACTACAAGGTCGCCGAGGAGATGTTGAAGTACAGTCTGACTCCGGATCCGGAGAAGCAGGCCGAGGAAGCAGTTCTGGAAGTGACGCCACAAAGGACAGAGAGGGCGGAAATTTCGAGACGGAAGTTGACTGACCCGAATTCAAGAGGGAAGCAGCAAGTTCCGGAAACGGAGGAACCGAGACGGACCTTCTCAGACCTAGGGGGGAACGAGTTATTTGATTTTGGAGTGGAGTGGTTCCAGGAGGCAAGAAAATGGTACGAGGAATTGGCGGACTTTATATATATGGTATCGGATGAATTGAAGGTGGAGTCGGACAAGATTTTGGGGGAGATTAGAAAGCGTCCAGATCCGACCCTGCTCAATAGGAAGGAGGAGCACATCCGGAAATTGGAGGAGGAGAAGATCCAACTCCAGACCCGTTTGGGTGTTGCGGATGAAGCCTTGAAGTTTGCATCCAAGAGAGAGTCATATGCGATGCATGTAGTGAGGGCAGTGATGGAGTTGGTGGGACAGCCCACGGATCAAATCACACGCGCTTCAATGATAAGTTAGTTCAAGAGGGTGTAGTGACCAGAAGCATGATCCTCAAGATCCTGGTGGATTATGAGATCAAGATGGAGAACGTGTTGGCAGAGATGAAGAAGCTGTTGGGCTTTCTCGATCCAATAGTCATGGACTTCACCAAATTTCTGGAAGTTCAAAGTGCGCAGTTGTGGAGGACTCTGGCCAAACCGATCCCCGCCAAAAGGACTCCCATATTGGAGCAAGGTCTTCAAGCCTTGCTGAAGGACGTTACGACTCAGTGTGCAGGTCAGGCGGGTCTGTCACGAAGGAGAGAGAAGTTAACCGCAGATGTTGCCAAGAAGGGTTCGGGTTCTCAAGTGATTCAGGAAATTCCGGTGAAGACGGTCCTGGTCACGTTCCCTCCACGCACGACAAGGGTACCAGAGGGGAACATAGGATCCACGGTCTTGGTTTCTCCGATTCGGACGGATTTGATGAGCCAGATGCCTGTGGTGGAGAATCCGGCCCAGACACATTCGGAAGACTTCACCCACATGGAGGAAGCATTTGAGGAAGAGGAGGAAGGCGGTGAAGAGGATCCGGTTGGAGCTTCATTGGGGCAACCCATTGAGATGGAGTCGGATAGGGAGTTAGTCCTATCCGATGACGAGGAAACGGAAGTCACAACAACTCCACTGATCCGGCATCCAATCCAGACCGGGCAAGTGTCTGGAACACTCCCACGAAGACGACAGGGGGGACCCAAGGCAGCAGCAGTTCAAAGAAGTCGCGAAGGAAGTAGTTAGTTAGGATGTTTGGATTTTTAATTAGGATTTGAATTCAAGTTCCGAAACGGTTTTTCTGCGCTTGGGACCCTGGTTCCGGATTTCTTTTTAGAACGAGCCGGCAGTGGATTTTTCGGGTATTTCGGGGGGTTCTATGATTGGCTGCCCGGATTTTCGGGCTGCTTTTTGGCTTTTAGGTGTTGGCTTTTTATGGATTTTTAAGGGCTGGCAAGCTCCGTGTGTAGGGATTCCCTCCTAGCAGATTTTCATTTTGTATTCCATTCATTTCTTTTAATCTAAGTGCTGAGTGAGCTTTCGGATTTTCATCTTCGTGTTCAAGTGTTGGTCTGAATGCTTGTGACTGTACTAGAGTGTGAGGGAAGATGGGTGAGGAGGAATCTGGATCTTGGGTAGTTGCTTCCATTTGAAAGGTACATTTGAGATAGTGTTAGATTTTTGACTGAGTAGAAGTGCACAGTGCCTTTAAACTATCATAACGGTGATCCGGTTGATTGAGTAGCGAAAGTGAGTCCGGCTGTCAACCCGTGCGGAGGGAAGCGCCCGCCCAGAGGAAGTCGCCACTCTCCCGGAAGGTCTGCCAACCTCGGAATAGTCTAGCACTTAACAAATAACCCCCGGTAGGTTCCGGAACCCTGTGATCTGTCGTTGTAGTAAGGAGTGGATTGAGTCCTAATTGACCTGCTTTCCGGATCGGGTGTCTAGGAAGTTGTGAGGATCCGGATCTTCTTTCCCTATTGCAACTCCTTTAAATATTTGGGTGTTTGTTTGTGTTTGTCAAGTTTAGTGAGTGTGAGAACCAGAGTGGTGAAGTTCCTACCCCTTGAAAGATCAAAGCGGACCCTCTGAGGGTGAAACAGAGGTGAAAGAAACCATATTGATTTGGAAGTGGAAATCGGATTCCGGATAGAACCGGATCCGGATCAAATTCCGAATAGTTAAAAGTTCCGGAAAGAAGTGAATAGGTGATTGGATTGAAGAGAAAAGAGAATCCGGAAACTTAGAATGTGCAGCATCATCTTGGAATTCCCTGGGACGATAACTCGTGTCATTTTAGCACAACATTGTGGATAAAAAATCCTTACGGCTAGATTGCACGTACAACACTTTTGATTCTCATGGTCCCAACCCATTTCTTTCCAATTTACAGTAGTCTTTCCAGGCAACTCCAACGTGGGCATGTCACTAGGAAACATGTTATCAAGCAATGCCCAAGATGTGAGTCCGTTCTCTTGTTTTGGAGCATTTGCAACAAAGTTCTTTGAAACTTTATCCAACTCTTGAGCAATTTGTTGTGATTTATCCACCAAAAGAATGCACGCGACTTTCTAATGATAATATGTGGCCGCCAATTGTGCCAATTGCGTGGTAAGTGTATTGTTTTCCTCTTGAAGACCCAGTTTTTTCACGGATAGTACGGGATGTGGAATTGCAGGAAATGAAAGTGAATCCTGGGTCCCTTGGAGTTGATCAGTCATGGCAGTAGTATTGTCTTCCGTAATGGTAGCAAGAGTTGCATTTGGAAGAAGTAAAGAACGCTTGATATGCTTGGTAGAAGGTGAATGGTGAAGGATGTCGCTTGTGAGGTCCCCTACAACCTTGTCCAATTGATGTGGATTGTGCTTGACAAAGGCATTGTCCATGTCCAACAAAGTCAACATCTCATGCTCCTTCTCTTGGAGGCGTTGCAAAGCTTTGGACTGCTAAGAAATGAGAGCATTTTTTTAATTGCAATCAGATTGCAGTTTTTAGATATCCGATTGCAGTGAAGCAATTGTTGTGTCTTTGGCCTTCAAGAGATCAAGGGCCTTACATAGAGCTATAGTGTTGTCAGCGACAGCTGCTTGTGATTGAGGAATGGGAGCATGGACAACTGCTTCCATAGACGTGTCATCGTTGGGGCCAAAGTAAAAAACATTGCTTGCACTCGGTGGTGCCAATGATGGTTGCAAAACGGTCGTTGAAGGTGATGCAGGTCCAATTTGGTTGGTGGAGCACCGCACCTTCGGGGGATGTTTTATTCTCCGTCTCCGTAATAATGAAGCAGCCTCGACATTTTGAACTTGAACCTTGGTGGACGCGACAGGTTGCTCCCTAACTCGTACTACTCTTGGGGCTCGCGTGCCATCGGAATCCTCATACGATGCTGGAAAGAACTTTCCAATGTGGCACCATTCAATGTAATCTTTGCAGATTTGCATTATCCACGGCCCTTTCTTTTCGTTCCAGCCTTTAAAAGCGAGGTGATCCACACTATTTAGCATGTGCCATCGCTTTTGGTGAGTGGTGCCTTTGCACTTCCGGCCCTTATCTTTGACAGCCTTCCTAACAACACCAAAAGTGTTGTGTGAAGTGGGCAAATGAGAAACTGACCCATCACTGTTTCCTGCAGTAGCCATTGGATTTATTGGAAAAACGATATTTGCGGTAACAAGTGGCGTGAAAGAACTCAAGAAGTAGTGAATATTCAACTTGAAGATAACGCATGCAGCCACATAAGGATGCAAGACCGAAAGCCTCAACATTGAAAAAAGTTGTCATATGTCGCATGGGCAAGTGAACTTATAGGCGGTGCAAGCTCAAATTACGGAGGGCGCCTGCAAATGAAGCAACCGCGCGTAAGGCGACCTTGGATCAACTAAACGCGTGCGGGTCTAAATTGGGCAATCTCGTATAACAGAAGGCGACATTAGGTTGCTGAAAAGCAATCTTAGGTCCTGGGAGGGTAAGTGCGGGTTTCAGTGGGCGACTTTGGGTTACCCTTATCCACCCGCAATCGCCCAAGGTTTGTTCACCCCGACATACGGTCGCCTACCCAACCCCACACGCACGGTCGCCCAAACAGTAGTTGCCTATCCGTGTTCTCCTTATCCGCGGTTGCCTCATATCCGCAGTCGCCTACCCAAGGTCGCTGAATCCGCATTCGCCTTGAACCCGCACTTGCCACATCCGCATGCGCCCCAAAATGTGCTACACAGATGCCACATGGCATTTAGGTGGCGTAAGTCAAAGGGGGATAACTTTTAGGAAAGTCAAAGGTAATTTTGACCTTATTGGACGTTGCGAGGGGTCTACTAGATGTCGTGTGACGTCTAGTTGTCGCGCCTGTTGCGATGTCAAGGAAGACAACCCTGTATAAAGCAGACGTAATTTGGGATGGAATGAGAGAGTCGGCCAGGAAATTTGAGTTACACTTTGTATTTCCGAGGATGAACTTAGTGATCAAGGTCAAGAGCCCATAGGGAATATGGGAATTCTCCGTGCCGCATTGGATGAGTGGAACTGATTGTGTATAGTGTAAATGATGAGCATTATGTAGATTTTATTCTTTGCAATGATATAAAGCTGAAATTTTTACTCACTTGAATTTTTAGTCTCTTTATAGAATGTTTTGTTGTCTTCTGTGCTACTGTAATGTCTTCTGGTTCTTTTGCAATTATCCATGGATCATGGAAAAATGTTTGGTTTGTTCTATATTCTTGTACATTGATTTCAGGTTGGAGGATCCGTCATGCATCTTTTTTAATGCAAGCAACCGTTGACCAGGAGCTTGTTGTCTAGATCGAAGGTCTCACTCTTAAGGAGGTCTGACTCGACTAGAGGGAGTTGCATGCCGGAGGGTGCTTCTTCATATTTGAGGCCGTATATTTTCTGCTCCGCCGCTGATGCAACATTGGCGGCCATCAACTTTTCAAAGGGGAATGTGGAGGATGATGTAGTGGACAATCCACCTAGTTGAGGGCCAATGAGGACCCCTATTTGCTCGCCATCTCTTTTGAAGCGGGTAGCCGCTACATCTAGTCGGCTGTATTCCGTGTTGTCAACTCCACGTATAGAGCATACCCCGCACAGGAAATTGTATGCGGATGACAAAGTACATGCACAGGATGTTTGCTTCCACAACAAAGCTCTTTCAGTGGTTGCGACTGGAGTTGGTCCCTTTTAGTGCAGCAACCCTGAGCCAAATTCCACAATAGGCGATCATAAGAGAAAGGTATCATTCAATGCATGTAGTGCAAATTAGAGCTTGCGCCTTCCAAGCATCACAGGATCCTTCTCTTTCATATCCACGGGAGGCAGACCCTTGCTTATCTTTGCATTTCTTTTTCAAAAAACGGTTCTATGAGATTCTAAGCAGTCAAACAGGTCCCTTTCAACTAGAATTGCTGTCGTAGCACAAGGAAGCACAAATCCTACCTTTAGGCGTTTTAGATGACAAAACACTTAAGAGGACCCGTGTATTGTTCTCAAAGGATTTTACTGTAGTTTCCTTAATATATTTGGATTAGGATTAGGAAACCCAAACCCAAGACAACAGAAATTCAAAACTGAAACCTGGAAACTGCCTCTTATACCCCAGTACTCTTAAATTATTCTCTCAATCAACTCATGCAATTTCATACCACTTCACCAGACATGGAGGAGTGTCATTATCTTGTGCCTCTTTCTATCTAGATCAACAACTTATCAGCCAGCAGTGTGGATGCAGAATCGGAAGGGGTGTCATAATCCTGTTCCTCTTTCGAATCCGGATCCGTACCCTGTAAACTTAATAACAAAAAATAGAAGTTTAACCTCGTATACGGAGGGGTCTGCTTTTAGATTTAGAAAGGATGCGTAAATCCTACCCTCCAGATGATTAAAGTGATTGAAGACTTCACTAAAAGGAAAATAACAAAAAGACAGAAAAGAATGGGACGCAAGTTCTTCCTCACAACTAACCCGGAAACTAATCCGCGCCAGCAGGTCACTCAAGAAACCCCTACAATCTCCACGTTACTACAATGACAGACCAACTTGGATGCAATCCAAAGAGGAGTATGTGGTACCCCGCTAACTAGGAGATTCCTCCAACCTTCCAGTTCCTCTCTTCCAGTTACAGCAAGACCTCTCAGACGTCAGCTAGCGTTTGCCCTTCTTTTCAAGAATTCACCTAACCTAGGAATGGCTGTCTCACTCAGAAGACTCCCAAGAAACATCAGCCAATGGAATTTCCTCCTCCTACACAGAGTTTTAGAGAACTAGTCCTCAATACTCTCGGACGCAAATCCGGACCAAATCCGGGGACGACTCCTCTCCTCAAATCTTCACTACCAAATTACCTGAACCAGCAATGATCAAAACACCGCCTAACTCCTAAACACAAGACCAAGACTTTTCAGACCAATACTTGTGGAGTGTAAATCCAAACTTTCTTTGCAGAAATTGAATAGGAAAACAAGAATATGAAAACGTCCGGAGTTGAAACTAATTTTCAACCCCTAAATACCAAACCAAGGGAAACCCTAAAGGTCCCCAGCAATCCAAAATAAAGGACCAAGGAATGACATGCGTCTTTCCTTATCCTTCTAAGTTGACTTCCTACCAACCCAACCGATCCGCAAAATGTAGATCTCAGATCCTAAAAACTCGGAAGACTGCCAGTCCAGGTGCATGCAACTGAAAAGCAACTCCCAAGTAACTTCTAATTCCTAATCAAAACTTACTAAACTATATTTTACTTTACTGTAAATTCCTCTCACTATTCCTAGGCTTATCCTAAGTAAAATTCCTATCTACTTCTACTCCTTAGCTTTCTTCGGAGAAGGTTCCTCAGATTTTGAAGTCCCCTTTCTCGATGGCTGCTTCCTGCTGATTGGAGGTTTAGTTGCCACCTTACCCTTAACTGCATCCTTTCCTTTCTTGTCTGGTGGAGGAACAATTGCCACATCAAATTCTTCTTCTTCCTCCTCTTTCACTTCCAAGTCAGCTTCTTCACTAACTGGGCAACTCGTCTTCCCGTGAATGATAACTTTTGGATGACTCCTCCCATGCTCGTTTGATGGTTGACTTCGACTTCACCCCACTGGTCTTCACTGGAGAAGGTTTGGCACCTTTACCTTGCGGAGTCCGGAACTCATCCTATTTCTTCTTGATGGTGCTCTTGGATCCAGGCCCTAGTGTCGAACCCTCACCTCCTTCTAACTTCTGTTTTGCAGGTGCCTTCTCTTCCGCGCTCTTCCTTGACTTTGTTGGAGTGTCCGGAAGTACACCCGCTTGTTGTAAAATTCTCCGGATACTGTCAAATATCCAGTCCACACTATCCGCATACTCAGCATAGACTAGGATGGCCCTGACCGTAGCCTCATCTCCAGATTTCTGGATTCCCTCGTCAAAGCACTTGGCTTTGCTGAGAACATCCCGAGAATTCTAGATAAACTTCTTAATCTTCTTTAGGGTCTCTTTGAACTCAGTGGAATTCTTCTGCTCTGCCTTCCTTTCGGCCTCACTTTCCTCTAACTTCCTGCGGATGGATTCATTCTCATCGGCCAATTTCTTAAATTCTTTTCTCTGCTGATCAAGATCCTTCTGCCCAATCAATTCCTCTACCAAGTCTAAAAGTCAGATATTGCGATTCCTCCAAGCAGTTGGCAAACTTTCTTCACTGCTTTCCTCTCAGCATCCCAATCCTCCCTTGTCTTTTCCAGACTCTCAATAATCTTTCCTTAAGGATTTTCTGTCTCTTCTTCCGATTTTGCGGAAGTTTCCCTCTCACTCTGAGACCCTTTCTTCTTCTCAGAGGTCGGAATCCTATCTGAAGATCCTCTCCCCTTCGATGACCCTCTTTCGGATTCCTCATCCATTTCTTTCATCTTTTCCTCATTCTCTTTCTTCAAGGGAGCAGTGATATTGAACTTGCACATCACAGAAGCCGCCTTCAGGGTGACTTCCTCCTTCTTCCACAGCACCTCTAGGTACTCATACAAATGGAACAAGAATGGCCCTATTGAGGTCGGCTTTGTACTACCTAAAGCATCGACCATTTTTTGGACCAGTTATTTCACTACTCCTGCCCAGAATACTTTCCTATCACCACTTAGAGCTTCAAAGATTGTGTGGGCCCAAGTGACTGTGATCCGGTTCGGACGTTCCGGATATAGGATGGGAACCAGAAACTTTAAGACTCTCCTTTCCCTCGGTGACTTACAATCTGCTATTGCATAGCCATCCTTAGGATGAGGGAGGTTCTCGAATTTACCTTCCGCAATTCTGACTATCCGTGAAGCTAGCCCCTCTCCAGCATGCGGAAAGTCATATACCTTCTTCCACATTTCGATTGTCTACTTCTTAGGCTGAGCGTGCGCGGTCTTCACCCCTTCGTTTGACTGCGGCTTCAAGAGCTTCCTCACCATGTCCTTGTCCTTCAGGCTCCACGGTTTCTTCAGGAAAGCAGCAACACCAATCTGCCCCAAATCCTCTTCCAGATGTTTCCGCTCCATTGCGTCCTTCGGGATTACCGGATGTATCACCTTGAATTTGAGAGACTCCGACCCGCTTCCCTCAGCCTTCACCATTGCTCAAGTTCCTAATCAATCCACTCATACAATACTTTCCTCTCAAAGGATCCCGAGCAGTTTCCTGCTGGGTAAAGATTCTCTTTCGCTCTTCTTTTCAAGGAAACAGAAACCTATCCATCCTCCTCAAACACCTTCAATTGCAAAAGGCTCTACAACTCGCTCAGACACTAGCTAAACTCAAACGCACAAGTGACAATGGGAGTTCCCAACCCTAGAACTTCCCTAAAATGGGCGGCCGACGGATTAGGATATCCGTTATCCTCCTGCGTGCAGGTAAATCTGATCATTAAACGGTCAGCCCTAATTCTCGGTATGGCTGTTGGATCCTACATCCGCTAGCTTGGTTCCCAGTAGATGTTCCGCTACTTCTCCGGAATTTTTTGGTATCCGGTCCCGGTTTATGGGGATGATTCCAAATCCTAATCCGATTCTTTTTCTAACAAAGTACAGGAAACTTTAACCACCGGTTAACTTAATTATCTTATTAATATTATCCTATTACTCAGGAAGGTTAATTGTTTAAGATTCTCAACTTACCCTTGGATAAACAAAAAAAAAATACCTTTACTAATTACTTCCTCTATATTTCCCACTAATAAGACTAATTCTACTTTTCATGCTCCCACATCACCTCAGTTTCAAATGTGAGCGTCTCTGCAAACACTAAAGTAAGAGTCATAAATCTAAACTAGATTGTCTTCATCCGGATCTGAATCTGGATCAAAGAATTCCTCTAGATTATAATGCTTGATCCTAGATCCGTTGGTCCAAGTGTCAAGCCAATCTCCTTAGAGATCCTCAAGCTAGAGTGAGCCATTGGAAAAGATCTGACTTACTCGATATGGTCCCATCCACCTTGTATGTAGTTTCCCCGGAAACTCTTCATAACGGTTGTCATAGAGCAACACCAATCCTCCTCCCAATACTCCATAATTCTTTGGCAATCTGGCGTCAAAGTCTTTCTTTCTTTTGTGTTGGACAGTGATTGTGCGCTCCAAAGCGTTGCTGCGAGCTTCCTCCAGATCCTCAATCGCCAATAACCAGAACTTTGAATTCGGAACTTGGTTTCCCTTTTTGGATGCCATCACTCACAGGGTCTCAATCTCCATCTAGAAATTAGACTAGAAATTGAAGTCCAAAAAAATGGGTAGTATATTGGTCATTTTCCGTAGAAATTAAAGTCTAAAAAAATGGGCAATATATTGGTTGTTTTTCGTAGAAATTAAAGTCTACAAAAACGGTTAGTGTATTGCTTGTTTTGCCCTCCAAATTTAAGTCTACAAAAATGGGTAGTATATTGGTCATTTTCCCTAGAAATTAAAGTCCAAAAAAATGGGTAGTATATTGGTGGATTCTCCTTTAAATTGAAGTTCAAAAAATTGGGTAGTACATTGGTGGTTTTCACTACAAATGGAAAGAAAAAAATGGGTAGTATAATGGTTGTTTTCCTTATAAATTAAAGTCCAAAAGAATGGGTACACTAGTAGAAAAATGCACGTCCTAATCAACATGAAAATCAACTAACTTCTGCTGAGATGTCCAGTTGATTAGGAGAGCTTGATTTGGACAAAAATCAACACAATTGTGTTGAACTTGCCATGTCAGCATATATTTTTTTGTGAGAGTGCCACGTCAGTATAAGCTTCCATATAGACTTTGACATGGAAAAAGTAGAATGTCTCTTAGAGAAGATCTTATAATGTATTTATTTTAAAAATTCTTGTATGTACAAAATTGAATGTTTCAAAAATATACAAATTAGTAGTACAATGCAAATCTTCTTTTGTGGATTTTGATTTAGAAATGTATAATAAGATCATAAAATATACCATCATAAATTGGCATCTTTGTTATCATATAAAAATTTATACATTTTAAAAAGCCAAATCAACAAAGCATCTAAATCCTATAAAGAAGTCTAGATCTATAAAAAAGCCCAAATCTATGAAAAAGCCTAGATCTATGAAAAAATTTAATTCAATAAATATTCCCAAATCTATGAAGCTTTTACTCACTGATATCTCCAACCAAATATCCTTCGGCCCAAATGCATTCTGCAGACCAGAACATTGAGCACCAATGTGAGGGAGCTCCTTCCAAAACAAATTGCTAGCTGCGTATGCTCAACAAACCACTACAATCCGATTGTACATCTATTTCAATTAGAATATAGAAGCCTCCGCATGGGGATAATCCTATGATAGTTTGATACTACTCATGGCATCCAACACCTGGCTGAAGGGCAATAAACAACAAAGAATGGAGCCAAAAGAACAAGGATTCACTCGGCTTGATAAAATTGGACAATCCAAAATCAATGGTTTTCAGCTGGGCATGCTCATCCTTGGTGGTGAAAAGAAAATTCTGTAGACACAAGACATCAGACAACCGTCAAATATCATTGCTTTTTTTTAGACGACACATTTCAAGAATTTCCCACAATTTGGAGCCGCTTGCACAATTCATTGGGTCTAAATTATCCCTACAGATAGTGCAACCCAAACAATTCTATCAAATTACGTGACAATTATTCTTGTTGCAAATCTTTAGGACAGACAACAACAAGCTTGCAAGTTCAAATACAATGCTAACCAAGCAGAGTTTAACAAGCACATCAATCTGAAATCATTTTATGCAACTAGACCTTGACATTGAACTAAAGCTTTGTGCTGGTTTCTTGCACAATTTTGCTAAAGCTTTAGATTATGAAAAGGAATGCCCAAGGCTAATCTCTTAAACACAAAAATCATACTACATATGTGAGGAGAGTAGAAAATTGTATGATTACCAAATACTTCCTCTGAAAAGGAAAGAGCTCGGAGGAATGATTGTGAATCGGGAACGATTGTGAATATTGTCATCACTATCTTCTTCTGCAATCAAACAGAACATAAACATAAAGCATAGTATAAACATTGACAAAGAAAATTAGTACTACGGACCACGGATCAATGAGTGCAAAGGACAGACTCAAGGCATTTTCTCGCGATAAACATATGCGGGAAAAATCTAGAGGAATCAAAGAGAAAACTCTGATAGTTGATAAAAAAAATCTAGCAATCACACTAATGAACAATCAAAACCCTATCTAAAACTCAGGATAAAGTTCTACTTGATTGGCCTTGTATAGTATAATGCCATTCTTTTTGGAATGCCACATTTTTAGTAACTTGTTATAGGCACCCAACTGCTCTTACTCCGGTCGAATCATCCACTCAGGCTGGCATTTCAAGGCCTTCAATGCACCTTGAACTCGGCTCTTTGCCTGAAGAGACAATCAAGGCAAGAGTCAGAAGTCAATCGAAATGTCAGAGTTTCAGCTTTAAGGTGCTTTGACGTTCAAAATAGGATGTATTCAACCAAGCCTAACCTCTTCTTGGCTTTCTTGTCTGGCACGTTGCTTTGCAACGTTTGTCCACCTCTCATACTCTTTAAGGAACTCAATCCCTTTGGATGTGGCAAGAACCCTTGCACCAAAAGGCTCTCAAGTGCAATTCTTGTAGCCCAAACCCTTCCATTTGACAAACCATTCAATTTCTGCTATTCTATGGTTAGAAACGTTTTCCTTCTCCACCACCGTTTAAGTTGTCAAGTCACTCTTGTCAGCTGTTTCTGAATTACACGCTCTGGTTCCGCCCACTCAGAATTGTATTTTATCTAGGCATTAAAAACCAAGCACAATCAGGGTTAACTATTTCCCTAAACTTAAAACATAAATTTTTTATTACGTGCACTATCTAAAGCTTAGGGGGCAAGGAACGACAGAGAAAGATGTTATTGAGGACGTTATACCTGGCCTAGTTGCAACAATTTTTTGAAACAAGCAAGCTCTTTTTACGCTTGCTTTTCTAGTTCCTTCTCCAAAACCCATTTATCATGCGCATGTGAATGAGACTTCCACTGCACAAGATACTCCACACTATCGCTCTTCAGGTTTGTGTTTTTTATACTAGCACAATTTCTAGATGCTTTGTCAAGATCACTTATAGCAACCTCGCCATCAGGCCGCTGTAATGAACTTTTGAACCAAGCTTCTAATGGCATGTCATCTTCACTATCACTCTCCGGACTGGAAGTATTTGAACTATTAGCGGGAGCTCTAGCTCTTTGCTTGGAAGTTTCATCCACGTTGTAGACAGACCAGATTTTTTCAACTTTTTGCTTCTCACATTCAGGGCAGTACCACTTGCTAGTAGGAATAGTCTACAAAGGGGATCCACGCATTCTTTGTGGTAGACAACCTTGCAACCTTCACCATCATATAGTTTGTTTTCCAAATCTAAACATATTTGATTTCAGTTCTTCGAATGAAACAGAACCAAGACATCATAGCTGAAGGACATCAGTGCAAATTCTTAGAAAAAGAAAACTTACATTAATGAGGATGATGAAGCAGGTGTGAAGGATGCGGAAGTAACATACAATAATTCACCTCCAACTTCACAACCCTCACAGATGTTGTTGTGATCATCACTAGAGGGGAATTCATCCTCCTCAAAAGGCAAGTCAACCTTAGTCGAAACCTCTTGAGTCAGTGGCGGTGTAGAGTTGCGAGGAATCTCAGATATAGAAATATCCCCTTGAACAATTTGGCTTATTCAAAAGGTGAAATTCCCCCCTCCTCCATATCTAATTCCACAGGGTCAATTGACAGCAAATGCTTCTTAGCTTGTAAGGAATCAAAACTTAGGCCTGGTGAGCTATTAATCTGTAAATCCCAACCGGCAGGAACATCTGGATCCACTTGCCTAACGCTACAATCTCTAATGACATGATCATTCACCAAGAAAACAAGGACTGTATGCTCATGGCCGTTGGTGTTTAAAACCGGATGGGCAACATCCTTGGTCCTGTTATTTGCTAGCATGGGAACCCCCACTTCAAGGGTGTCAGCACTAGGAATAGAGCACTCTTCATCACTCTTACTACTGGGAAGCTCGCCAAAAACCTCCGTAGTCACCATACCTGCTTCCATGTTAGGCCTTGAGTCAACATTGGCACGACATTCAAGCGTATCAATATCACCCACGAAGGTAGGTTATTCAGCAATGCCTTGAGGCTCCGGCCTGCTGACATGCCAATAACACCAATGTTGTCTTAATCACAATCTTCTCCATCAATCACAATTCTCACTGCATTGATTGATGTCAAATGGAACAGGCTATTGAGGATAATTGACTTTTTGGCTCCAGTTTTGCTAGCAACACCAATCTAGGACCCCAAACATACCACTCTTTAAATTAAACCAAATGACAAATATTTAGAGGCGATTTCTAATCCAAAACCGTTATCAATAAATACTACTCAAATGTACAAATATGGAATACTTTGTAAGTCTATGCAACAACTACCAGGGCAATACATGACGTCTTGTGGATTGTACACATTTACAGCAACATATTAGCCATCATTATGGAATTGAGAAGAAAAAACCCTAAGAACTTCGCTGATAAGAGCTAGCTCTAATAAGAATGGTGCATTCCCTGGAATATCGGAGCTGTCTAGGGTTTACAACTATGATTTTGAATTCTCAATTTAGTGACTAACCTGATTTGATCACTTAGCCGCAATATCAATCCTTCACTGCAAAGTAGCCCCTATCGGGATCCCCTATGCGCCATCCCTGAATCCGCAGCTGCAAACAAAAATAATAAAAAAACCCTCCCTTCCTGAAAGCTTTGACCTCTATTGGTTTGATTTGTTTGAGAGCTAATTTTATCGAATCTTTTCCACTCCTTGCTTATTGCGGCCTAATGCGTCTCAAGAATCTGGTCCTTTAACCTAATTTTCAAGCTCAAAATTCAAAAATTGACCTCGCCGCTCAAAAGGCCGCCCTCCTAAAAACGTGGACTAAAACTTGGGACGAAAGAGTGAGGAATTGTTAGAACCCAAAATTTCTTCAAATTTTGCATTGAAAGCTCGCCTAAAGACGTTTGGGTGTCAAGATCTGGAATTAGGTTAAAGGAACTCAATGACTTGCTAAGGGGACGCCCGAGTGGCCATTATGTGGAGGACTCAAGGACCCGTAGGATGTTGGGAACAGGAAAGCCAGATTTCACAAAAGTCATGGGGTGCCATGATTGCAGTTGACGTGGCAAACAAGCACTTGGATGTGATGATCTATATATTTTTGTTGATTTCAAATTTTTGGAATTGCCAAACCAACTGAGCAAAATAAAAAAATTGCCAAATCAACAGGAATAAGTAGATCCTTTGTTGATTAGGGTACGCAATTCTAGTAGTGGTAGTGTACTAGTTTTTCCCCCTACAAATTCAGTAGTCCAAAAAAGGACATTATATTAGTGGTTTCTTCTAATATTTAAGAGGAAAATTAATGGGTATTGTATTGGTTTTCTCACCTATAAATTGAAAGGACAAGAAAATGGGTATTGTAGTGCTTGTTTTCATTTAAAATGGAAAAAATAAATCGGTAGCACAATGGTTGTTTATTCTGAAAATGACCTAAATAGAAATTATTTATTGTATTTGTTGTTTCCTTTAGAATTGAAGAACATATACAAAAATTTGTAGTGTACTGGTGGCTCTTCCTCAAAATAAAAAGAGGTCCTAAAAATGGGTAGTGCATTTTTGGTTTTCCCTACAACAAATTTAAGGGGAAAAATGGGTATTGTATATTTGGTTTCTACTAAAAATGAAAATGAAAAAAAATTGGGTAGTATATTGGTTGTTTTTCTCTAAAACTAAAAGGATAAACAAAAAGGTGGTGTATTTTTTGGTTTCCTTAGGATGGAAATGAAGCCTAACTCATGGAAAGCTAAATCTTTAAATAATCTCATCCTAAAACCTACTAATATATTGATGTAAACTACAAAAGGAGAATTTAAACCTAAACCAATAGAACCCTAAACCCTAAAATCCTAGCCGATGCCCTCAAATTCAACTTTGAAACACTATATTTGCAGCCACATACAAGGGGCATGGATCATGCTTGCTATGGACCATACTTGTGCCATGTATGATGCTTGTAGTGCCATTGAATGTCTTCATATACCCATACATGATGGAGATGGGTTTGGACAACAAGTGCCAAAACATTGTCTCTGAAATACTATCAAATTACCTTGTGGTAAGAACAAACACGCATGTGAATGTAACAAATGTCATGAAGGGGACAAAAATTGCCATTGGCACGGAAAACCAAAACCTTGAGGCAGCCAGAAGACCATAGAAGGAGCCAAAAGGAGCCAGGAGCAATTAACAGGGAGTGAGTTTTAGTGTGCATACGACAAGAGCATCAAACCCTATACTCTAAAAAAACAAAATTGGATTGGACAAACACCCTAAAAAAGGCTAATAACAAGTGAAAGTCAAATATTTTGTCTTGATGCTTTGGCGGAACTTCTCCTTTGCAAGAAGACATCCTGTAGAGCTGAAAACTTTCATAGTTGCTGAGTAGCAAAGTCTTGTCACTATTCTTGTTTGGCACATTTGGACTGATAGATGTAGCAAGAAATATGCAGCTCAGGAGATTAGTATAAGTAAAATTATTAGTTCTACTTGGACATCTACTCTTTATGCAAGGATGGCTCTTTGGAAGCAATTCCATTCAGTTATCAAAAGCAAAGAAAATCTAGCAAGCATTAAATCTCTATTTTGTGCGGAATGGACACCGCTATTTTGTAATTCTGGAGGTAGGACTTGGCACTTCATTGTGCCTCCTTTTCTCCTGTGATTTGTATTCTGATTTTGTTTTTAACCTCTAAATGCCCAAAGCACCCAAATGTGGTGTTTGCAAAACTTTGAAGTTAAATAAAACCTAACCAAGTTGCTATTTTTAGTAGTTTATATTTTTGAAAAGTTCATCTTGAAGTCTAGTTTTAGCATCAAAAATTTGATCTTGAAAATAAATGATAGTGATTTTTCTATTCAAGATTTTGTTCAAGAGTACCCATTGACTTCCCGTAGTTTTGAGAGTTCTTGGAAATGAGCCTCAAATACACTAGATCTTGGAGGAAAAATCACATTCAAAATTCATTAAAAAAAATTATAGAGTAGATTTTAAGAAGCTCTAAATTGGTTACGGTTATATATGTTAGGCCCTTTAACCACATAATTTTTTAATCACCAACCTTTTAGATTTGACTTGTGAAAAGAAGATTGAAAGATTTGTGTAGTTTTAACACTCTCATGGTCAATCATTATAATCTTTTGCTCCATAAGTGATATTGTTGTCTTTTCTTTTTCTATGAGATCTCTAACATGTCTACTTTGAATTTGTGCGGCTACAATTCAATACAAATTGATACAACTTATCAAAATATTGGCATTTTGTTCAATTTAGAGCAAATTCCAAGAAGCTGAAAACAAGGCTTGGGCATATAGGGGTTAATGTGAAGGGGGCTTCCGACCCCTCCCAGCCTCGCTTGGCGTTCAAAGCAGTCCTGTCAAAGAAGTGTTGAATGCCGGGCAGGGATCAGTTGGTCCGCCCAGGCCCGCGCGCATGAAGGGCTGCTCTGCTTCTTCTTCTTGCCTTGAATCCCCTGGTTCTTGTTTGCTGCGTCCGTTAGTTTTCTGGGATTCTCGTCGCAAGGAATCGCTGGTACTACACACATTCTCTGAACGTTTGTTGCAAAGGGCGAGTACGCTTTCATTTGGGGATGATTCTTGGGGTCCAGATTGCTTTCCGTTTTGAAATTGTGAATCGAATGCACGCTTGGAGCTTGGAGCTTCTTGTGGCCAAACCTAGACTATCACGCAGGGTTGGTGATGATAGCGCGAGGAGCTTTGCGGTTTGCGCGGATCATGTGCACTTTCCTCTGTTTGTGATTAGTTGCTCACCCAATTTGGTCCCGAATTCTCGCCACTGGGTTGCAGGGGGGAGAGATTTCTCTGTTGCAAGGACGAGCGAAAGCTCAAATCAAGCTGGCACTAGCTGTAACTGTCCCTGCTGCGTGCAGTGGCCCCTCGTTGTAGATTGCTCACCGTAGTAGTAGTAGAAGCTGTAGTTGTAGTAGTACTGCAGATTTTTGTGTGATCTCTGTTGCTCCTTTTGAGGATTTTATTCGTACTGTGGGAGCTTGCAAATTGGGCAAGCGTCTGGGGCAATGATCTTGGGTGGGATCCTGTTTGTAGCTAATTTGTAGCTAAAATTTTAAGTGCGTGAGGGTAGAGAGGTTGCTTTGGGGATAAGGCGTGTTGGAATCTTAGAATATTTGTGCCTTCGAAGCTTATAGACTATGTGGAGTAGCAAAGTGTTAGAAGAAGACGGGCGTCTCGTATCTCAGATAGGGGAAAACGTAGCAGGGGGGTTCCATTTGGTGCTTGAAATCTGTCTGGGTATGTTGCTCTCGTAGGATTGCGCTAGAGTAGCAATTCAAACTCAGGTGAAGCTTTCCTCTTCACACTTGGGTTTCTAGCTAATTTATGGCAGAAATAATTGTTGTTACAGTGTCAAAAACGACTCCGCCATCACCTTTGCTTAAGTTATGAATAATGTGCTGGAAACGGCCAAATCGGTGCCATACATGCTGATTCCAGTCATATTCACTCGATACAAGGTATCGTCATATGTCAGAATAGGGGTGTGACAAGTCAATTGACTGGCTGGGGTTGTATGCTAATCAATGGGTGGATCTTGAATTCTTGCCTCAGCAATTGATTGATCCTGTGGACGGAGCTGCTCCTCGTGAAGCTGCAGTGGAGGTTTGCCGTCCTTGGGCAGCTTGTCTTGCTTCATTTGGCCGTCGGAAGTGTAAGATATGCGGTTTTGTTTGTGGACTTAATTTATTTTGTGTTAAGGGGTTTAAGGATTTGGAGTTCGTAGCAGATTTTTCACTCCCTTAATTTTCTTCTCAATTTGATGTGTTTCTCTTCACAGGTCCATTCCGGCGTTAGTCTTTGCGAGTTCTTCTTAGTAACAGTCAACGAGTGGTCTCTGTAATGCAGGCAAATAGTGATGGGATTTCCAGCTCAATTGGTGTTGCGGGATTTAGATTGTAGACAACAATTGCAGTTTGGGAGAGAACAGAGAAGCTTTTTGTTGGTGCGTGGACCAGCTGGTGCTCAGGTGAGTAAATTAAGCGCTTGGATGACTTGTGACATGGATTACTGTCGTCATGTTGGCAACAAATGTGTCGAAATATGGGTGCTCCTTTACAGCAATGTTCGATATAGATGTAGTCACATTTTTCCAAACGTAACCGGATATGAACATGGTTCACCGGACCCTAAGCGCCGGTATTGATGGGGAGAGTGTGCTTTAAATGGTACGAAGTTGCTCATTGACAGAGTGTTGACATTTGTATGCCCAGGATGTTTGTGCAATCACAGGCTTCAGGTCTCCATGGCCACTCTACCTTTCTTTATCCTTGCCCTTGTCCTCTCCCATACGAAGGAGTGGACCTAATAGGTGTTCATCATTTTCATCAGTTTGGAAGAGACCACCTTCGAATTTCAATGTTTCAGGTATGTATCACATGCCCATTTTCACCGAAAGAGTTTGCCGCTCTTGGTGAGAATGTGACTGACATGGACGAGCATGTTGCGGTGGATTCAGGTGAACCATTGTCGGTTGAAGAACTTTGGGAAGAGTATTTTGCGGATCCTACGCAGTGGTGGGACAATAGAGGCGATAAGGTTTGGCTATTTGATAAATGAAAGTGGATACAATGCTCGGGTCAACAAGTGACGGGGATATTTCTTCCGTGTACAAGGCCATGGGCACTTAGTAAAGCACCAAGTGCGAAATCGCGTTGTTTGTTGTCCAAGAGTGCACTGAAAATTGCTCAGATCATTGCAATATCAACAACAAATATTCCTTGAATGTTGATTGTTGGATGCAAAATGAGCATGAGACAGGTTTTCAGGATCTGATCATGGGTTGTGGCGCCTACAGAGGAATCCAAGATCACCTGACTTTAGACATAAGGTGGCCAGGAAAGCGCTTTGGATAGATGGCTGGTCAAATCCACCATGGGTGAAGGCAATGCTCAATGTGGTAACTAAAGGCAAACTGCAGCCTCTTGATGATTTTTGCAGCAAAGATTCTCAAGACACAACACAAGGAAACAGGTAACTTTAGGAACTGCGTTGGCTCCCTTGTCTAGTGATGAGAGTAGGTGCATTTAGAAATATGTGATTTTGAGTGATTTTGAGGATTTTTGTTCATGCAATATGCTTTGTTCTTTCTTTGGGGGTATTGGATGCACTTAAGAGTGGGATGATTTTCAAAGAATTGCTATGCATGTGAAAGATATCAAGAAATAAATTGGATGGATGCAATTTTGTTCACATTGAAATATGCGAGTACAGGGCATTAGTGGTCTTGCACCCTTTCCACTTTGCGTTTCAGTGTTCTTCTTTCTAAGTTTTTTCTAATGAAGACTGTGTTGATGAATCAGGATATCGGAGGGCCACAATGGAAAAAGACGCATTGTGTCTAGTACTGCAAGAGAGTCGAGGCATATTGTACAGGTTAGTGGCGATGGTGTGCCCATGGAAAGTGCAAGAACCACGATTGAAGCAATTGGTAATTTGAAGAATCGACTAGAACAAGGCTTGGCCATCAACTCGGATATGTATGTTGAAGTTTTGAGGCGGTGCTTGAAGGAGAAAAACGTTAAAGTTAATTTGGCGAAGCAGGTCCACGACTACATCAACCAGAGTGGAATGGAGCAGAATACATATGTGGCAAACAACCTAGTGAGCGTGTATATCAAGTGTGGAGACTTGGAGGCTGCACGTGGAGTGTTTGATAAACTTGTGAAGAAGAACGTGTTCAGTTGGAACATCCTGATTGGAGGTTATGCAAAGCACAAGCGTGCCGAACAAGCAATGGAACTTTTCAATCAAATGTGCCAAAAAGGGGTCCAGCCAGATGCATTTACTTTCTCCAGCGTCCTGAAGGCTTACGCCCATCCATCAGCTTTGCAGTGGGGCAAAGACGTTCATGCGTGTGTAAGACATGCTGGGCTTGAATCAGATGTGCGTGTGGGCAATGCGCTGGTGCACATGTATGCAAAGTGTGGTAGTATCGATGATGCGCGCCTGGCTTTTGACAAGATGGAGGAGCGAAACGTGATTACTTGGACCGTCATGATTGGAGGACTTGCTCAACATGGCTGTGGGCACGAAGCATTTGAACTGTTACTCCAAATGAAACGGGAAGGTCTCAAACCAAACGCCTTTACATATGCGAGTATCCTGAATGCATGTGCAAGCGCAGGGGCTTTGGAGTGGGTGAAGGAGGTTCACAGGCATGCCCATGAAGCCGGATTCAAATCCGATGTGCGTATGGGCAGTGCGCTGGTGCACATGTATGTGAAGTGTGGCAGTATCGATGATGCGCGCCTGGCTTTTGACAAGATGGAGGAGCGGGACGTGATTACTTGGAGCGTGATGATTGGAGGACTTGCAGAGCATGGCTGTGGGCACGAAGCATATGAACTGTTTCAGCAAATGCAACGGGAAGGCTTTAAGCCGGATGCAGTCACTTATGCTAGCATTCTGAATGCATGTGCAAGCGCAGGGGCTTTGGAGTGGGTGAAGGAGGTTCACATGCATGCCCGTGAAGCCGGATTTGAGTCCGATGTTCGTGTGGGCAGTGCGCTGGTGCACATGTATGCAAAGTGTGGCAGCATCGATGATGCCCGAGTAGTTTTTGGACGAATGGAGAAGCACGACGTGATCTCATGGAACGTGATCATTGGTGGACTTGCAGAGCATGACTGTGGGCACGAAGCATATGAACTGTTTCTCCAAATGAAACGGGAAGGTCTCAAACCAAACGCCTTTACATATGCGAGTATCCTGAATGCATGTGCAAGCGCAGGGGCTTTGGAGTGGGTGAAGGAGGTTCACAGGCATGCTCGTGAAGCCGGATTCGAGTCCGATGTTCGTGTGGGCAGTGCGCTGGTGCACATGTATGCAAAGTGTGGCAGTATCGATGATGCGCGCCTGGCTTTTGACAAGATGGAGGAGCGGAACGTGATTACTTGGAACGTGATGATTGGAGGACTTGCGCAACATGGCTGTGGGCATGAAGCCCTGGAAGTCTTTAGATCTATGATTGTAGACGGTGTGAAGCCTAATGAGATCTCATTCGTTGCAGTGTTGTCAGCTTGTAGTCATTCAGGCCTTGTGGATGAGGGCCGTAGACTTTTTTCGGCTATGACAGAAGACTATGGCATCGAACCTACTGTGGAGCTTTGCACCTGCATGGTGGATGTCCTTGGTCGAGCAGGACACTTGGAGGAAGCAAAGCTCTTGATTGACAACATGCCGGTGGAAGCAGATGGTGCAACTTGGGGAGCCCTTCTTGGTGCTTGTAGAACGTACGGTAATGTGGAGTTGGGCAAACTTGCCGCTAACGAGCTCCTCAAGTTGGAACCGAAGGATGCTTCTGCATACGTGCTTCTCTCAAATATCTATGCTGCAGCTGGCAAGTGGGAGGAGGTGTTGTGGGTGCGCACTATGATGCAGGAGAGAGGTGTACGCAAGGAGCCAGGGCGTAGTTGGATTGAAGTTGATAACAAGGTTCATGACTTCGTGGTAGGGGATACTTCTCACTCAGAAGCAAAGGAGATCTATGCTGAGCTGAGGAGATTGAGTGAGACAATTAAGGCCGAAGGGTACATTCCTGATACCCAGCTAGTGTTGCGGAACATTGGGGAGGAGGAGAAAGAACTTGCTCTTTGCTCCCATAGTGAGAAGTTGGCTATTGCTTACGGACTCATGCGGACACCTCCTGGAGAGCCAATTCGGGTGTTCAAGAACCTTCGAGTGTGTTCAGATTGCCATACAGCAACCAAGTTTATCTCCAAGGCCATTGAGCGGGATATTGTTGTGAGGGATGCTAATCGCTTTCACCACTTCCAAGATGGGGTGTGTTCTTGTGGTGATTATTGGTGATGTGGTTGGCAATCTTGACCAATTGTTGGCTATCTTGTTTTCTGAGTCTTTTGACCATGATTTTGCATTTAATTGTAATCTGAAAATTTTCATTGTAATTGTCATGGTTTGTAAATATAGTTAAGGTAGAGGAACCTATTTTGGATAGGCCTTCCATTCTGGTTTCATAGAGTCACCAATTGTGGATAGCATTTGAATAGAGTGGTTATTGAGAAAGATTCTCTATTTGTACCTTCTCGCCCATTCGTCTCTCTCCTTTCTTGGCTTAGAGAAAAGTGCCAAAGGTAACTAGTATAGGTGAGTCTATTAAATCAGAAAGGGTCTGGATGAAAAATCTACTTTTATATTCAATAAAATATTCATTCTAAGAGAAAAAATTCTATTTTTCTAAGCATTTTTGGCAACTTTATTTTTGAATACTATAAATCAATTCCTCCATGACTTTACCAAATCATATGCATTGAAATGCTAAAGTTATCCGAAATAGGTTCTTCTACCTTATGTTGATTAGATTGTAAAACAATTGCATTGGTTGGAAATGACTTGAAGGGGGTATTGATAGAGGTTGTTATATGTGTAATTTCTTTACCTCTGGATTTTTTGAAGAATACAAAGTCTAAGGATGGAAAATTGACCATTGGACCATCACACAGTAATTATCCTTCCTACAAAATCTAAAGATTTTTTTTCAAGATTTCAATAGGAAGTATGTGAAACAAATATTTTTAAGTCCTTCAAGTAGGCCATGCAAACAATTAATTTTTCTCAATAGGCAAGTCTACTCTCTGAATGTAGTTCTTGTACTTTTACTTAGGTAACTTGATTTTTAGTCCTTGCCTTGGTGTGAATTTTGGAAGTTATTATTGTAGCCAAATGGTAATAGTCTACAAGATGTATAATTATTGGTGCTCTATTTTCAAGAAAAATAAGAGTTTCCAACTTCGGATGTAATTTTATTGTAATTCAAGTTACTTTAGAGATCATTGTTATTTCTTCATTTCTTTTCTTGTGTTTTTTGGATTAGATTGTCTTTGATGCTATGTCCTATTTGCACTCAATTTTTGAAGGAGCTTGTTGACATATTTTTATGTGTTTTAGACTCTTCAATTTTGGAAAATAATCCATTTTCAAGATTTAAGTGACAGCTCAGTTTGTTGTTCAATTGATTTATATCCTATCAGCCCCTAGAAATTACATTGTCTCTTCAGAGAAGCAAATGGATTTTGAATAGGTTCCTATAACTCAATTTTTTTTTTTGATTACAAATGGAGAACCATTCTATTAAAAAGAGTCAAAGTAACAACCAAGCCAAAAGGCTGGACAAATGAAGAAAAAAAGAGTATGGAAAAGAGGATAGAAAAAAACAAGAAGGGGGTCCTTCCTTGCTCCAACTAATTGAACTACTAATCCTACTGGCAAGCACCATAGAGTGAAGCCAAATGCAATCAAAATTAGACCAAATTCTATCAGAATGTTGAAGGCTACGCCTAGCTATAAATACTACTTTAAGAAGAGCAACTCGTCCATTATCTAACAATGTCTCCTATAAAACTTTGTATAGAAGTTGTGTCCGCCAAGGATCTTGAGCAAAAACAAGATGATTATGCATAATCCAATAGAGCCATAATGCAACCCCTTTAACAAGTGACCAAATAGTGCAAGATTTGTGAAACATCCGTGGAACTGGCACTCCAACAATACATTGAGTGGCATTGAGTCTATGCATTGAGCATAACTCAATTTTTTATTAAACTTTTTGAAACTTTCTCATGAGATAGATAAAAGTGATTAGCTTTGTGGGAAGATAATTTTTGTTACAATTGGTTCTTGGGAATAAAAGTTATACCACAAAAGCCTAAAAGTGAATTTAGTCGACAATACCAAAAAAAACATTTAAAAACAAAAAAAAAATTAAATTTTTTTTTAGAAGATTATATTTTTTTTCCTAAATGTGAAGCTTTGATTCATCTCATTTGGATATATTATGAAAAAATTATGGACAATCTTAATACATAGGCAACTAGAGTTTTTTTTAGAAAAACACTTGTAGGATTCATTTTTGAATGCAGTTTTCACAACTTTTCAAAAGAAAATGTTGGACAAGATTAAGTTTTCTTGCTAGTATAATCTCACCGTTAGGATTATTGTGTTTCAATCTCATCTTAGAATTATTAATGATTTAGTTCTTTTTCAATCTTGAATCTACTTCTATTGAAGAATTTTAAAGAATGAAAATCAAGTATTTTCTTTCGTGAATTTTTTTCCAAGACTCTCAACTTAATTTTTCAACACAAAATTTTCTTAACTCTAAGTCTGAAGTCAAAATCTTTCTACAAATGGCAATGACGCTAGCGTGTGAGCCTAGTGCGGCAAGCTTGTGAGCCTAGAGCCCTCAATTTGATTTTGTAGGGAAAAAATAAAAAAAATGTCGCATTTATTTTCTTTTAGTAATAGATGAAAACCTACTAAATATAATAAGTTTTAGGACCTATGACCACTTTTTCTAAACTTGGATTTTCCTAAAAAAACTTCTTTGCTTTAAGATTTGCCATTGTTTGCCATAAAAAGCCGTTCATAATTTTGTATCCAGTTCAACACATTCATCACTCATTGCAATTCAACTTTTCATGCGATTACAAATTATTGATAGAACATTGTGGCACAAATTTAGCAAAAAACCCTAATAATAACAAAAGTGGATTTTAGGATTTATTTAGTACACAAGTTGTATAGAAACTCTGAATACTAAGCTCAATTTAGGGATCACACCCTCTATTATAATTTTGGGCCTCACAGGATTTTAACCAGGGCCTTCAGATTAACAACCTCAAGTTTCATCAGCTTCTCGCAAATATATCCCAACCTAAAAGAGTGATCATTCTGATTGAAAAACAAAATATAAACTGGGGCATAGGATTCAAGCCCAAAACAAACATGAATGAAACAAATGGATAAGACATATTTTAGAAGATTAACTAAAAAAATCAGAGAAACAATTAACAAGTACATAATATTGAAAATAGGTAAAAGAAGTTATAGTGAAATAAATTGGGAAAAAAAGTGTGGAAGATGTCTTCTACAATAACATAAATTATAATTAAAAGAATTAAAGAAAACAATATAGAAACATTCCAAAAAGTAATGAACAATGAAGGGAATAAAATGTGGAACAAAATTGGAACAAAATGGAGGAAGAATAGAATTACAATGGATATAGATGAAAATAACCAAAAGAAAAAAAAAAATCAAAAGGTTTTTGATTTCAAATGGAGAAAAAATCCTTCCATGCTAATATGAAATTTAGACTTTATTCAGTCATTGCAAAATGTCATGGACTTTTTGCAAATATATCCCAAACTAGAACACTGACCGCACCTCTAGGGCAAATAAGGTGTAGTAGATGTCCTTAGAAAAATATAATTTGTACGAGAAGAATGTAAAAGAAATTAAAAAGCATTCATGAAAAACATTTGAAAAAAAACATAAACAAAGAAAACAATTTTTAAAAAATGTAAAAAAATAGAAATACAATTGGAAAAGTAATGGAATAAAAAAATAGAAAAATAACATGTTTTATATTTTGAAAAACAAAACAAAAAACAAGATAAAGATTTAATAATCATGTGTTTGTTATTGAATTAGAGATCATTGATGCAAGTCTTGGGCATTCATACCTTCTCAATTTTGAATATATGAACAATGATTTGTACTTTACACTTCATGAATGCATAAACATTTTATATTTCAAATTTTTCAAAGCATTCTAATTGCAAATTAATACAATATGATTAAGTATATAGAAGAATGACACTATGCGTATTTTGGAACAATGATGATCTCTGCTTGAACTAGAAGAACCTTGAGCTCATTGAAGCTATAACTAGGTGCGTGAATGAACTTGTGATCATGAATGTCCACCTTGCAAAAATATCGATATAGGTAGTACAAGTGATTGCAATTCACATATTGCTGACAACCACCAATAGCAGAAATGGACATATTCACAAAGTCTGGGCATGTGCAAGTTGGGAACATACCCACTTTAAATTGAGACAAATGTCTATCATGGTTTGACCCAGTCTCTAGCGGCACAATAGCACCTAGTCCTGAAAAAGGAAGTAATGTCACTCCAATTATTTGGCCTTTGATGTTGCCAGCACTCTCCCACTTATTCCGCTGTTGGTATATTTGCAATTTGCCGTATACTTCTGTTGTTTCTAACTGTCAGATACGCATTTGCATTCTGTGGTGTTGGTTGATCATACAACACACTTTTAAATATCTTCAACATGTTGAAGAGTTGATGTGGTGACAAGATAGGATGCTCTTGGAGATGAAAACCCGCATGTTGGAACAACAATGTTTCTTCTCAATTGAGGTCTGTCCCAGTCAAAACAAGCCATGCTTCTGGCACTTTGGGCAAGCAATAATGTTGTCCATTTTGAAGTTCAGTTTATTATAAAATATTATTTTGAGAGGTAACATTATATTCAAAATTTTGGGAGTTTTGGTCCCTCTCAAAATAATATTGTCCATTTTGAAGTTCAGTTTCCATTAAAATAGGAGTGTAGTAACATACAAAGACTTGAAACAAATTGAGATTGAATTTCAGGTTCAATGTTTTCAAGAATATACATTCAGATCATGCCATCTTCAGAACACCAAGTCATGAGCTCTATGGTTGGTTGTAAGGGATTGTTTATCTCATTTAGGCAGTCCGGGTTCAATTCCCATTGAATTCGTGTAAGTGCCCGTGAGATATGCATGGCTTGGTACTGCTAGTGACTTATGCAGGTAGGAAATTTGTAACAATCAACCGGCCCCCTATCCAGAATGTGACAAATGCAATACACGTTTATCCAAAACAAAGTGGTTATATCCACTACCTTTTTCCATTGAATCACACTTTCAAATGAAATGTTTGTAGATTTTATAACATATGTGCTTGAAATCCAAGTAAATTAATACTCCAAAGTAGAAAATAAATAAATAAATAAAACACAATAGTACATTAATAAAATAGATTAATATTGAAAATGAATTCTCTTGTTTCTAAAAAACAAGATGAACTTTCCAAAACATACAAGCAATATTGAACTATAAATCTAAACCAACAACATTCAAAACTAAGCCACGTATTGCAATATATAAATTCCATCCACTACACACAACATGCGGATGTCAAATACAAAACCAAACATGCCACATATGCACATACGTGGTTTTGGCTTCTCAATTATAGGAAGCCAAACTTTGGTTGATGACTTCAATTTGTATAGCTGGGATCTTGATCATACACTCCACACTATCTTTTTGAATCCTGGACTTCTACGCTGTCATAAGAGCATCTGTATGTTGCTAAACCGGTGGTTCAGTTTCATCCACCCTCCAACGCAGACCTTTTTTGCTATCCCACCCAGTATAATTTTCTTGAACATCTTGATTCTTTGATGTTGGACAAAAGTATTGAATGAATACACAATTTGGATTCTCTGGATTCGAATTCAGATCAGACAATGCCTTTGCAATCCAAATTGGATGAGAGTCACCATCTGCGGGATGAACTACAACAAAATAGCCTTTGAACAAATCTCAAGCTACTCTGAACGATGGGTTTGGGCGACCACTCAATGGTCTGACGTATGCTTCATCTTCCCCAAACTCTTCACGATCCTCACCATTATCGTCAAATTGATCCACTCGACTTGCTTGAATACGAGTAGTTGGCCAGAAACCGTCCTTCAAAACATCAAAAGTAGGTAACGGTTCCATCAACGCTACCTTCACGCCACGCCAATACTTAACCAAATGCTCGTAACATCTTTGATACTCCCCGGTAACGTCTGCATTGCATAAATTGTCCCAGTACTTCACAAATCCCGACACACCTTTCACAATGTCTTCCAAGCCTTTCATTATCTTCATGGGAACAGGCAACGGCAAACCGCGTGGCCACAAACTTTGCCCTTCAGCATCTTTTTTCCACAACTTAATGCCTCTTCCGTCTTCCCCTAACCAATCGGCGTCCGTGCAAAAAAGCTTGTACTTCATGACAGGACATTATGTTGAATAAAGATAGAACTTTATTTGGTGCGATTTTGTGAGCCCAACAAGGACGTCATCACCATCCACAAACGAACCTGCAATGAATCCCTTGAAATTGGGCACCTCTTCAATGAGGTGAAGGATAGTGGGGATGGAATCCAAATCCATGAAGGACTTCATGAATGAAGGAATTGAGGAAAAGTTCTCCGTGCGAAACTATCGATCTGACCCTAACTGGCCGAAGTGGATCAACATCCGGTCCAGTCCATCCTATCCCTAACAAAAATAATTCCTACCTACTATGCAATCCCCTGACCCAATGTAGGACTTTTGGGTTGTGGTGGCAAACTCTCAAAGACATCTTGCAAATTCTGGCTCCGTTCTCCAGTTGTAGGATCTGAAAGATTTGACCCTGGCGATGAATCCAGATGAATTGTTGTGTCAGGTGCAGGTCTAGGTCCTTGTTCACTCTTCTTTGACTAGGGAGTCTGATCCTTACCCTCCCTCATATTAGGTCCACCCAGAAACAAATCCGGCATCGAGAGATCCAAAAGATGAACCTCCCTAGAGTACATGGATCTAGTCAACTTTTGGCTGCTCACCTCCATCCAATTTGCTGCCTCTTGTGCCGCCACCATTGCTGTTTCCACCCGCTCGGTAAAATTGGTCAAGATCCGAACTATCCGGGAACCGGATACTTTCTTCTCCTTGTGTACTCCCTTGTCAAATAGTTTTGCCTTGACGGCGGCGGATTCGGGTTCTCCCAGAGTGTCCTTCATTGTTTCCACTACCTTCCGTGTTACTTCCGCCATCTCCCGGACGGCAGCCTTATCTTCCTTGAAAGGCAAACATCTCTGCCTTTAACACGTCGACCTCCTCCTGAAGTCGACAAATCTCTACTTCTTGGTTCTTGTGTTTGGCCGGATTGGTGATGCGTAACCCCACCTTCTCCGATAGCTCGCTGTCTATCGACGCATCCACTAGATCTCCGATACTAGAGAGGGTCCTTCTCTTGATCTCCCAATCCGCTCGTATTTTACAGAAGATGCTGATCAATTTATTGAACGGATCATTTGGATCCGATTCCTCCGATTCCATTTTCTCTACTTCCGGTCCCTTATCTGGAGTAGATCTCCCTCCAAGAAGTGTTCTTCTTCCGCAAAGAGGCGTCGTCTTCAGTCGCTTGCTCCGCCTGAAACGCTCCTTGTGGGTGCTTTATTCCCACCCTTGGAATAAAGTGTACACAAGGCCAGGTTCTAGTTTTTGTTGTAGTTAAAACTCTATTGGATGTCAACACGTATAATCCAATTACGCCTTTCAAGCAATAGATCTTTCGATGTTGTTCCTAGTGTTAGCTTTGTCCACTTCTAACTGTTATAAAATCCAAAAGATGTTAGTATTGTTCAGATGGTTTTTACTATGATCGATTAACAATCAAACTTTGAATTGGTATTAGCCTAGAAGCAAATAAACAGAATGGTTTAATAGCTAAGGTTTAGTTTACCCTTTCCAAATGGTGAAGAAAGCTAAAGTTAATCTAAATTCCTAACGGATAATTGGGGCTAAAGTGATTTTTAATTAATCTCTTTTGGGTAATTTTTTATAAGTTCTTATCCTTACTAATAGAAGACAAATTCAACTTGTTTCTAAATTAAATAGTTTTACTTTAGAGATGTTACTTCTATACTTGTTGTGGTAAAAATGTAACTACTTTTGACTTCTTGATGTAAGGTAATTTACTGAGGAATTTTGACCGTGTTGGTTCATCAAAAATTTTACGTAATTCTTTTTTACCTTAAGTTCCTAATTTTTTACTTCTTAGTTAATTGGTTTTACTGATGAATTTTGATCGTGTTGGTTCATCAAAATTCTTATGTAATTTCTTTTTACTTTCTACTTCTAATGTGAATTGGTTTTACTATCAATATTTGATTTTTATCTTATAGGTAAAATAAAAATAATTTTGACTTCCTTGATAAAAGTTATCTTACGACTGAATTTCGACCGTTATTTGGTTCACCAAAATTCTTCCGTAATTTCTTTTTTACTTTGGAAATTCGGAAACTATTTCTACTTTGATCTTTGGTTTTCACTTTTACTTTAAATTTAAATAACCTAAAAGAAATTCTATTGGTTAACTTCTATTTTTTCCTTCCTACTTTTACTACTATTTCCTATTCAAAATAAATGTTGGGAATTTCTAGTACGATAGCTATTTGGAAATTATGTTAAATTCTTAATAATTTGAGTCAATTTTCTATTGTAAATTTTAAACTCCTTGATAAATTGGTTTTGTATAATTCTTTCTAATTTGTTTCCTAATTTCTATCTAAATTTCAAATTTCTTTTATCTTTTGGAATTTTTATCCTATTCCTAATTGCAATTGTTTTCTAGAAGCTATTCAAATTTCCTATCTAATTCTAAATTTCAATTCCTATTTCTTGTGGTTCTTAATGTTCTAAATTGCATTCCAACTTCTTAATTCCACAATGTTAATCCTAATTAACAATCCTAATCTAATTTACTAATTAGCACAATTAAATAACAAAACAATAAAAGAAAGGATTTTTAAAACTTACTCCAAAAATCGCGGATTCAATGATGCCATCCTCGTTTACCGTCATCGTGATCTTGTTGTAGTCGAAGGTAGCATCCATGTCGTCTTTCTTTTTCTTTTCTTCAATAAAAGAAAAAACCGATTCTTTTTGTATTTTCCTTCTTTTGGAGATATTTTTGAAAACAAATCTAATCCTATTAAATCTAATCTAATAAAACTTTTGCTAATGACATAAAAGTCAATCAACTAAGAAATAAACTTTGTCGAGTTTTTCCTACTAATACTAATTTGGGAACAATTCCCAAAGTCCAATTACTCTTTATTTCATTTTTTTTTTTTTTCTTCTAAACTAATTAAAAACGTGGCTGATAAAGTCAACTATGCTTGGTTAGAAGCTTAATATTGACTTTTTGGGGTCTCCAAATCCTTACTTCTATAACTATCCAAATTCTAAACTTTGTGAAGTATTTGTTGCAACAACTTGAGAGATAAGTGCTTCTAGTTTCCAAATATTTGTAAGTGAGATCCAGAACAGGATGATTGCAACTCAAATGGTTTGTTTGTTTTGTTTTTTCAAGAGAATTTGATTAGTCTGGAAAGTTGCAGCTCCAACCAGGTGAAGAGACTAGATGACCTGGTTAACTTTGAGGACCTGGATGTAAGGTAAGCTCTTGTCGCAGCACAAGGCAAGCAAATTCTCAGTTACACTACCAAAAAACACTTTAAAGTATAACAAAGTGACTCTGAAGATCAAACCCGCGAGATTCTATGAAGTATCTAGCCTTATTTGGTCTCTAAGCTAAGTCAATACCAATATTTCCTCTTCCGGTTCTAACACCACAATCGGAAACACAACAACATCGAAAATTACAATCAGACTCTCTTTTCCTTTCCGGTCAACTTTCCGATCTGGTCTGATCAACTCACATCTGCTCTTATTCCCATCCGGTTTAGTTTTACCTTTGTTTCACCATCAGAGGGTTTGCCCCTTGCTTTTGAGAGTGGCAGGCCCGTCGCTCCTTCCGTGATTTATAGTGGCTGAAGACCCACTTCTCTATTTTTCCAATTCCTACACTAATCCGGATCCGGTTTAATCCTTCACAGCAATCTAGAAAACTCTCCGGATCACCCGTCACACAAAGACCCCCCGTACAACCCTTTCATACTACAACAATCTTAGCGCCACGTTCCGTCTGTATGAAGCCAGGCGGTTGCAAGTGAACTCGTCCGTTCCAACATCAACTAAAGTCCTTCCATTTGCCAACTAAGGCGGTGAGATCTCTCAAGAGATTGAACACTCAACCGGATTTCCCACCCATGAGTTCTAGAGCGACTAAGGAATCCCTCTCTATCCGCCTAGCCTAACAATGGCTGTCTTGCCCGGAATCCTAAACCTTAGAGATGCTAAGGAACTGAAATCCATTCCCAACTCTTTTACAACCCGCTCACTTGTATTAAAGATCAAAACAAAAACACCAAAGGGAGAAATCACACCCGCACAAGCATGCGCCTTCCTAACTCCTCACCACACAACCCTACCACACACGGGAGAGACACGCAACAAGAGGCCAAGAGAAGACATACACAAAATTTGGGCGAAAAGACTCGCAGCTTCCAAGTAGGGGCTAACTTATATACAACTTGATTAGAAGGCAAAAGGCCCCCAGAAATCCGCGCTGGACATTCGAGTCCGTTTCTAACCAGCCAGACCAGGTCAACATCCGATCCGGTCCTAACTATCTTACAAAAATTACATTCCTACCTATCTACCTACCTACTTTCCAACTCTTCTACCCTGCGTAGGACTCTTGGGTTTCGTGGGCAGTTGGTTAAAAACTTTAGTTAGGTTCCTGCTCCGCTCTCCGACAGCACTGTCTAAACACTTGCATGGACAACACTTGATTCTCTTGGAAGCGCTTAAATAACAAGTGCGGCTCGTGCAAGTGTTTACAGTGGACCTACGAATGGTGTTATTTGTAATTTCTTTGCTTAAGTGTCGGATTTGGATAGTGAAAATGTGACAAATACGTGTACATTTGATGACTATTTCAAATTAATAGTAATGCACACTGCAAATTCTGCACATCATTTGTGGATTATTCATTTCCAAACTCGTTTTGGGTCCCGTTGCATTCCATTTTAGGTGTTGTGTAGTTGAAATTCTTCTTTCTTTCCCACTTATATGTCTCCAGAGATTCCCATGTCATTGGCAAAAGACTCCCATTTCACTGGAAAACTCCCAAAATACTGAATATGAGGTTATTGGTAGATGGTTGCCAAATGTCTTGGAATTATTTTGGTTCTGGGCATGGGAAGGGGGAAGTAGATGGTGCAGGTGCCTTTCTAAAGAGAGAGATCTGTACAGAGTAGCTAAAAGCAGATGGGAGGAAGCTACAAAGTGCTGTTGAGATTGTTCAATTCTTAAATGAGTAGGCTGTGAAGGTGCATACAGGGCCTTGATGTGCCCGGTGTGAGACACATAAATTTTTTTTGGCTGATTTCCAAAATTGGATTGGATAGTGTAGATAGGAGGGACACCAAGCAAGCTGAACGGGTGCCGGGCAGCATGTCTAACCATCAATGTTGTTCAGTGACTGCTAGAGACTCAACACTTATCTAATATTGGCACTTGTCTTGTTTTTGCTATGTCTGTTTAGGATATGAGACCCAATATATTTGCTATCAAATTGACCATGTGCCAAAGTTCACTTTGTTCAAGCTGAGACCCAAAGCTCCATTTCAAGCTCGGAGACTTTATGATGCAAACAAGTAGGTTGAAGCTGGCACTGATGGAGAGTGGATTGTAGATGGCTTGTGCGTGGGGGACAATATTGCTGTACGTGCACCACTTGAAGAAGAGCCATGGTGGCTCATGATTGTTGTCAAGGGAACGTACATTGTTGAAGAAGCTTTCACTGACCCGAATGAGAACACCTATGTCCCTGGAAATATTGTTTTCAATGGAAATTGGTATGAAAGGCTCGAAAAAGGGAGTCAAATTTATTTGCTAAGGAATGACAGAGAACCAAGTACAGTTTATAGTACATTGTTCTTAGTTCCAAATTTAGTTTGCCACCTATAGCACATCCTATCAAGAGTCGTTTATCAGGATTTGAATTGAAGATAGATGTCAAAGAGATTATTGATGAGGCCCTGAGGGGTGCTGTGCTACTGGACTAGAAGTTCAATGTTCTTGTAATCTGTCCTTTTCACCATATTTTTACTTAATATGATTCAGTCAATACAATTTAGTTTTCCAACACTTGTACATCAAAGACTTGGTTCAATGCCTGAATGTTGATTCTAAATTCTGTAAATTGATTTTACTTTCAATGACTAATACTGCATTCAATAACAAAGACTGAGAACTAAGACAGGGGTCTAGGCATTTGGGGTTGCTTTCTAGTCACATCCGTGTGAGAACTGGAATTAAAACAGCCATAAAAGCACCGCAGTAAATCAATATCATTTATATCGTTTTGGAGTAGTGCTGTTGAGATTTTCATCCGTATGTATATGCTGTCAGAATTCCTTCAGGGCTCATCGGATGCCACAACCAATCTAAAAGCTAGCTTGGATTTTTGGTAGAAGCTCATCAGATGCCACAGCCCATTTAAAAGGTGGCTCGGATTTTTGGTAGAAAAGTGCTGCTTTGCACCTCTTTATTAGTGATTCAAAATTTGAGATGCCAATATCAATTAAGAAAGATCCAAGTAAGAAAGATCCAATTAGCCATGCTCTTGGAATTTGAAATGTTCAGGTGGACCCTAAGGTAGAGACTCCCAAAACTACCACTTTTTATCATCAGAAATTTAGATTGTTCCAAACAAAAAATTGATTTTTGGATTTACGGTGGAATGCAAAGCGGTGCTTTGCAAAGCTTGATATATAGAATTCAAGAGTCTTCTACCAAAAATCCGAGCCACCTTTGAAATCAACCATTATTATAATTATTTCAATCTATATCTGATATTGTTGGTAATCATTTATCCTAATTGATTTATAGCACACATTTTTTCTCCACTACTAAATGGATCAATTAATTTGGGCACTTACCACTTTCATTTTGTGCCACCACTAAGTGCCCGTATCAAATAGTTGGGCAAGTATGAATTCCATTTTAGTCCCACCACTAAGTGGTATGAATTAGTTTGGACACTTGTCAATCCTTTTTCTTCTACCATTTGATGGTCTCAATTACTGTGTAGTTTTAGGGATTATGGGCCATTTTGATATAACATAAAAATTAGAGCCAAAGACACTTCACATTTCCATTTTATTTAACAAAATTAACAACACCAATTCATGATTTATACTAGTGTGTAATTTTAGGGATCATAGGAAATTGGACCAAAGACACTTCACATTCCCATTTTATTTAACAAAATTTACAACACCAATTTATGATTTATACTAGTGTGTAATTTTAGGGATCATAGGAAATTGGAGCCAAAGACACTTCACATTTCCCATTTTATTTAACAAAATTAACAACACCAATTAATGATTTATACTAGTGTGTAATTTTAGGGATCATAGGAAATTGGACCAAAGACACTTCACATTCCCATTTTATTTAACAAAATTAACGACACCAATTCATGATTTATACTAGTGTGTAATTTTAGGGATCATGGGAAATTGGAGCCAAAGACACTTCACATTCCCATTTTATTTAACAGAACCAATTTTTGATTTATAGCAACGTGTAATTTTAAAGAGCATGGACCACATCAAAATCAAGCTGAAACAAAAGAGGGAGGGGGGGGGCCCGGAGACCAATTCGAGCTTCCTCCCACACTTGCAGAGCGTGAGAGGACAGTCCATTGGGTCTCCAGGGTTGTTTGACTATGACAAAGAAGCCCTCTTATAGTTAGTCTGCCTGTAATTACCAAACAATATGGGATAATTAGAAGGTTGTAATTAAATTATATTTGCACACATTATTTCTTCATGTCATTAAAAAGGTCAATAAAATTGGTTGATTTAGGACCTTTACCTACTTTGAGGGTCTTGTCAATTCTATAACTGAATTATCTTTGAACATTTAGTATGCTCCTAAACCTTATAATTCAAAGAATTGAGCCAAATTACATTAGAAATTAATTTAAAAATCAATGTAGAATAGATTTAGGATTGAGGAAGCCGCAAATTCATTAAGTATCTTTATGTTATATATATATTATGTCTTGATCTAAATGGTGAGAAAGTAGGTATACAAGCCTTTTGCATTTTCAAACCATACCTACATTTCATTGCAATATCATATTTACCACCTATTCTTTGTGTTATTGCCTTTCACCTAGAAAATAGAAGTAATTTATTCAAATTTTTAATTTGCATGATCCCTTAAAAATTCATAATGGAGATTTAATGGAAATGTTTACAACATATATATATGGTTCACAAGAAATCTTTAACTTCAAAATCACCAAAGTTGTTCAGTACTCTCCACGCCAAAGTTCATCAGAACTGGAATTGCATTGAAGGCTGGAACTGGAATCCCAAGTGCTTGTTTAAAAAAGAGTTGATTCACAAACTGGAATCGCCCCGAGGTTGGAACTAGAATCCCAAGTGCTTGTCTGAGAAAGAGTTGATTCACGAACTGGAATTGCCCAGAGGCTGGAACTGGAATCCTAAGTGCTTGTCTTTGCAAGAGTTGATTCATGAACTGGAATCGCACTGAATTCTCCAACTGGAATCCTAAGTGCTTGTATTTGCAAGAATTCATTTGCTGAATATGATATTGCTTCACATATTCACCAGCGTTATTAAATCAGGTTATTCAGTAGCTGATGGTGCTTCAACTTTGGACACTTCAATCATAGTTTTTTCTCACCAAATTCTCAATGCACTAGAGGTGCAAAGCACAAGAAGTTACAATTTCAGCTTCTTTCGCAACGTATCATATATCATATACTCTTGCACCACAAAGTGATAGATAATTTATGCATCTCACACAATAAATTTAATCATGTGTAAAAAAAGAGCAGTTGCACTAAATGAGCAAAAATTTTACATGTCCAAGGGACCAATTGCCTCAATTGTTCTTTACCCTGCTCCTAGTTACCACCTTTAGTACTATTTCAACCTGTAAAGCAATAATTTCTGGCTCTAAGTCTCCTTTCCTACATTCATGTCTACGAAAACTTTTGTTCTTTGAAAGAGACTGTCTAAACAATCTTGTGGCTTTGTACACATCACTACTCTATTTGGATGCACATGATTTGATAGCCTTCTTTCTCATGCTAGAATCATCTACACATGAATCACAAGCCCTCTTGACACTAAAAGAATATCTTTTACCACTTGTACCCTCTGCTGGACTTGCTGGACTTGCCTTTGCTGGACTCACCTCTGCTGGACTCGCCTCCGCTGGACTCATTGCAATTAGCATACCCTCCATGGCTGTGGATACAAAATCCAGTGGGGTGCAAATTTGCGCTGAGAAAGCTAATAGGAGCCATTCAGACACTTGTAGGTACAAACACTATAATTTAAAACATTGCTCTCTTTAGATAATCAGTTGCCTCAAAATCCAAACTCACCTGCCTTTTCACTAGGGCACAATATTGCATCAAAGCACGGAGGTTCTAACATTGTTGAAATAGGTTCAAAGTCCAGATTTATTGCATGGTCACTTGTACCACCTCCTGCCTGCTTTGCTGGGAAGTCTACCCCATTGACACCGTAATTTATATTAGTCTTTTGGTCCAATTTTATGCAAATAGCATGAAATAAGTAGTTGAGAGGGATTTGATAGAAGTCCCTACCAAGTCTGTGAGGAGTCCTCCTAAAGTCGTGGGAAGTACAAAATATTGTGTCTTTTCATATTTAGGCCCTAATTGAGAGTCTAAAAGAGTAGATTAGCCTTTCGGAGAGAAGTGAGAATGTGAGAGTTAGCCAGACCTAGTGTCTAGTCCATGTGAAACTAAGCTTGCAAACAGCATGCAACAACCTAGCTAAGTAGAAGAGTCTACTAATAGGTTTCCAAGAGTTTAGATCCAGTTCATAGAGAATTTGGATTAGTTTGTGTTAAGTTGCAGATAACAAGAATATCAAGCCAAAATGCAAAGTAGACAAAGGACGAGGTGATTGGAACATATATAAAGGTACTTTTAGGATAAAAGCATGCCAAGAGGTCAATTTAGGAGCTGATCATCTACAATAAGCCCCGGTACTAGAACAATTTCCCCCCGGGTGGAAATTATTAAGAAGTGTTTAATTTTAGTCTCCTTATGAATTGTATTATGGAAGATTTGGTTTTGCCCTTAGCTTGTGGGAATTCTCAAAAGGTTGCCCCAAAATTTTTGGGATTTTACAAAACTCCATGATGACTCCACGAGAAGTCAATCGCCTTTGAAACTGATGGTAAATTCATAGAACTTATCCAGAGTGCAGTAAAATCTTACTAAAAATTAGGATAGAGTTTTGTGTATCCAATAAGCGACTTGTCAAGTTTGAAGACTTTCTGATAGTCAGAAGTACCGGAATCAGCAACGACATTGAATTTAATAAAAATTTACAACTTGGCGACGGGTTGACTGGCGTACTAGAAATTCATGGTGTCCAAATGTTGCAAATGAAGAGTGCTTTCTTGCTCCCATGAACCTTCCAAACAACCCTAGCCAGACAGATTTCTTGGAAAATGCAAATTCCAATAGTTGGAGTTTTGACATTTTCTTTGAAGTTACCGTTAGTGATTTTTACGGGCAAAATTAGCCTAGAAGGAGGTAGAGGATCCCCTAGACTAATTTGGGTCTTCTGAACGTGATGTTACAATCCATTTGGCATTTGGAGCTTTTCTCCAAAAGTTAGAGTGATCACAGCAGTAGAGTAGAAAGTTAGAAGTAATTTAGTTTTCCCTAGGTAGTTAGAGTTGACTTTTGAGAACGCTTGGAGCGCACTCCAAGTCTCCAAGACTTACTTGGAAGGCTCTCTAAGCTTGCTTGGAGGGCGCCCCAAGACCTTGAGAGGGTTTAAAAGGGCCTCCCTCCCTCTCACTATCAACCTCTTTCTTTGTTTTCAAGGTTTGGCCAACTTGTGGCCAAATCCCTCTTCTCTTCTTGTGCCAAACCTTTGGCACGTTCTCTGCTCTAAGTTTTGGCCATTTGAGCCACATTTTTGCTTCTCTTGAAGGACGTAGAGGTCCCTTCACGTAGCAAATTTGTAATTCTGTTTTAGAAGACTGATCTCTTAAATTCCTTGTTTCCTTTTATTATTGAGTTTTGTACTAATCCTAAGGACGTTCTAACCAAATTCTGGCAATTCCATTCGTTAGAATCCTTTAAAAGCTTGCATTTAGTCTATTGCTGTGATCTTGTACTTGCTCCTTGAGTACAAATTGATGTTATTTGGAGAGATTTTGGAACCAAAACTCTCAAGGTCCACGTACTAAGTATTGCTAAGTGAGAGAAGTTGGGTTGGAACCAACTCTCTAAAGTCAATTACTAACTAATCTTTGTTTGAAAATTTGGTGCTAACCCACCATACGGCAAAGCTATCGCCCATTCCTAATTTTCAAGGTCTAGAATCATCTACTTTTCGCCTTTAATCATTTTGACGGCAAAGCTTTGACTTGCAAACCTTGTTGAATTCGTGTAGGAATTGATTGTTGCTTTATTAAGAACGGCAAGAGCTATGAGAGCCTCTCGGAAACAACAATTGAATAGAGAGTTGTTTCTACAAGTCATTGTTGTTGTTTCCGCAGCACTCATAGACTAGAGAGAAAGAGAGAGAGGGAAAAGAAGCCCCTCTTAAGTGACTTCCTTTGACAAAAAGTGTCGTCATAACGATTAGATAACAAATTTGGTTGATTTTTTTGTCATTTATTGTAGTACACTAAAAAATTACTGTGGTAATATTTGAAGTTACTGGAAAAAATTGCTGTGGTAATGTTTGAAGTTACTGGGAAAAGTTATTGTGGTAATGTTTGAAGTTACTGGGAAAAGTTACTATGGTAATGTTTGAAGTTACTGGAAAAAATTACTGTGGTAATGTTTGAAGTTACTGAGAAAAATTATTGTGGTAATGTTTGAAGTTATTAGAAAAAGTTACTATGGTAATGTTTGAAATTACTGAGAAAAATTATTGTGGTAATGTTTGAAGTTATTAGAAAAAGTTACTATGGTAATGTTTGAAATTACTGAGAAAAGTTATGTGGTAATTTTAGAAGTTACTAAAAATAGCTATTTGAAGTTACCAGGACAATTACTGTGGGAAGCTTAAAAAAGATATTAAGGAAGTTATTGTGGTAGATTAGAGTTAGATTATTAGATCATAAGGTATTGATGGATGAAGTTCATAGATTAGTTTAAAAACAAAACTACATCCATTGATAATTTCTATTAGGAGTGTCCATTTTTAGATTTCTTTATTATTTTGGAAAGGATAAGGTAAGCCCTATGTCTCAATCTATTTTATTTTTCTACTTGACTAATTCAGATTGGCCCTCAATTTTGGTTATCATAGCTACAATTTGGCCTTAGGTACTAGTTGTTTGACCTGGTTAGTCATTGCCAATAAGAAAATACAAAATAGGAAATACAACAAAGTGTCCATTGCTTGGAAGGCGTACACTTGATTAGGAATCACACACCCAGTAGTGAATCTCCATTCTAAAAGCCGCTAGAATCCATGTGCCACTTTCTGACTTAAGGGTGGAATTATAAACACTCACAGGGGGGTTTGCATTAAAGTAGCACACTAATTTAGCGCATTTTACAGTAAATTAGCAATTTAATTGTAAATTAAGGTGGGATGAATGTGATTAGAGAAATTAGTCGTTGGAGTGTTGGATATAGGCAAAATTAGGGTTCCAAGCTCTTTCTTTCTCGACTTTTGTGTGCATGTATATTTTGAAAGTTTGATGCAAAAATGTGATGGAAATGAACAAAAGATGGTAGGAAGACAAGGGATATGAGTTAGGATATGATTGTAAGCAATTTGTCGAGTAGGTTTTCACTTGTTTGTGAGAGCAATTGGATAAAAAAAGTGGAGTTTGAGTGAGAGGAGGCTGCTGCCTCATGAATCCAAGACTACCAACTCTGGGGGGTGATGTCCGACAGCCAGTAGCTGCAATGAAGCTGAAATTTTGAGAGGTGGTAGATTGTAGAGTCAGCTTTCCAAAAAGCCTAGGTTCACTAAAATACAAGCAAGGACGAAGACACGGCAGGGATTTTACTACAAGAGTGTTGGCTGTCAATGGCGACCAAGACTGCCAACTTTGGGGGGTGATATCCAACGAACAATAGTTGCGATGAGGCTGAAATTTGGAGAGGTGGTAGATCATAGAGTCAGATTTTCAAAAAGCCTAAGCTCATTGAAATCAAAGCATGGACAAAGATGGGGTGGCCATTGTAGTGGCAGTTGGTCTTCAATGGACTTCGAGGTTACATTTCTCTTAAGCTTGTACTTATTTGACTTGCAATTTTCATTGCATCTATGAACGTGTTCATTTCTTTTGAGCTATGTGATTTGAGTGTCTAAAAATGAATGCATGAATGTTTGAATTTGATTTTTAGGATTTTAGGTCAAATGTAGAAGCACAACCCTAATTGGGGTAAAATTAGGGTTGGGATGTGTGAATGAGGAAATAGAAGTAAACAATTATTTGCCTAAAAGGAGGGGGTGAAGGTTAGTAGTGAGCTAGGAACCTTAAGAGAAGTATAACAAGGTCAATGCATGATTAGACTTAGATGTTTTTAGGTGGATTTTGATGTGCTGGAATTTTAGGTTTGATCCCATTTAGGGCTCATTTTGGACCCATTTTGGTGCTCTATTTGTGGTTTTGAAGGAAATTTGGGTTCTAGAGTAAAGATTGACACCTAAAGTGAATTGTGAATCCATTTGGGTCATTGCATGAAAAAGTGGTGAATTTTAGTAGTGACATTTGGTGCTGAAATTCTCTATTAGGGTTTAAATTAGCCCATTTCAGTTGCCCTACTTGAGAATTTAATAGTGATTTTGGCTATAGGTATCCATTGCTTTGAGGCGTATAGATTAGGGTCCCATATTCTTCCCCTCAGCCCAATTTTGTGGATGGATTTTGCCTTATGGTAGAATTTCACTCACAACATGAAAGATATTCCTCGTCCCCACCTTGTATTAAAATTTCAGCTTAAAATATGAAAATCTCTAGTCCTAGGTACCTGTTCAAAATTGCTATATTACTAAAAATAGCAGGCTCATCCTTTAGGGGTTAAATCACCTAATCTACCAACACGATAAAGTTCATCAATCACAGAGTCATAGCATCTAATTAATTCTCAATCTTGTTGAATGGACAAGCTTAAACCAGAATTTAGTGAAGAAGTATAGTCCTAATGCCACTTTCTTTATTGTAATAATTTAGAGCATTGTTAATATCTATTTGTTGCTATTGAGTGACCCCATTTTCTTGCATTGTTAATATTAAAGTTACAAGAGTGTACTTGATATAGAAAGAAGATATTGTTAATTGAATATTCCTCTAATTTCCTTTTGCCTTGTTGTATTTGCTTTAAATACACTACTTGGTTAGTAGACATACTAGTGACTATTGGGTATTTTTTAGAGTTAAGTTTTTTTCTATAGTCAAATATTAATCTGAGCTATTGGTTAAGTAGCAGTTGTTTTTACCATTAAAAGAATTTTAAAGCCTCCAAAAGACTGTGAGTTATCAAGCCCTGGGAACTCTAGGAACGCCCTGGGAACAATAATCTGACGTAGTCATGAAAGTGCCACGTCAGAAAATAATTAATTTTTTTTTTTCAAATATATATATTTTTAATATTTTTTAAATATTTTAAATAATATTTTAACATATATATTTTTTAATTTTTTTAATATTTGACTGTTCCCAGTTGTTGGAACAGCCTTGAAACGGCCCTTTGCAACCCTCAAATTTCTTCTAATGCTTTGGTACTTTTAGGTCAAATCCATTTATTAAGTGGATTTGGATTTCTATAAGAAAAGTTCATCACTAAAATGAAAAAGCAACATTTTAATAGTTTTGTCTTTGTCTTTGTGAAGAGTCAATGCTAAAATTGTACTTCCATCGTTGTTGTCCCAATTGATTGTTGTGATTTATTCTTAGATCTAATTGTTGAGAGTTTGAAGACTATTATGTTTACAAAAAGTCCCTACCACTAATTCAGTAATTTCAATTGTTTTTAGTATGATCACACTTAATTGATAGATATATACTAAAAAGTCATTGTAATAGTTCTAAAACAAAATTAAATCACTAGTGTAATTACATAATTATTATTTACATATATATTTAAAACATTTTACTACTAACAAAATCTTCATTTTGGATTTTCTTAGTGTTAAAATTGTAGGAACATAACTAAAATATTTCTTTGATGCTATTTTGGCATTAATATGATGATACTTTCACTTTCAATGTACCACTATCTTGTTAGTTATTATGTCACCTTACACTTTTGACCACATTAGAATAAAAACAAGTGCAATTGGAAAGCTCACTAGATTCCAATTGAGAGGGTGCACTATAAAAAACCAGCGTTTTAGGTGAAGAGTTGTAAAACATGGGTTTCTTATCATGGTGACCACAATGGATATATCTTCTACCTTATATATGCTCCCAAACGCTTGGTAAGAGAACGGACCCTGATATACAGTATTATTTAGAGGATGTGACATTAAAGAGGGCTGAGTGCAACAACACCGGCACAATAACCTGTTTCGATTGATGTTCGGGGCCCAGAAAAGACGAGAAGCGTCAAGGGTATCAGGCATTCGGAACTACCGTTTCCGCCAAGGAGGGAGATCAGAGCAAGCTTCGAGCAGGAATGGGCATGGTGAGAGAGGTTGGGGACTCCTTGATCCCAAGCTTGCGAGCTTGTGCAGAGCTAGGGTGCTGCATGCTGCAGTCTGTTGCGGGTGCACGTATGGCTGTTGTGGTGAATTGAGGGCTCAAGGAGGGAGGTTTCTCGTACTGTTGTGTTAGGATGACTGAATGTGGGAAGTAGTACTGCAATGCCCGCTTGTGCAGGATTTGTAGTGGGATTCTGACTTGTTACTCTGCTCTGGCAGTTGGTTTGGAGCCATTTTAATTTGAGCTCGTGGGAGTGGGATGGAAACTGTAGGACGGAGGCGAGATGCCAGCTGTTGACCTTTCGGAGAAACGTTATATCGACCTTTCCTGCTCTTAAACTGACTACAGGAGAGTAGAGTAGCGCTTGTTCCTTCGGAGCTTGTGGAGCGCGAGTAATTAATTTGATGATATCTTGCTGCCCAATTAGTGCAGTGCAATTCAAATAGCAGGTCCTCGGATTCATCCCGTTTTTTCTTGGCATGGGAGTTTCACAGACTGAGCAAGAAGAAATGAGCCGTTTCGCGAACTAGGGTTTAGGGTTTTCGCTTGGGGAAATTTATTCCACTTGGAATTGGGAACTCGTGGTATCTTGCGGTCCGTGGCAATCAGCATAGCTATAAGTTATTCAATGCTGATGACTGCGTGATTCCCAGTCTTCGAACCTTGAAAGAAGCTTGGGCCTGCAAGAGAAGAACACTGATTCATGTCTTTCCGGATTAGTACTTATTCCCGGCAAAGCTAGAAAGAACTGCTCAAAGTGTGTACTATAGATGTGGTGTGAGCTGCAACAGAGTTCAGTGGCAGCAGCCTGGATTCAGGGCCGGTAAGATGTACCGAACCGATTGAGAACTCACGTTTGTGTTGCAGAGTGAAAGCGACTTTGCTATCACCTTTGTTTGCTTCACATTTGAACGATGTGCTCCAAATCGGTGCCACATATGCTGATTCCTGTCATATTCACTCAATACGAGGTATCGTCATATGTCAGAATAGGGGTGTGCACGTGTGCACCATGGGGCAGGAGATTGAGCAGCGCGAACAGCAGGGAGGAAGTCAAAGTTGTGTCAGACTGGTAGGGAACGAGACAAGTCGAAAACACATTTCGGGAACCGGATTGAGCGATCTGGCTGGGTTGGGGATTGGGTTCTGACCCCTGTTGCGTTTCATGGATGTGTTATGACCAATTCTGATAGGTTTTCATTCATATTTCTATACATGTCGTTCAAACGATCTAAGTTTAATGAGTCTTGTCATTCATAATATCGAAGGAGAACTGTAATTTAGTTTGAACCTAAGTTTTTGATGACCCTCTTTGAAGCGATGGTTGTTTCTTAATAGTCAAGTCAGTTGACTGGGGTTGTATGCTAATCAATGGGTTTATGTTGGATTCTTGCCTCAGCAATTGATTGATCCCGTAGACGGAGCTGCTCCTCGTCAAGCTGCAGTGGAGGTTTGCCGTCCTTGGGCAGCTTGTCTTGCTTCATTTGGCCGCCGGAAGCGTCAGGTATGCGGTTTTTGTTTGTGGACTTTGTTTATTGTGCCGTGTTTTCAGGATAGGAGGTAGTAGCAGATTTTTCGCAGATGCAGTTTCTTCTCAATTTGATGTGTTTCTGTCCACAGGTTCAATTCTGAGGTCCATTCCGGCGTTGTTATTTGTGATGTTCTTCTTAGTAACAGTTAGTGTGAATTGGTTTCTGTAATGCAGTCGGACAGTGATGGGACTGCCACCTCAATTGGTGTCGTGGGATTTAGATTGTAGACAACAATTGCAGTGCAGGAGAGAACAGAGAAGCTTTTTTTCGGTGCGTGGACTAGGTGGTGCACAGGTGAGTGAATTAAGCGGTCGGATGGCTTGTGACATGGGTTGGACTACTGTGGTCATGCTGACAACAAATGTGTCGAAACATGAGGTCTCCTGTACAGCAATGTTTGATAAAGAGGTTGTCACATTTTTCCGAACGTAACCGGATATGAACCTGGTTGACTGAACCCTAAACCCCGCTATTGATGGGAAGAGCGCTTTGAATGGTACGAAGTTGCTTATTAACAGAGTGTTGACGTTTGTGTACCCAGGATATCTGTGCAATCTCAGTCTTCAGGTCTCCATGGCCTATCTACCCTTCTTTATCCCTGCCCTTGTCCTCTCACATACGAGGCAGTGGACCAATCCGGTGTTCACCATTTTCATCAGTTTGGAAGAGGTCACCTTCGAATTCCAATGCTTCAGGTATGTATCATATGCCCATCGTCACAGAAAGAGTTTGCCTCTCCTGGTGAGAAGGTGACTGACATGGGTAAAGCATGTTATGTTGCGGTGGCTTCAGGTGAACTACAGTCGGTTGAAGAAGTTTGGAAAGAGTACTTCGCGGATCCTACGCAGTGGTGGGACAACAGAGCTGACAAGGTATGACTAGATAAAAGAAAGCGGATACAATACTCGGCTCAACAAGTGACGGGACGTTTCTTGCTTGTACAAGGCCATGATTGGGCACTTGTGGGCACTTCGTAAAGCAACAAGTATGAAATTGCGTTGTTTGCTGTCATTGAGTGGAGTGAACACTGCTCAGATCATTGCAGTGTCATCAACAAATATTCCTGGAATATTGATTGTTAGATGCAAAATGAATATGAGACAGTTTTGTAGGACCTGATCATGAGTTGTGGTGCCTACAGAGGAATCCTAGATCACCTGACTTTAGGCATAAGGTGTCAAGGAAAGCACTTTGGATATATGGCTGGTCAACTCCACCATGGGTAAAGGCCGTGGTCAGCTTGACAAGCAAAGGGAAAATGCACCCTCCTGTTGATTATCGCTCCAAAGATTCTCAAGACACAACAGAAGGAGAGAGGTAACTTTAGGAATTGAGTTGGCTACCTTGTCTAGTGACTAGAGTAGGTGCATCTAGAAACATGCGATTTTGGGTGGGTTTAAGGATTTTTGTGTGTGCAATATGCTCTGTTCTTCCTTTTGGTTATTGGGTGCACTTAAAGTGGAATGATTTGCAACGAATTGCTATGTAGGTGAGAGATATTAAGAATTCAAATGGATGGATGCAATTTTGTTCATATTGAGATATGTGAGTACAGGGCATTAGTGGTCTTGCGCCCTTTCCACTTTGTGTATCAGTGTTCTTCCTTCTAAGGGTTTTCTTATGAAGACTGTATTGATGAATCAGGCTATCTGAGGGCTACAATGGAAGAGGATGCATTGTGCCTAGTACTGCAAGAGAGTCGAGGCATATTGTACCGGGTGGTGGCGGTAGTATGTCCTTGAAAACTGCAAGAAGCACGACTGAAGCAATTGGTAATTTGAAGAATGGACTAGAACAAGGCATGGCCATCGACTCGTTTATATATGTTGAAGTTTTGAGACGGTGCTTGAAGGAGAAAAACCTTAATGTTAATGTCGCGAAGCAGGTTCACGGCTACATCAACCAGAGTGGAATGGAGCAGAATACATATGTGGCAAACAACCTAGTGAGCGTGTATATCAGGTGTGGAGAATTGGAGGCTGCACGTGGAGTGTTTGATAAACTTGTGAACAAGAACGTGTTCAGTTGGAACATTATGATTGGAGGTTATGCAATGCACAAACATGCTGACAAAGCAATGGAACTTTTCAATCAAATGTGCCAAAAAGGGGTCCAGCCAGATGTATTTACTTTCTCGAGCATCCTGAAGGCATGTGCCGATCCATCAGCTTTGCAGTGGGGCAAAGACGTTCATGCGTGTCTAAGACATGCTGGGCTTGAATCAGATGTGCGTATGGGCAATGCGCTTATTCGCATGTATGCAAATTGTGGCAGTATCAATGACGCCCGAGTAGTTTTTTGGCGAATGGAGGAACACGACGTGATCTCATGGAACACAATGATCGGTGGACTTGCAGAGCATGGATTTGGGCAGGAGGCCTATGGACTGCTTCTCCAAATGAAACAGGAAGGCTTGGAACCCGATGCATTCACGTTTGCGAGCATTCTGAATCCATGTTCAAGCGCAGGGGCTTTGGACTGGGTGAAGGAGGTTCACAGGCATGTCCTCCAAGCGGGACTTGAGTCGAATTTGCGTGTGGGCAATGCGCTTGTCCACATGTATGGAAAGTGTGGGAGTTTGGTTGATGCTCGGCTAGTGTTTGATAGGATGGAGGATCGTGACCTGATCACGTGGAACGTGATGATTGGTGGACTTGCCGAACATGGATGTGGGCAAGAAGCATATGAGCTGTTTATGCAAATGCAAAGGGAGGGCTTGGAACCCGATGCAATCACGTTTGCGAGCATTCTGAATCCATGTTCAAGCGCAGGGGCTTTGGAGTGGGTGAAGGAGGTTCACAAGCATGTCCTCCAAGCGGGACTTGAGTCGAATTTGCGTGTGGGCAATGCGCTTGTCCACATGTATGGAAAGTGTGAGAGTTTGGTTGATGCTCGGCTAGTTTTTGATCGGATGGAGGATCGTGACCTGATCACATGGAACGTGATGATTGGTGGACTTGCCGAACACGGATGTGGGCAAGAAGCATATGAGCTGTTTTTGCAATTGCAAAGGGAAGGCTTGGAACCCAATACAATCACGTTTGCGAGCATTCTGAATCCATGTTCAAGCGCAGGGGCTTTGGAGTGGGTGAAGGAGGTTCACAAGCATGTCCTCCAAGCGGGACTTGAGTCGAATTTGCGTGTGGGCAATGCGCTTGTCCGCATGTATGGAAAGTGTGGGAGTTTGGTTGATGCTCGTCTAGTTTTTGATCGGATGGAGGATCGTGACCTGCTCACGTGGACTGTGATGATTGGTGGACTTGCACAACATGGGTGTGGGCAAGAAGCATATGAGCTGTTTATGCAAATGCAAAGGGAAGGCTTGGAACCCGATGCATTCACATTTGCGAGCATTCTGAATCCATGTTCAAGCGCAGGGGCTTTGGAGTGGGTGAAGGAGGTTCACAGGCATGTCCTCCAAGCGGGACTTGAGTCGAATTTGCGTGTGGGCAATGCGCTTGTCCACATGTATGGAAAGTGTGGGAGTTTGGAAGATGCTCGGCTAGTTTTTGATCGGATGGAGGATCGTGACCTGATCACATGGAACGTGATGATTGGTGGACTTGCCAAACACGGATGTGGGCAAGAAGCATATGAGCTGTTTTTGCAAATGCAAAGGGAAGGCTTGGAACCCGATGCATTCACGTTTGCGAGCATTCTGAATCCATGTTCAAGCGCAGGGGCTTTGGAGTGGGTGAGGGAGGTTCACAGGCATATCCTCCAAGCGGGACTTGAGTTGGATTTGCGTGTGGGCACTGCGCTTGTCCACATGTATGGAAAGTGTGGGAGTTTGGAAGATGCTCGGCTGGTTTTTGACCGGATGGAGGATCGTGACCTGCTTACGTGGACCGTGATGGTTGGTGGACTTGCCGAACACGGATGTGGGCAAGAAGCATATGAGCTGTTTTTGCAAATGCAAAGGGAAGGCTTGGAACCCGATGCATTCACGTTTGCGAGCATTCTGAATCCATGTTCAAGCGCAGGGGCTTTGGAGTGGGTGAAGGAGGTTCACAGGCATGTCCTCCAAGCGGGACTTGAGTCGAATTTGCGTGTGGGCACTGCGCTTGTCCTCATGTATGGAAAGTGTGGGAGTTTGGATGATGCTCGGCTAGTTTTTGACCGGATGGAGGATCGTGACCTGCTTACGTGGACCGTGATGATTGGTGGACTTGCCGAACATGGATGTGGGCAAGAAGCATATGAGCTGTTTATGCAAATGCAAAGGGAAGGCTTGGAACCCGATGCATTCACGTTTGCGAGCATTCTGAATCCATGTTCAAGCGCAGGGGCTTTGGAGTGGGTGAAGGAGGTTCACAAGCATGTCCTCCAAGCGGGACTTGAGTCGAATTTGCGTGTGGGCAATGCGCTTGTCCACATGTATGGAAAGTGTGAGAGTTTGGATGATGCTCGGCTAGTTTTTGACCGGATGGAGGATCGTGACCTGCTTACGTGGACCGTGATGATTGGTGGACTTGCCGAACATGGATGTGGGCAAGAAGCATATGAGCTGTTTATGCAAATGCAAAGGGAAGGCTTGGAACCCGATGCATTCACGTTTGCGAGCATTCTGAATCCATGTTCAAGCGCAGGGGCTTTGGAGTGGGTGAAGGAGGTTCACATGCATGTCCTCCAAGCGGGACTTGAGTCGAATTTGCGTGTGGGCAATGCGCTTGTCCACATGTATGGAAAGTGTGGGAGTTTGGATGATGCTCGGCTAGTTTTTGACCGGATGGAGGATCGTGACCTGATCACGTGGAACGTGATGATTGGTGAACTTGCAGACCATGGATGTGGGCACGAAGCCCTGGAATTGTTCAAAAATATGATTGCAGACGGTGTGAAGCCTGATGTGGTCTCCTTCGCTGCTGTGTTGTCGGCCTGTAGTCATGCTGGCCTTGTGGATGAGAGCCGTAGACATTTTCTGGCTATGACACAAGATTATGGCATCGAACCTACTGTATTGGCTTGTACCTGCATGGTGGATGTTCTTGGCCGAGCAGGACACTTGGAGGAAGCAAAGCTCTTGATTGACAACATGCCGGTGGAACCAAATTGTGCAACTTGGGGAGCCTTGCTTGGTGCTTGTAGAACGTACGGTAATGTGGAGTTGGGCAAACTTGCCGCTAGTGAGTGGCTCAAGTTGGAACCGAAGAATGCTTCTGCATACGTGCTTCTCTCGAATATCTATGCTGCAGCTGGCAAGTGGGAGGAGGTGTTGTGGGTGCGCACTATGATGCAGGAGAGAGGTATACGCAAGGAGCCAGGGCGTAGCTGGATTGAAGTTGATAACAAGGTCCACCACTTCGTGGTAGGGGATACTTCTCACTCAGAAGCGAAGGAGATCTATGCTGAGCTGAGGAGATTGAGTGAGAGAATTAAGGCGGAAGGGTACGTTCCTGATACCCGGCTAGTGTTGCGGTCCATTGATGAGGAGGAGAAAGAACTTGCTCTTTGCTCCCATAGTGAGAAGTTGGCTATTGCTTACGGACTCATGCGGACACCTCCTGGAGAGCCAATTCGGGTGTTCAAGAACCTCCGAGTGTGTTTAGATTGCCATACAGCAACCAAGTTTATCTCCAAGGCGATTGATCGAGAGATTGTTGTGAGGGATGCTAATCGCTTTCACCACTTCCAAAATGGTGTGTGTACTTGTGGTGATTATTGGTGACGAGGTTGGCAATCTTGACTAGTAGTAGCCTATGTTGTTTGGAGCTCTTCAGTGTAGTTTTCATCATTTGTGAATATGTTATGGTGTTGATCATTGGTTGAGAACTATTGCATTGGTTGGAAATGACTCCAGGAACATGTTCATAGAGGTTGTCACCTCTTGCATTTTCTTCATCTATTGTTTTTGTGAAGAATATGAAACTAAGGGTTGGCAAATTTAGCCATAGAAGTGATTGTAGCACTACCATTCACTTACATCCTTTTGTTGGCAACATCAAAATCTAAGGATTCTTTATTGAGAAGACTTTTTACATGGAAATATCAAATGATTATTTTGAAGTCCTTCAAGAAGAAGACCATGTAAGTTTTTATCTTTTTCCAGTAGCAAGTTTACTCTAGTTGCTTTAACTATTGTGCTTATAATTAGGTAACTTGATTTTTGTTTCTAGCCTTGGTGTCAATTTTGGAAGTTAATGCCTATAGGATTGAGAGTATATTTAATAAGTTGTCAAAAATTATCATGTTTAAAGCATTGAGAAAAAATACAATATAAAAAGTTTGTTTTTTGAAATTTATTTATATGAAAGTATACTAGATGGCTACTATAGGAATGTAGAAATTTCTAGTCCATTTCATTGTGTAGATTGCAAGCTTATATAAGAAAAGGATTTTTTTAGACCTTCCTTGATAGGGTCAGAAATCTTGAAATTCTCATGAAGTGAGTTTTTTGCACTACACATATTTTTTTAACATTGCCTATTATATCATGGTAATTATCTGCGATCTTAGAACTTGTTTTTTAAATTTGCCAATAGGCTCTAGCCGTCCAAGGCTAGGGAGCTTTTCTAGCGACCTCTAATTCTGTTGGTGGGGATAGGGAGATATTTTGAAATTTAAGAAGTTGAAGTTTGCCTAAATTTTTTTTTGTGCTAGAGCACAATTTGCTATATGTGGAGGAATTTGGTGCAAAAGTGAAAGCTACTCTTTCTTATTTTATGTCGCTAAATTGCCAAGTAATAAAACAGTTTGTTGGGTAATGGGCTAATGCCATTTTTAGTTCAAAATGTCAAAGGGCTATTTTAGTTAAATTTGAATAGAACAATTACAAACTTCTTTTTTGAGAATCTAAGTCCTATATGAGAAATATAAATGTCACAAACAAGGGAATTGAACCCTTTAAACTGCCCACTGTGCCCAATTGCAGTGTTTGTGTTCTGCATATACCACAAGATAAACAAGACACATCAAAGGGTTAAAAAAGAGTTACAAATGACACAATGATTCCCCTAAGCTCCAATGTTACGCTTCCATTGTCAAGCCTCAGTCACGGCAGTCTTGGGTAATAGATTGCAGCAGTCTTGGGCAACAAGATCTGCTCTTTCTTGTGTTAAAGAAAACTTGAGTTACAAGGCAAGCCTAACCTCATGAAAACTAAGGAAAACAAATTTCCATGGTGAGGATATTGGTCCTACTCCTCTAGTTTATACATTCCCTTGCCAACCAACCTTCTTTGCACTTTTCCTTGACTCAATGGCTTTCGTGTAAGGGAAATCTTTAAGTGAAAAGTAATTTTGGCCAAACATGCGCACAACAAGGGATAGGTGCTTCCCTAACCTGTTTCTTTGGCAAGATTTTAGGAACTTAAGAGTAGAGAAGCACCTCTCATCCTCCACTGAACCAAAAACCAAGCAAGAACCTATTTCAGCAACCTTAAAATACTCTAAAATCAGCTTACTCAAATGCCGTGATTGGAAGAGTTTCCGCCACAATTTAATGACGGGATTGATGTGGAAGGGTGGGCCACAAGTGACTTCAGTATTTGCCTTCATCGTTATCTTGAAGAGGCCTTGTTGGTTGTCAAGATTGGATGCTCAGAGCATCTTTGACACAATATAGGGGAGACCACCAGCACACAGAGGTTGCCCTTTGTTTACCACCTTGGCTTTTGCATAGAACTCTTTCAGCACCACTAAGTGATGGCCAAAATTCTTGTTAACACCATCTTGCTACCAATACTGGAGATATATTATCCCAAATGCATCCACTAGCTCTTGTTGAGGGAACTTGTGGTCTAGTTTATCGGAAAGTGACTGGGCCATCTCTGCACAAGTTAAAACCCAAGCATCAATACATGGATTACAAGCATCAAAGGAAATTGAAATATGGAAGTACACTTGCCTTCTAATTCAAGTTTAATCACTTACCATTCAATTGAGATTCTTATGAAGCTTTCAATTTCAAGCAATCAATTGAAAAGCATTCACTTTCTTGCATTCAATTTATATTAGGGTTAGTTTCAGGAATTGCTTAAGTATACTTACCATTTCAATTTTCAAACATTCAACCCAAAAGAAGTAAACGCTGAATATACCCAAAAACAATTTGAAAACAAGATAGATAAGGTTTAATGAAGAACCAACTCTGCTACCTCACTTGTGCTGCCACATGACAGACAATACAGACACAAAGAGAACCAAAAAAAGGAAAGATGACAAAAAAAAATAGAAACAAGATAACCAAAAAAAATTGGAAAAAAATAAATTTGGAATGAAGAGAACAAAAAAAATTTGGAAACAATAATCCTAAACATAAACTATGACTCCAAATGCAAAACAACTCCAAAAAAAAGGGGAGAGAACTTGCTTGAAAATTGGCGCTGAATGTTGTTCTACATCCAATTGTTCTCCTCTTTTGTGATATAGATATGCACCCCTGTCAATTTACCATGGCATCTTGCAAAAACGTGAGTATCTCCATAATCAAAAACCAAGTGTGAAAGGTCGCTATCACCAGGTAGTGGGGGCCACTCAGGGTTGTCATACTGGGCGGACGTCCGTCGCCCGTCCGGTAGAGGTCCCGCCCGTCCGATGTAGTCAACACATAGTTGACTTTCTCATAAGCCAAAAAATAGCCACGTGGCTGCCCTGTTGCCGCCATTTGGCTGCCAAGCAGGACGTTGGGCGCAGACGGAAGCGGTAGGTGCACGAACCTCAGCGTCGAAGCGCGAACGTCAGCGGCCAGGCGCAGACGGAAGTAGTAGGGGCACAGACGTGAGACAGGGCGGGAATGGAAGAAGTTGGGGCGCGGATGTGAGATAGGGCGCGTAAAGAAGAGGTAGGGGCATGGACGGATTCAGTGAAGTCAAGATTGCAATGGTTATCCTTGCACAAAATCTTGAATAGAAAAATCGTAACCATTTGTTTTGAAGATTGGATTTTTGATGCTAAAAGTAGACTTTAAGAAGAACCTTTCAAAAATATACACTACTAAAAGTAGAAATTTGGTTCGGATTTATTTAACCCCTAATAAAGGACCAAGGCATTTCTTCCATCAGAAGACATTCAAAACTGCCATTTCTATTGCAAAGCCAAGAAAACTTTAGAAATGTTTTCTTTTTTGCATATCTAACCATAGGATCTTATACTAGACTAGTACAGGAATGTGTGGAAAAAATTTCAGAAACTTTTGCCACGTAGATTGCAAGATTTTTGCATTCAAAGTGGAAAAAACAATTTTTTTGGCACCTTGTTCAAGTAGATCTTTTGGCTTTGAATCTTCTTCACTTAAAATTATTGCACTAAAGATCATATTCTCCTAACATTTTATGTTGAATAGTCAAATTGAGAATCTAGGGTAAAGAAGATTATTAAAAAAAACATTTAATTTTCACACATTAAAAATTGATAAGTAACAGTACGGTCAAGATTCAAAGGAATATTATACCGTTAATAGCTTCAAGAGGTAATTGGAACACAATAATCCCAATGGTGGGATGGTTCTAACATACAAACTAAACCCTATCTTACAATTTTTTTTGTAAAATTTTAAAAATTGCATTCCAAAATGAGTTCTATAACTTATTTTTTCAAAAAGATGCTTAGATTGCCAGAAGAACTATGATTGTCTATAACTTTCTCATAAGTAGTCCAAATAGAATGAATCAAAGTTTAACATGTAGAAAAAAATATAATCTTGTAGGGGAAAATAATTGTAAAATCTATTTTGACTCTTTGTGATTTTTTTTGGCCCCCTGCCAAACTCTAATTTTGCTTACTGTATTATAACTTTTGCTTCCAAGCCATGATTGAAAAAAAAATTTATATCCACAAAGCTCTCACACAATTGACAACCTCAAAAAATCCCAAAAACTTTCACTAAAAGTTAAAACTACAGGAACTTGTCCAGACCCAATTTGTCCTCCAAGGGGATAGATGGTCCTTTAGAGGTTAACTTCACAATATTGTCGATACCCTATTTTGTTGTCTTGGGCATTTAGGGATTAATGTCATTTTTGGCATTACCAAAAAACTTTCAATTAGGACCTCTATGTGCTTTCTAGTGCCATATTGCACCAAGATAAGATAATATTGGTAAAAAGTTGCAAAAGATTCTGAATAATTTTTTTTCTAGAAAACTTGAATTAAGAAACTTCTTGGTTAAAATCGCCAAACAATGGATTAAAATACAATCAATGACGTGATATGTGCTAATGTAATATTTTCTATCCAATATGTAGATGAATGTTGAAATTTAAAGCACCACTAGAACATATTATATTGCAACTTTGGCACTTCATTCAAAATGAAGAAACAAGTATTTTCAATGAGTACCTAAGTTGTTATGTAAGTTTGGTTATAAAATGTAAAAGGGTTGGGTTTCTACTTTCCACTTTCCAACTGAATTTTGTTTCTATAAATTAAATTAATTTATATACCAATGGTTCTAAACTTCTAATAAAAAAAAAAAATTGAAAGAATGCATAGTTAGATTGTGGAAATACTTGAACAAGTGCACAACACCACAGAAATTGTTTCTATTAAGTTGAACTTTTCAGAATTTTATGAAGCTTAAACCCTAAACGTCCAAGCTACATTTTTTGACAACATAGCAATTTTAGACAACTCACTACAAATGGACTTTTTTGTTTTCTTTTGAAATTTTCACACAACATGTGCTTGAGGAGTAGCTTCAAGGTCTAGTAATTTCCAGAGCTTTTGACCACGCGGTTAAAAAGTTATTATATGATGTGTCATTTTCAATATACCATGGTAGCTCTAAAAAATTCTGAAGAATCACTTTTTAAAAAAAAGTTAAAACTTGAAATCTGTTCTTTACACTTATGTATATGTGGGAAGCTTTGAATCATTTCCTTTTTATTTATGAGATGAAAGTTATGAGCAATTTTAGCTTGCGGGTAGTTACGGACAAACTCCTAAAACAAACTCTAGAGTCCTTAATTGAATTCTATTATCACAATTTCTGGGAAAAAATAAATAAATGAATGTAAATTGTGTATTCCAACATTACAACTACTACAATTTTCATTTTGCAATTCTATAAAAAAATTATTAACAATTTAATACTTAGAATCATTCTTACTTCTTCCTATTTACAAAGTTTTTTCTATATGTTGTACAATTCCAAATGATTTGAAATTTTATGAACATGTACCGAACTTATGTTGAAGAGTCGACTTAAAGACTAACCGCCATTTAGGAATTTTGTAGGTACAAATGTGACCTTCTTAAGTGTAGCCAACTAGATTTTTGCATGGGCAAAAGAGGGTTTCTATGAATTCAATTGCTAATATCTTGCAATCCACACAGTAGAAATTTCTAAAATTCTTCCCACATCTTCTCAAACAAATGTATTAGAAGATCCTACGGTTACATGCATCTGAAATGTTTTTTTTCCTAAAATTTGTGCTTATACTAAAAATAGCAATTTTGGGGCGTTTAGGGTGACATAGTCTAATATATATCAGGGTTTAACTAACAAAAGATAAACCCAAGAAAATCTTTCTATTTAAAAAAAAAAGCTTGAAATAACTTCGTAAATCAGTTACATATTCTCTAAATCAATCAATCAATCTTTAACACGATGTTGAAATACAAAAATTAAATATTCTTAACGATATTCAATACACTTTATTTCTTTCAATTTAATGGTAAATGTTTTCATTTTTTTAATGATATTTTCTAATTAAAATGCCAAAGACATTTACCATATGCCCATGCCCTTTTCCATTCAAAAATGCTTGCTTCCTACACATTCATCAATGATCAATTCACACAAGACACAAGTGATCCAATTGCACTGAAGGAAGAAAAAACAAATTATATATACGTGGGTTTTGACTATTGTATACATTTATGGTTTTATATATGAGGTGTTTGGCAATTGCAAAGTATGCCAATACTTTGTATTTTTATGCTGCTCCAGGTAGTTTTTATGCTGCTCCAGGTTTTTGGTCGTAAAAAACTTTGGATTCCATTTTTCTTTCCAAATTTGATTTGCTATCCATCCGTCGCATATGCATCAGCAGCCATGGAATACAAGTGTATTCGTTGCATGACTTGAAGCGAGTTCGTTGAGCCCTCCTCTCCATATATATAGAACAATTCTAGGGTTGCAAACTTTCACCCATTTTTTTCCCTATGAAGGGTCTTCATGGTGCGATAACCATACCTTGATGGCTCATTTTCTATAACTCGGCCAGAAAGCCCCCTATCGCAAATCCCAATGTACACCGTATTAACTTTCCAATGATCGAAATGGAGCAGAACATTGGACAGAGATATGTCGTTGTGTATATACCGTGCATTGTGGCACTTCCCCACAATAACAAGCAACAATAGTGCCAAGTTCACTCGATTTCTGCGATAAGTTGCCATCCATCCAAGTTCCTCCTTCGTCAAGCTGGTATCTTGCTGATGTACAATCTCATCCACTTCCACTAATTCGCTCACTTTTGAGTTGTATTTGGATAAGAAAGAAATTAAAGACTCCCCAATCCACCAGAGCATATAGCCTTCCATTGTTTTAGAATGCAGGTATGCAAGTCTAATGATGCCAAGATGCTTCACCGGACACCCCTCCGCCTCATTTATAATTGCTTGGCACTTCTCCTTTTTGTTTAGGGTTTTTAAAATCTTTTCGGCAAAAAAGACCCAATTGGGAATATTCTTCAATTTTGTAAGCATCACCTTCTTGACGGTCCCATATGTACCAATTGCTTTCTGTCCTGGCATGGCAATCACTTTCACTGAATTTTCAAGCCTTAAAGGTTCCACTCACGCAATGAGCTTGTATCTCGTCTTCGATTGTCGCTTTCCATGGTGGCTGTTTTTTTTTGCGCAAAGAAGAATATTGCTGAGTAAACTTCTGGATCATGGTCAATTTGGTAACTAACTCTTTATCCTCCATGTCCCAGTCACTACAATCTTCTTTCTTACGTGTATGGTAACACCAACTTGTTACAATATTGGTGGTCAACGCAATCACTTGTTTATCAAGCCAGTCCGAGTGCAACCAATAATCTGAAAAATTGTTGAATCTCTCAGATTCTTCAAACTTCAACTCCAACTCCCTTTGCAAGTCGAGAATCAATTTATGGTATCCTTCTTCGTTCGATGCCAAATACTCCCTCATCAACATTTTTGAAGATCGTTGAGTGTAGAACACAACAGCTATTGCTCTACTTTCGACCACATATTCGTTTGGGGGCATATGGGGATTTGGTGGATTCTTGCGTTTTTTTTGGGCTAATGACAAAGGATTTGATGAACCCGAGGCCATTGACGTGTTTGTAGACGGAAGTATGGTCTCAGAAACATCATCCAAGTCTACAAACACCGGACGTTTCTCCGAGGACCCACTCCTTTCTCCTACCATAATAAAAAAAACTTCTGGAACGAGCTGTTGTATTAATCTCCAAACATGCAATTTTAAAACAAAAAACAAAAAAATCAGGTATGGTATGTGGGCCAAGCCCTACCGCCTACCAAACTCACTTGCATAGACCACAAGGAACTAGCACATGAGGCATAGGACAGAGATTTGGCAAGGAAATGAGGAGAATGAACGCCCTTAAGTAGTCCCCGTCCTGACGCGTGGACGTCCCCACCCCGACGTATCCCATAGACCACTATATAAGCCATACCCGCCTTCATTCGTACCCGCCCTGCATTTCCCAACTCTTCCACCTCTTCATTGAGCTGGTTGTAGGCGTGTGCAGGGTCATTTTTGATTTGTATGAGGAGTTTTTCCAATTTTTCCAGGGGATGGAGACATCGGCAAGAACGTCAAAGGAACAGTGAGATAAGGACCGACTACGACCAGGAAACAAACATCAAAAGAGGTGGCATGTTTTACGGAACCCTAAAAAATTAGCCTTCAAAGGTTGGGAGGAAGTACCTTAGCCATGGGATTTTGGGCATTGTGTTAATTACATAGAGTGGTGCCACATCAACAAGGTCTTCTCGGAAGAACAACACAACCATCACCAACATTTCTACAAGGCAAACTTGAAATATTGCATGGATGATGCGTTCATAAATCGATGCACCGAAGTATGTCAAGTGTTGTACGACACCCCCTTTGTCGATCGAAAGGGTTTAGGGTTACATGGGCATTCCCGAATTTTTGACATACTTTTTTTGGGCTGGGATT